>OV884012.1:24959836-25323998 GCA_930367205.1 Acanthosoma haemorrhoidale
GCACCACTATTCCAACCCTTCCTTACTACTCAGGCAAACGCTAACATAGGAATTTGTACCCATTTTGGTTTTTAATAGACTATATACGGTAAGTATCATTTAAGTTTACTGTTGATAAGCCCATTGTAATGTACCTTAGTAAACACTAATGTTTATTTATTTTACTTTTTTTTATATTTTCTGTTTATTTTTGTATTGTTAGCCGGAATTGGATTTATTTTTTTATACCTTGTTGTTATTTATTGGCTACAAGTATAAAGATTTGTTTCCCTCTATATTCTTGTATCTACATATTTATAAACTAGTGATGGCAATAAAACTGTTCACTAGTTTATAAATATGTAGATACAAGAATATAGCGGGAAACAAATCTTTATGGGGGACTCCCCTTAGTGAAAGGCACTCATTAGCCCAAAATAATTTTTCTTTATTTTTCCCACGTCCTATTTTTATCAGTTTGCTAAAGGAAAAAAAAAAAAATAAAAAAAAAATAATAAAAAAACTAAAAAAAAAAAAAAACTAGTAAAAATATTATATATGCAGGTTTTGGCAGTTGTTGTTTTTTTTTACTCTGGTGAAAAAGGGATTTTTGTTTTAAAATGACCTTAAGAGGACAAACTCAAGTAATAGATTATATCTGGTCAGTGAAGTTTTTATCGAATGTTGAAGTATCGCAACGGTCGGAAATATTTGCAGTAAATTCTTTAGAAGAGGTTCTCTAAAGGGACTGTACCTAATCTTCTCGTTTTGGGACTGTCCTTTTTTTTTGTCACTAAAAACGTAGTTTTATCAATTTTAGCCCCAGAAGTTCTAGCCTAAGTCAATATTTATAATATTTTTGTGGTGTTAAAAAGGCTATTTTAGCTAGGCTGCTTACTGCCAAGCCCAAAGGGGGTAATTTCAAAGAGCTAAGAGTGTCTGTCTGTGGTTAAGTCTGTCTATATGCCTTAAATGATGTCTATCTGGAATTTTAAAACTATGTATGTATGAGAAACAGATAATTTCATTAATAGCGAAGGATATTTTTTTAATTTGCTTACTAGTACCTAGCAAATAAATAAATTAATCAAATGACATTACATCAAAAATCTAAGGCTAATGGTCCAAATTCCCTTGATTTTTTTTTTTTTTTTTTTTTAAATCAAAAACCCTTATCTTTTCTTAGAGTCTGTGTGGTTGTCGATTGTAATTGTTTATCTATAAAAATGAAATTTTACAACGGCAGATTTCATTTTATTATCTGACAACATGATAAATATATTCAACCCGATGAAATATAATTAATTGTTATTAATCTATTAATTAGTTGGCAATAAAGAAAAAATATTTTTTGGTCATACTCAATAGGGAATCATAAATATTAAACATAACATTGTCCTGAATAATATAACGTAATAAAATGTATTTTTTTCAAATTTTTAAACTGTAATAACACAGTCCTGTTCGTAACTTGAACGCTGAGAGAGATGGTGTTTTGTTAGTTAGTTTCATTTAATGCCCCCCCCCCGTAGGATGCTAAAAATAAAAGTAATCCTACAATAAAATAATAATTACTGTGAACTGAATAAACACTGTCTAGGGCATGCAATTAAAGATTCCGGCGTTCTGTTTAAAACTGTGCTTACGTACGTTGGGATTTGAGCTGTCTATAAATATAAAATAACATAAAACCTGATCAATGAGAATTTCCTTATATATTTATGCTGCTTTTGAATGCGTATGCAAATAAAAATAATTTAATAAAACTTTAAGACCAAGAGAGAATAATTAGTTTGATACAGCTGACGCTTCTTTGACACTTGTGGCCCATCTTTAAAGGATTTTAACTCGGTTACGGAATCGAGCCTACCTGCGGCTAACAAAATTGAACGTTGGTAATTATAATTGTGATTGAATGTACTTTAAAAAGTAGAACCATCAGATGCATTTTTTACTTTCTTCAGTTCCTTCCAGATTATTATTATTGTAAATCGAATTACGCTAAAATAATGGAGCTTAGAAACGTGGGAAAAAAAACAATAAGATTTTATTGATATGATTTATTTATTGTTTAGTTCACTATAATAGGAATTCTAGCCACATATACTAATGAGGGCATCAAGATATTTAACCATCAGTGTCTGCATTCTCTCTATTCCGTGCTCTGTGATTGTCCTGTACATGCCATTAACACCTTAACGCCTATACCTAAGGTATCAATTTTAAAGAAATTTGTATACTATAATCATTTTTCATGTAATTGAAGTTTATGAAGCATATTTACATAGAAAAAAAATGTTTATTTGAATTTTTCAATACTATAAATTTAATATTTTAGGCGGAAAACGCAAATATCATCACTGTTTCTAGTTGTGAATTTAACTTCTTTTTTTTTTAAGTCAAGATCAAGTTTTTGTCTCTGAATATTCAACGAGAATGCTCTTGATGGCTGCGTACAAAGTGCATTCTAGAAATCGTTAACTCTTGTTTTTATTCATTTTATTTGCTGTGCTTTCATAACTGAGAGTCGGATAGTATGTTAAGGAACTCAGAAATCACTCAACTTGGACAATTTTCCTCACGCGTTTACCGTATGTTTCAAAATGTGTCAGGCAAAAGCAAAATTAATTTCAAAAATATTCCAGAAAATAATATTGTTTTTCATCTCAGAAGAAGATTATTCTAGCATACTTAAATAGACGAATTGAAGTATTCTTTTTTGGCCAATAACACCGAGCAGTTTTTGTTGTTTATTCAGTTTAATATACTCGTAATCGGTTAATCTAATTGATCTAAGATAAAAATTGTGTCGCAAGTTCCATTTTTTTTTTTCAATTACAACACACTAGTTTCAGCTAATAATATATAAACAATAAATTACGTGCTAACCTTTCAATAAGAAGAAGCAGGAGACCCGGCGAGTAGTTCCTCCGAAGATGTTCTCACTACTGAAGCGGCGCGAACTAGCGACTGGGCAAATAAAAGAGCGGGAGGTGGACCCGCCAAGAAGAGGGGACTCCCCTGGCTATTATCTTCATTAGTATTTAAGCGGGAAGGAAGGGGGGGGGAGCGCGCGAAAAGAACATTCGCGAAGGATTCACTCTCTATACTAATATACATACATATTTATTTATTCCTAATTAGAAGAGCATATTTTTTTTTAATTCAACTCCTCTTCCTGTATCCGAGACAATACAGTATTTAGGCTTCCATCTCGACAGAAGGCTGACATAGAACCCACACAGGGCCTAAACAGAAAAGAACTAAACACTCTCAATATAAAATAAATCCATAATAAATTAAGCCAATATGGACATACGGAATAGAGCTATGGGGGACAGCAAAATAGTCGAAGATCAAGCGTATCCAATCCTTTCAATCAAAAGTCCTGAGAACGATAGTTAACAATCATTGCACTGCACCACTCATCCCTATAATCCTCCTCGGAGACTAAAACGGCAGTGGCCTCGTGACCTGCAATAAATACGTGACAGTGGGAGTCCTGGGAATGGCCAGTTTCTCCAATCATGTCCTAAGCGCATGTGGCTCTCGTGGTGTTGGTCAGCCTCCGCTGGCTCGTATCCAGTGACACGGCCAACAGAGGAGTGTGCGGGACTCCCTAAGACTCGGCTTCCTCTTTCTGATACGAGGGAGGTGACAACCATGTGGATTTGTGAGGTCTCTGGGTTGTTTTATAATACTGTACGAATGAGCGAGTGAATGAAGAATTGTAAATATGATATGAATGAGAACATTGAACACAATTAAGTATTGCCCAATAAGGCAGATTGTAATTTGTAGGCACTGAAACATTTTCACCACAGATCAAACACGCTGATTTTGATAAGTTTGCATCCGTAAACAGAACAATCGTTCTTCCCAATCGCTGTTGGCCCTCTTTCTTCAATATTCTTTTCGTACTTCCGCTTGCTCTTTACACTAGTGAATGTGCAACAAACAGGGTGAAGAACTATTAAAGGGGACAATGGAACCACTTCTACGCTACATAGCATTAAAATTCTACTCTTATTAGGGACTTTAATTCTACTCAAAAACTATAGATTACTCGCACATAGGTACCTACTGTAACGGAGAAATAAACTGAAAAGACTTGAAGAAATTTAGTAAAATAATAATAGAAGCTGGATTTCTAGCTGAAAATTGGGGAATACATCCTGTTGATTTTCTGAAAACATCACAGAATGCTCTTCCTTTTGTATTGGTACCTGGATCATATGCACCGAGAGAACAAGAAGAGCAAACTTTTTGACGAGGTTAACAATCATTACCAAATACTACTAAATGTCAAAACATATTTAAGAAGAAAAAAAAGATAGATGAGCCCTAAACGAGGGATGCAATATTCACGGTTTTCAATTAATTTAATTAATTAACAACAACTCTATTATGATAAAATTACAATCTGCCTCATTGGGTAATAATTAATTGTGATAAATGATATATTTCATACCATATTTACAATTTTCATTCACTCGCTCATTCATACAGTATTTACAAACAGCCCAGAGACCTCCCAAATCAACATAGTCGTCACTTCCCTCGCATGCGAAAGAGGAAGCGGAGTCTTTGGGAGTCCCCCACGCTTCTCCGTCAGCCTCGTCACCGGATACGGGCAGTGGATGCTGACCAAAATTTTGAGACGCTCGGGACATGATTGGAGAAACTATGCCATTACCAGGACTCCCACTGTTACGCATTTATAGCAGGTCAAGAGGCCACTGCCGTTATAGTCTCCGAGGAGGATTGTAGGGATGAGTGGTGGAGTGTAATAACTGTGCTAGGGGATTATGGTGCTTGGATAGGTCACTATGGAATTTTATGAACTTGGAAGGGATTAGTTGGAGAATGTAAGGTATATTATGATCGTTATGAAGGGTTTTGTTTCTGTAATGAGGGGCATTTACTATTGTTCTCAGGACTTTTGATTGAAAGGATTGGATACGCTTGATGTTCGACTTGCTCTCCGTCATAGCTCTATTCCGTACGTCCAGATTAGCTGAAGTATAACCTTTTAAATTAGTAATTCATTTTCTATTGAGAGATGGGATGTCCTTCGAAGTAGTCTGTACAGTTGTCCAAAGCGTCTGTTTAGTTCTTGTCTTTTTAGCCTCGTGTGTGGGTTCCATGTCAGTATTTTGTCAGGATGGAAGGCTAAACACTTTACTGTCTCGGATACAGGAAGAGGAATGGAATTTCAAAAATCTAGTGGACAGGACTCGCGGTTTTCAAGAGGTAACTTAGTCGTTTTTAAGCATCTGCTTATTGACACTCATCTATTTGTAATTTTCCTATACATTTTGTATGTTTTGTCATTTAATACCACTTGTTGTTAATGGCTGTGGAGCACGGGTTTGTTAGCATTTGAAGTCCCACACAATTCTCTTTATTGTCAAACAATACCTACCCCTTTAACACTTACCAATTTTCATATAGGTTTACCCTACCATGTGGGCCTATTATGTTTTGTTTCGATAAACTTTTAAAAAAAAATCCTGGGCCAGCTGAAAATGCGTCGCGGGTTGCCAACCCCTCCATTAGATGGTAATGAGTACCGATATCTCTGCGTGTTCATTGTGAGTTTTTTTTTCTTTATATGTTATTTTAAAGCGCCAACAACTTCCTGAAAATACCATACAAAAAAAACAAAACTGAAATTGCCCCATTCAAAAATAGTAAAAAATAAAAGGAAAAATGTAATTAACGTAAGAATACACTAATAACCTCTTGCGCAACGTCGATTGGTTTGCGTCAACTGTAAACTGACAAAAAAAGATTATTACCCAGCAGGGCAACCTAACAAGGAAAATGCGGTCAGTATTTCCGGCGTAGATGAGGAAGATATTGTAGTGCTCTTCATTACCTTACGAATATTAATTAGAAGAAAAAGAATTATTACAGGTGTTGGTCTTCTACCGTATGTACGTCATATTATTAAAAAATTAAAAAAACAAGGGAAATGTGAGCTTTGTTCTGTAGCGGTAGTTCTTCAGTGCCTTAAGAATACTAATATTATAAATAAGAATAAGAAATACTTTAGGCATCTCCTACTGTCTTGACGTCATAGATTGAAAGAATTTCAATTTGATCAGAGGGTGTAAGGCTTTTCTGAAGTTTTATTTTATTGTATTAACCTACTATATTTTACTTACATCAATTATGAACAACATCGTAAGAGAGAAATTGTTTGAATTTAGGTCGAGTTCGTATTTTAGCCAGATCAAGTATCGTGTTTATTATTTGTGACCCTAAAACTCCTTTTTTTTTTGGGTCACTATTAGACTCTGGGCAATGCATATTTGGACTCAAACATTAAGAGGTATAAAATATTCTAACCCAAGAAATAGATCCCAACAGGTCATACGGTCAAGGAAGCATTGACCGGATGATGAAGAATCACAACTGTTGCAAAAATAAATTGTAAAGTCTTCATATTTGGTTTTCTAGAGGGACTGTCACTAATAAAACTGCCTATGGTCTACATGAAACTTACTTACCTTAAGACTCAGTGCAATGCTCTTTGGGGCTGTGTGTATTACACATTAAAATTTCTTTTCCTTCTATCACTACATATTTGTATGTATAATCGTACATACATATTGTTTTTATAATCTTACTATAATTTTAATTGTTACTATAATCTCATTTTAATTTCTATTTAGTATGTACTCTTATATTTCGCTAACAAAAAAAAAAATCCTTTATATCTACTTTGTACGTGATTTAATCCGTAATCTTGGAACTATTGCTGCCCCTTGATGATACCCAATATACCGTCACGGTATTATACCTCGTTTTTATGATAAAACTATCTAATGTAAAGGTAATCTTTTTTTTTTTTTTTTTGTTAAATCTTCTGTTAGTAAATGACGGTGAAAAAACTATTCGGTATCTACAGTTATATAATGCTGAGAATATTTTAATGCTAATATTATATATGACCTGGAACCCACATACGAGACTAAAAAGACAAGAACTAAACAGACGCTTTGGACAACTATACAGACTACTTCAAAGGACATCCCATCTCTCAATAGAAAATAAACTACTAATCTACAAAGTTATACTTAAACCAATCTGGACATACGGAATAGAGCTATGGGGGACAGCAAAAAAGTCGAACATCAAGCGTATCCAATCCTTTCAATCAAAAGTCCTGAGAACAATAGTAAATGCCCCTTATTATGTCAGCAACAAAACCCTTCATAACGACCTTAATATACCCTACATTCTAGAACTCATCCCTTCCAAGTTTACGAAATTCCACAGTAGCCTTTCCAACCACCCTAATCCTGTAGCACAGTTACTGCACTGCGTCACTCATCCCTATAATCCTCCTCGGAGACTGAAATGGCAGTGGCCTCGTGACCTGCTATAATCAAGTGACAGTGGGAGTCCTGGCAATGGCCAGTTTCTCCAATCATGTCCTGAATGAATGAGCGAGTGAATGATGAAATGTAAATATGGTATGAATGATCGTATATCTTAATTACTTATTGCCTAGCAAGGCAGATTGTAATTTTAGCACAATAAAGGAATTATATATATTAATATTATATATAATGCTAAAAGTAGAAGCAAGCTCCTTCTAGTCTATACCTGCCTCGTGACTTCATGGAAGTCACTGATATTTTTAAGTAAACGACCGCATCCCTTCAAGACCTCCATCCCAATACCCAGAACTACCCTCAGCTTTAGTCCCAGACCCCACTTGTTCCCATACATTCCACCCGGTAGTATGTAGTAACCAGTGGCGTAACTATATCATCTGGGGCCCGTGGCAAATTCCTTTAATGGGGGCCCTATCATTAAGCTTTATTATACTTACGAGTAGTTTAGTTACCCACAACCAATAATTTGTATTATGGTATATATATTTTAATATTTTTATAAATAGGTACAATATTAAAACAATATTTCTGAGCTCGCGGCCACTTGGGCCGGGGCCATCTTGGGTCGGGGGCCCGTGGCATTTTGCAAGCCCTGCCACCCTGTAGTTACGCCTCTGGTAGTAACGTAACTCTTAATATTTGTATATAACAGTGTTTTGCTTGTACTTCATAATAAAGCTTTTCTTTCTTTTCTTTTAAAAGACTCTCCTCTAAAAACATTATTTAACTTATGGCCAAAATACTTTATTTTATTTGCCAAACTATCTTGATCACTTAAAATTGCTTAAAAAATATAGTGAGTAGCGAAAATTAAAATAAATAATTATTTAAAAAAAACTAATTTAATTTCTTTCCGGTGGATTGTCAATGCTTTCAGATTAATTATTAATGTTTTTCATATTTAGTAATTTTTGAGACCACGGCCGACTTCAAACACTAAAAACTCCTTACCTCGAAGCTATTTCTTATTCGATGTAATTACATTTAAAAATAAACAAGATGAAATAAAAAAATATCTTTATTAATTTTGGGAGTCCTCTAATAATAAACATGAACATGACCAATTTGTAAAATTATAAGTTTATGTTACAGGCATATATCCATTCTAAAAATTTTCAAAATTCACACCTAATAAATAAATACTTAAATCTACTAAGAGTAATATATATTCTCCCACTTATAAAGTAAAACTAACAATATAACTTAAACGTATGTACTAAATAAAATCATTTCTTAAACTTGACGGATTTTAATTCCATTAAGAGAAAGGCTTTCATATTAGGATCATCTATTTGGGTTAAAATAATTTCCTTAACTTTGTCTTCGGCACCTCCGAATAACTCCGACAGATCTTCGGCATATTTGATCCAGACACAGTTCGCACAACCTGAAAAACAACAGTTGGTCGGAGGTTCCGGGAGTTCAGGTATTTTATCACTTTTGATTCTGCCGTCTTTAATGCTCCAAGTGTTTCCTACGTTTATGTGAACAAGACGTCTAATGGAATTCGAAACAATCACCATAAGATACTGCTTGAAGGGAGTTTCTGAAAAAAAAAAAATTATCAAGAATGGATGCTCTGAGTTAATGCCAAGTTATTATTGAAAATGATAATGAACCTTACTGTTTAGATATGGTAATTTTAACAAGTATCTCATATCTAGCATTCAACCGGTGTTCGACCTACCATAAAAGAAACAAATAAAACTAAAAGAAGAAATGACTAACCGTTCAAGGAAATCGGACACAAAATTTAATGCGACTTCGAAGAAACATAACCTTACAGAGGACTACTACCTTCTCTGCAAGAATTCTGTTTGGCGGGGTTTATGAGGGCTGGTACAATGTCACTTTGAAAATTGCTCTATGTCTTCGTTCTATTATCCTGGTGAAAAGTCAAGTGTATGAATGCTTTTCAAAGGCAATTCCCTGCTAAGTGCTCTGTGCTATATTAAGTTTTCCTTGAGATATTGCAGTGATTCTATCATGAAAGTCTTAAATGTAGCAGAAAAGAATGATGCGGCCAAAAATATAGCATTATTTTTGTCGAAGGGCAACTCAAGAAGGGTAAGACAATTAATCTATTTGTGAGATCAGTCGGCATGCTAAGCTATATGGAGGTTCAAAGTTATCGGTCAATTCAGGTATGAGTTATACATTTGTTGTGACTTTGCCTTAAGTAGATGAATGAAACGTGTTAGATTTTCATAAAATTTATTAGTCAACGAGGGTTCGGGATACTGTTTATGTTCATCAAGTCCTGTTAACTTAAAAAGAAGGTAAAATGTTAATGTAATAGTATGACAATAATACAATCACAAGGTATATACATAAGTTACAGTATAAATAGTTCATGAAAGGATACATATGCAATGCTCAGAATTAAAACAATAAACACAATTAATGAAAAGGTCATTACCTAGAACATAGAGTCTATGTCAAGTATATGTACGCAAATAAGGTGGAAAGTGACTAAAAATAATTTTATCAATATTAGCTGATTTGACAGCGGTTATTTACTATTTTTACAGAAAAGGTTATGTATGCAAATGAGCCTGGGAATACTATACACTTCCCGCCCCTAAAATCTCGAATTCCTGAACAATGTTGTATAACATCTTCCATGCCTACTGATCTTCTGATTTATATAAAACTGTACATTATGAAAGTGTTGTAAAAACATGAAACTAATCATTGTGATTCTTTTCAGAGAGACGGTTTTTCTGTCTATAACAAAATATATGAATTTGAAGCCATGGTCTTAGGCCAAAAGTGTAAGATGACTATGACATCTGTGAGTGGTCACCTGTTGAATTATGAATTTATCGGCACTTACAAAAATTGGAAATCATGTAGTCCTGAAGCCCTTTTTCATGCTCCGGTTATCAAAGCTTGTTCTGCGGATTTTGAAAAGATTAAGGTTTGCATTATTTTTAAATAAAATCGTTCTAATGTTAGGTCATTGTTGATTGAATATATTCTTATTTAATATAACAGAAAACACTAGAGTCAGAGTCACGATTTTGCAACATACTGATTATTTGGACCGATTGTGATCGTGAAGGAGAGAATATTGGTTTTGAAATAATTGACACTTGCTTAAAAGTGAATTCAAATTTGAATGTTTACAGGTATATACTCATGTAATATTATTATGGTGTACTTCACTATTTCATAGCTTATAAACATTTTGTTTATGATAGGGCTAAGTTTTCAGAAATAACTGCTCCCTCTATTCAAAGAGCGATACAAAACCTCGAGAGACCAAACAAGCTTATAAGTGATGCTGTTGATGTTCGACAGGAACTTGATCTCCGAATCGGTATGAAAGATTTGATATTCATATTCTTAAGTATAAGTGTGCTGGTGATATGATGATCATAATTTTATACAAAAAATAAAATTGATTTCTTAGGCGCAGCTTTTACTCGTTTCCAGACCTTAAGATTGCAAAAGGTATTTCCAGTTTTAGCTGAAAACTTGTTAAGTTATGGAAGCTGTCAATTCCCGACATTAGGATTTGTTGTAGAGCGATATCTTGAAAGAGAAAAATTTATATCTGAACCATTTTGGAGGATAAAAGGTTTAATATTATTTATAATTTTCTTTATTATTTATCTGTTTCTTAATGTTGTGCTTTCTTTTTTCTGACATGTTATTTTTCTAATATGTTCTAGTTACACACGATATAAACGATTTGTCAATTGAATTTCGATGGTTAAGAGATCGTTTATATGATGAAGCTATTTGTCGGGCATTATTAGCAAAATGTCAGGAAAATCCATTAGCTAAGGTTGAAAAGGTAGAAGGAAAGCCGAAATCCAAGTGGAGACCAACGCCCCTAGACACTACAGTATTGTTTTTGTTTTTTTGCTATGATTCGTATTTAATTTTTAACTGAGCTAATTGTAGTAATTTATTAGGAAATGGAAAAAATCGCCTCGAGGAAACTAAAAATAAATGCGAAGGAAGCGTTGAAAATAGCTGAAAAACTTTACACTCAGGGTTTCATTAGTTACCCCAGAACAGAAACTAATATATTTCCAGACTCTATTAATTTATCTTCGCTCGTTGAATTACAAACTGAAGATCCTCGATGGGGAGGTATAATAATTTATTTTGATTATAATTTAAACTGTATTTCAACACACTGAAAAATGATCTAATGCTATATTTCATAGAATTTTCTGTGTAAAAGAAAAATATTGCTATTGCCAGGTTGAAATTTGTATGGAAACACTACAATGAATGTGTTAAAATAACATATAATGTTTAATTGAATTGCTGATTTTAGGTTATTTTTCATAGATAATTATTTCAATTCGTCTACCAAACAAATTTATTTTACTTTAATTACAAAAGTGTTTTCAGTCCGTCATACTACCATTCTCCAGTAATAAAAATAAGCAACTTAGTCATACGATCTCATCGCTCCTGGTGGTCCAACGTTCTTGCTCATTCTCGCTTCTTACTAACTAAATCATTCCGGTCTGCCTCCCGTGAATATCTTCCAATAACTGAACTCGTTTTGGTCTAGAACTACCTGCTATTGCCCCGCACAGTTTACCCCCACTCCATTAACAATCCTTGGTTTTCCCAGGTCAGTTAGCCTTTACTACCAATGGCCCCACATGAGGTATGAAACATTATATCTATGCATATTTTAAAATAAAATTCTATTGATAATAAAAATATCGTTACAATATATACAGTTAGACAAATAGAGTTTCATAATATAATGGCTGCATTCTTTTTTTACATTTGATAATAGGTTTTGCTAGAAATGTTCTGCAAGAAGGTCCTCACCCTAGGCAAGGCAAAAAGTCTGATCAATCCCACCCACCTATTCATCCGATAAAGTACACAAATTCTTTAAGTGGTAAGTACTTTTCATTGAAAGTAACTTTTATAAATTTTACTTCTTATTGTTATCATATTGAAGAAGAATTAGAAGAAGAAATTATTTTATCTAGTATCAGCTATTAAATTGTAGTTGCAGTTGATAACTTCCGTTACAATTACACTGTTGTAATGGGAAGGCTTCAGAATGCAACTATCTAATGCCAGGAAAAGTTGAGTGTGGCTGATTCCATCACTTTATTCTGGACTTGTCATGTGATCTTTTTTGTTGAACATGTTCTGCATTTATTTATGAAATAAATACATAACATAATCATACTACATGTAAAAACATGCTTGATATGACTATGTTCTTAGTCTCAATTTCTAAACCGAAACAGAATAAACATTCAAACTATTATATTAAAAAAATCATTGGTATACCATCTTAAGAAGAGATGAATCCAGCTCAGATCGCTTCCGTCTTTGGTAGTTACTGGGGTTTTTTTTCTTACAAATACATTTTTTTGTAGTATCGATTAAGATCAGTTATGGATGATTTGCATAATATATTTTTGTATCACTTTTTTAGGAAATGAAGCAAGGATATATGAATTTATTGTGAGGCATTTTCTTGCCTGTGTTTCAAAAGATGCTAAAGGACATGAAACAGTCGTAAAAATTGACATCAACGGGGAAAAAGTTAGTATTATTCATTATTGGCAAAGTAATTTTATTGAGGGCCTGTCTCAGACTAAATCCCATTCTCGCTAAGCATGCGACATGTGGTAACTTACAGATAGATAAGCTTCCCTTAAGTTGTATCATAATTGTTTTACCGATATAAAAATATTTGTTATAATTGCTGAAATGTTATAAAGTTAATAGATTTTTTTTTTATTGCCTTTGGCCACTTGACATCGGGAAAGAATTTGGTTATAATATATTTTAACAAAACTTCAAAAGTGACTTCCTCAGAGTTTCTAATTATGAATTGTTTTTAGTATATAACATTTCTAATATGTAACAGTGTGCTTATTTTTGTATGTTTCCAGTTCACTGCATCTGGTCTGATGATCCTGGAACGAAATTATCTAGATGTCTACCCTTATGAAAACTGGTCGGCGAAATGTATTCACGAATACAGGGAAGGTTCTACTTTTACTCCGACCATTCTTGATATATCAGAAAGTCAAACAACGGCGCCTAATCTGTTGACTGAAGCAGACCTGATAGCCTTGATGGAAAAACATGGGATTGGTAAGGTATAATTCTTCCTTTGCTTTACTCGCACAATAATTTTATTTTGTTACAAAAGTTTTATTCTATAGGAACTGACGCAACTCATGCTGAACATATTGAAAAAATAAAAACTCGCAGTTATGTTGGTCTCGAGAACAACGTATATTTTGTTCCTAGCGCTATCGGAATGGGACTTGTTGAAGGATATGACACTATGGGTTTTGCAATGTCAAAACCTCACTTGAGAGCTGAGCTTGAAGCAGATTTAAAACGGTAAATTTAATTTATTTGTATTTTTTTATTGTTTAGTAAAGTAAATAACTTATGAGATAGTTGCTAAAATGTTAATAGCTTTAGCATTTGCCCAATATAATTAATCATTATTATACATTATAACTGTTATTGGATTAATTCACTCCTAATGTTGTTTTTTTTACATATCTTGCATATTACTACAATGTTTTAAAATTCATTGGTTACCTTCACAAGCCTTTGTGATTTGTTAATAATTTTTTTTTAATTACTTTTTTTATTTTTCTTATTATTTATTTAATAAATATATCTCAAGAGAAATATAATTTCAGAATATCTGAAGGGACAAGACAGGCTCCTGTTGTTCTCCGTGAACAGGTTGAAAAGTATAGGATACTATTTCAAAAAGCAAAAGAACAGGTATTTATAAATTGTGTAATTAATTATGATATTGTAAATTTATTTGTTTTGCTTTTATGAGTCTTTGTGTCTTAAATTGAATAGCATCAAAACTAATCAGCTCCTATACCAATGTATCTAATTACTCAATAAAATAACTAAACATATGAAAAAGATATAAGTAAATTTAAATATATTACATTGTAATTGTTGTTCTGACAATTTTTCAAAGGTTGTATGGGACCAGTTAAAGAGATTAAATATTGATGAGGGTCCCGGTACTAAAGGGATTGCTTATTTAGAAAAATCACCTGAACGTAAATCAGGAGGGACTGGGTTCTAATGTTAATGTCACCTTGTTAGTAACATTTAATTTGTACATAATGTTTAAATTCAAATGTTAACTTTCGTATACTTATACTTCAGGTCAATAAAATAGACGCAGCGATGGGTAAATACATGCAAGCAAATGCTGTTCCTTTAACAAATGATGAAGATCCTCTCAACGTTATAATGGCACAAAATGTATCGGCGATGCCTTGCCCCGCTTGTGGTAATGATATGGTTGTTAGGAAACACCAGCAGACCTTTTACCTGTCATGTTCTGCTTATCCGGCCTGCAAGAATTCCATTTGGCTACCATTGAAGGTGGTGAATCTTGTTGTTTCTGGAGAAAGTTGTCCAAGCGTAAGTTGTATACAATACTAATTAATTGTTTAATTTTTCAAATCAAAGTTTTAATTACTTTTGGAAATATTATTCAGTGTGGACCCAACGTTAAAAAACTCAATTTCAATTTTACACCTGGTTCCATGGCACCATACTATCCAACGAATTACACTGGGTGTGTTAATGGTTGTGACCAGGATTTCCTGGATATGTTGGGAATTCGGCAGCCGAGACATAACTCAAGCAAGTATATTTATAATATTTTCCATCAGTAGCATAATTTTATTTTATTTTTTAATATTTCAATAAATGGTGATTTCTATTGCTGTCTTCCAAAACTTTATTTTCTGAAATGTCTTTTTCCTGTTACGATTTGTAATGTATCCTCAACTACAAGAAAAAACATCATAATATTAAATCTTAAATAATGAACAAATGAAACATCTTCCTTATAATATATTATGTTAGTTTTGGACTTTAGCAAAATGATTATAATTACAAAAATCAGCACAACTGTCAATAATATTGTGTTAACAGTTTTTATGTATCCGTTTGTTGACTTGATCTAAAGGCATTGAAGTCTCAGTCTCTGTGATGTGCATATGGAAAAATCTTTTAAAAATATGAACCATATTTTAATTGATAATAAATTTTGCCTTTAGAAGAAATAAAAGTATTCTTATTTTTATGGCAGCTTGAGCTTTCCCAGAAACTGTTACTATATCATTCATCATTTAATTAAGATAGCTTGGTTAAAAAAATATACCAAAAGAATTTTTAAAGCAATTAAGTAAAAAAAATCAGGAAAACTGTATTCATTCACAAAATAAAAATAAACTTGTACCATATAAAAAAAACGGAAAAAACAGAAGTGATCCTACAAATTAAATAAAGAAAAGGTAACAAATATTGATCTATAAATGTTTTCTACCAGTGACTCGTCCCAGTCACTAATGTATATTATAAATATAAATGATGATCGGGGATTGAACAGAGAAAATGAAAATGCCAAACAGTGATTAATAAGTTCAGCCAGACCACCTACAGATCCCACTGTCACTCTCCTTGCTTCTCTCCTATTAAGTCCAGACGGATGGGTTGGAACTAAAATATATTAACAAATAAATTGGTGTAGTCAAGGTATTAGTAAAAATTAGTGTTTATTTCCAAATCCCACTGTTGTCCGTACAGTTCACTTCTGTCTGTACCTGGTTCACGCACCCTCAAAAAACATGAACTTGATTTTTAAGATGTAAAACATCAGTCAGGCTGCATCCTGAACTCATGCAGGCCAACAAGTTAAAGACTCGGTTGGAAAACTGATTAAGACATTGGGTCACTCGAGCGCAGCCAGCTAATAAGCATTACACGAACAAAAATGTATTCTTATTATAAACCCTGCTAATTTCAATAGAAAATATTTTTAAATAGATAGATGATAATCTCTAAAATTTAAAAATATTAGTACTGTATGCAAATATATGTAGTTTAAGTACTTCAAATAAAAATCTCTGCTACTCGATTCATTATAATGTGTATTTTTGTTTTTAGGCAGCAGCCAAGTTTCTCAGGATTCTCGCAATTCTACCCAATCTTCTGGTTATCATTCATTGTCTAGCAACAGTTCAATAGACCAAAATTCAGGTAAACGATAATGGAGTATGTTGGTAGGCTTAATTGAATATTCTAGCTACTTTCAGTAACGTAATATCCTTCATTCAAAAGATACTGAAGAAAAAATTTTCATCTTTTTAACTACACAAAAGAACCAACTGATATATTTTTTTTTTTTACTTTTAACTGTTCTAATACTTGTGGAAGAAATTATCTTTGGTGTGTTATGATTAATTCTCTGTCTTGATTTTCCTTTTTTTTTAATGTTTGACTAAAATAATGATTATTTATGTATTTAGAAGCTTAGATTTCAGCTTGAAAACTTGAAATTACTATTAATGAAATAGATTAAATATATGTACACCATTGCCTTTTATCCATGGGCCAATATTGGTGTATACTGGCATTTACCAAATCACTGATGGTCTTCAAAATATTATTTTATAATTATGAACCTTCACTTTTTGTTTATGTTGCACTTTTTATGCCGGCCACCTCAAATATTATTAGTAGGTCATTGAAACTCAATTAGTATCGATTTAGTAATATCTGCAAACACTCATGATCCATAATCTGAATAATATTAATTTTCATCATTTAACTACTACACTTCCTTGAGTTTTAAACATCACAGAACACTTTTAAGTCTAAAGAACAACTGGGCATTTTACATTTAACACTCTCACCGGGTATCAACCTCAAGCGAAAGACTCGGAGCATTCATTGCCTTAGATCTAGAAAATTCTTTATTTAATTCTATGTTATTAATTATTATTATGAAACTAAATATCACAACTTTTCATAAATTAAATATATGTTTTAATAGTGACTTGGGTGGCAATATGCAATAATTAAACAAAGGAGGGTGTGTTGATTTCAAAATCAGCCTCTCCATTCTTCAAAATTACTTAGAAGGTTAAATAGCTTGCTTTCAATCACAAAAATGCTTTTTTATTTGGCAAACTAGGCCTGTTTTCTTTCATATTTTTTAGTCAAACACACTAACAATTCCGTAAGGCTCATTTATAAGAAACAAATATTACTACTAATGGTTCTTTTAAGGATAGATCCATTTTCAAAGAAATAACTATTATTTTCTTATTATTAAATCGTTGTTTTAGAAAACATTTTTTTATCCTATTACATTGATGTTTATAGGTGCTAGACGGAACAGCAGAGGCGATGGAAGGAGCAACAGAGGCCAGAAGAGACAAAGAGACGACAACAACGGAGGAGGTGGTGATCCTTGTTGTTTATGCAACATCCCAGCCAAAAGGTCTTCCTTTAATGCTTTTGTATTCATTTATATTCTTATTTGCCTAATTTAACTGATACTTGAGGCTTGTATAGTACTGTCGTAACTATGATTTAAATAAGATATAGGTGTCTTCTTCTTTCATCAAGGCACATTGTTATTGGTCTGCTGCTAATTAGTTTACATTTCATATGCTTCTCCTTTAACTTTTTGTGAAGCATGTGACTGTTGCAGCTCTCTCTAACCTGCACACCACTGTGCATACGACCATATAGTCTCCTATCCTCATTTTCCTTTCTTCTATGTTTCCCAAATCCTTAAGGAATCCACTTCACTCTTTTTCATCTTCACTACCGGTCCATTTTCTTTGCTGGGTCTGTTATAGGTTAGGGCCTATTCCTTAATCATATATCTTAGCTTGATACTACTCTTCTAATCAATAATTATAAATCTAATCGGAGATAAGAACACTCTTTTCTCAGTACACATTTGTAGATATATCACTATGTTACCAAAACAATGTATTAGATACAACTTGTGGCCACCGTAACCTTACAATGTTTTCCAAACATTGAATAATTTCTATTTATGATAATAATAAAATTCTATCCTGATCAAAACAGATGAACACTCTAAAATTCAACACGAACAATCCCCCCCCCTTATAGTAGTTCGAAGAGTCAGCAGTCACATGTGGGAGAAGCTGTCAGAAACAGTAGCCCATGTGCTGGGAAAATGTTCACCAAATATACTCCTCGTAAACTGATAAGTGAGACCAATAATAATCAATTATCTTGGAATAGTCAACCATTGTTTGAATTAATCCACAAAAACACTTAAATTAACTCTATTGAGATAACTACTTTATTTTGTCTTTCCTAAATCTCAACATTTCTGTGGATTTGACTCGTACCTATGTGTGAATATTAGTGCATAATTTTTAATTTATTCAACCTTGCCAAGAGAAACAATATTGTCAGGTTTATGTAGGAATGTAATATATCTAAGCAGCCTCACTTAATCTATTATTGATTTTATTTATCCTTCTAATAAATGAAATTGGACTACTTAAAATTTGCTCTGTTGTTTTTGCAGGCTTGTCACCAGGAGAGAAGGTCCTAACATTGGAAGAGAATTTTTAGTTTGTTCTAAAAATGATGACGAAAAATGTAACTATTACATGTGGGCTGATGAACTGACAGGTATTACCTCAATATTTTATGGAAATTTGTTTAAGTTTGTATTTGCAATTTTATTGATTATTTTTTTTCTTGTTTATGTTCGCAGATGTAAAATGCTATTGTGATATTCCAGCCAAAAAGTAAGTCAAATAATTATTAAGTATGTCTATAATTATTTTTTCCCAATAATCTGCCTTATACAGCTCCATCGTTGCAAATGAAGTTTATGTATTTTATTTGAATGTTATTTTTAAAACCAGACTAGATTTGTAATGTTGTTACTTGTTTGTTATTATCTTACTTTTCTCGTCTTAAAGTTTTTTTATTTTAGTATAAAAAGAACGGTAGTAATAATACGATTTTTCCTGCCAGATCATCATCAGGTGAGAATAAATCGCTTAAGCTGGTTATTGACTTGTAATGGTAATGATCCATGGTACTCTTTCACATTGATCAGCATCTCATCTTCTATCGTAGATAACAAAAGTTCAGCTAAATGGGTCATTCATTAATTTTTCCTTTATTCATGGTGTGCTCTCTGTCTTCTCTGGTGAATTTGAATGTAATCATTACAACACAGTACTTTGTTGCAACGAGTTGGGATACATAACGGTGTTGAATAATAAAAATAAATCCTTCTGTGCACTCACTATGAATAAGACAACAGTTTATCAATGAAAAATTTTTTAGATATTTTAATATAACCAGTATATCTCTAGCAAGAATTTTTTTTTCCAGATTAACAGTCAGAAAACCGGGGCCGAATCAAGGGAAAGAATTTTATGGATGTTCTAAATCTCAGGCAGACAAGTGTAATTTCTTTCAATGGCAAGAAAATGATGGTGTGACTGGAAACTTTAATAATTCCAACAACAATAGACAAATGGTTCATCAAGACAGGCAAAGAACACCTCAAGGTTATCGTGGAAGAGGTATTTAAAGATATAGTTAACTAAATTTATCTCTTGTTAATTTTTGTTTTTGTTTTCCTTCATGTAGAAAATCTGTTATTAGAATTATTAGTTGAGTCACAATTTGCCAACAATTTAAAGCTCTAGTACATTCGCAATATTTTAAAGTAATGATCAAAACTGGTGAATGATAATTCATATACAAGACATTTAGTGGTCATTCTGGTTAATTTGGGGTACATTTGGTGAGTATTTGAATTTGTGCTATACTTAACACAACAATTGCGTAATCTTTGTTTTAATATACAATTTTTAAAAATTGTTTACTTTTAATTTGATCTTGTTAATTGACTCTTTGCTTACAAGAATTATTACTTTGTCTCTAGAATTTATGAGCATAGCCTAAGTTTTCTTATAAATTGATAATTGCAGTTGTTTTAACTTAATTTAGTGAAATTTTATTTTTTTTTTATATATAAGTGAATTTTTTGAGACATATTATGTGGATTTTAAGTTATTATCCATTTCCTAGGCCAAAATCCTCCAAGAGGAACTCAAAGAAAATGCAGTAATTGTCATCAAACAGGTATTTATTAAACTATTAACTATTTAGCGTAGAAATGTTTATTTATAATTAATAAGTAACAATAAAGGTTTTAGTTTGCAACGACTATGGATGTCTCTTCTGACTGAGAAATTATCATTCTGACATATTCGTCGGCACAATACCAATAATCATAGAACAATTGATGCATTAGTTTTTCCAGTCGTTTAGTCAGCTATTAGCTTTATTTTTCTGAGTCAGAGCACCCATAGTCTTTCAGACTTAAAGTCCGAAGTTTAATAACTATTAGCTGAACCTTTTTAAATTAATTTTTGCTTGCACAATAATGTTACTTAATCTTTGACATGGGAAAAAAGAACATATTGAAATTTTAATTGTATTTAAGCAAAATTAATAAATTCCCTCTAATGAAGTTCTGAAAATTAAGTTAGTCTCAATTGTATTTCAGGTCATACTAGAAGAAATTGTCCTCAGAATGGAGACTAACAGAAGTTATTTACAGATTGAAAACTTGAGTGTGCATAAACGATGCAAATCATACAATCCATTAACTTATATATTTATATTATCGTTTAATATGAAACAACATGAAATTTAATAAAAATGTACAAATTATATATTTTTGTATTTATATACATAAAACACAAGTTGATTCCCCTCACGCCCTCCAATTCAAATTATTATTTAAATGAATAATTTCATTTGTATCAGTCTCCATTGATGGTTTGGCGTTGAATGTATCAGCTTGACTGCATACATTACTGTTGTATAAATTATTTTATTGTATCTTGGTAAAAATTTATGAGCAGATTGATTGTCTTTTCATAGAGTATCATCCCTTCGCAGCTCACATTTGTAGGATTCTTCTGTTAGCTAAAATAAACCATAATTAATGAAGGAATGCCTTAATATAAATAAAAATCAATTGTAAATTATGTATTTATTTTATATTAATAAAAATTAAAACCCGTTACTTAATGTTAATGTATCTATAATTTATTTGTGAATTTCAGTCAAGCCTTTTGTTATTTTTATAATACAATATCATTTCATTTGTGAAAGCATTTATTTATTTTTTAGACCATGTTCTTATAATACCTATCCATATTCTCTTTGACTATTTCCTATCCCATCCCAAATCGTCTATGCTTCACACTCAGTTCCTTCCACTATTCAGTTGGTCTTCTGATGAAGTAACTTCTTTAGGAACTATCATTCTCCTATTCTCTCACATTGCGTCTGAAACCATGACTCTTCTAGCTTTGGCATACACATTGTCTGGCTCATCAAAAAGGACCTGAAGTTCTACATTTTTCTCTGATCGCACACGTATTGCTGAATAAGTAGTCACTCACCTAAATACTGTTTAAGGAATATTTGCCTTTTCCATTAATGTTATTTCTCTGTTCCTGTCCAACCACCACCGATGCCAATCATGTCATTCCTCTTTATGTCCACGTCTGGAGATATGCTCTGGTATGATGACAGGTTTGATGTACCATCTCACTTATAACAAATCTAGGACTGTTCCCGAACTCACGTTTTCTTTCTTAAACAGGTATTGGTCCTGTTCAGGAACTCGTTTTTCACCAATTGTCCTGGAACGGCTTACAAGCTTGGGCTTTTCTATACTAAAGTGACCATTTTTTCAACTTCATTACCAGCACCTTAAAGCAAGATTTTTTTATTTTTTAAACAAGCAAACACCGAAGCTCATATGCACATTGTACATGTTATTTTTTCCTTAGATTTCTCACCAATAAATAAGCTTTCATGTATGGTTCAGAAATTGTGTAAAGCAATTTAGTTTTTCAGATATTGCCCACAACAATGTGAGCACACTTCAAAACTTTATAATATAGCATAGATTACAAAAGTAATTTTGCAAAAAAGATTTGTTATGAGTAAACAATTATGAATATAAGTAATTAAGAATCAAATGTTGCTGAAAAACAAACTGAATTTAATGAATAATAGTAGATAAGCAACATTTCTAATTTAGCTTCATAGTCTAGCATTTTTTTGAAAAGTTATTCATTCCAACAATAATTTTGTTGTGTTAATGACATATAGTTCTTACTGCATATACAGGATGTAGTCACAGACAATTTAAATAAACACTTTTCCACTACAGATCAAGTTGAGAAATAATAGCCGAATCTAGATTAAATTTTGAAGAAAGAAAGTTTTGGGCAAAAACTCTGTAGATGTTTAATGACAATTTTGAAGAGAACTTCTCATTGGTCCACCTAGTATACTAACTAGAGCAAATTAGAAGTTAGAAACGGAACACCAAGATTGAGGCACACACGGAAAGGAAACAAAGAGTGTTTTTGAAAATCAAAACATTGCTTTATCAGGCTTGTCTTGAAGCAAGTATTCTAAAGGTAGTGCCCATCGCAATTTAAGTTGAAAAGTTACATAACGACATTAGTAAATGTACTAAAGAGAATATACGTGCTCTAGATGAAGGTGATTCAGATATGAGAATTCGGTTTTGTTTGTAGCATTTGGCAAAGAAACTCACAATAAATCAATCAACCTTCGTTTTTACACTTGAGCCACAGAAAGTGTCTTTATTCAAAACTTTAGTCTGGATTTGGCTATTATTTCCCAATGGTTAAATCTGCAACAAAAATAAATTCCAGCGTTTTTCCATGTAATATAGTGTAGTACCATTTTCCTGAAACCCTGTCAAAAGATCCTTTTACTTACATTTATGAAAAAATCTTATTAAAAAATAAAAACATTCAAGTATTTCGGGCTGTTTCTTTTATAGTACAAGTTATTGGTTATTTATTTACGTTACAGTTCCAACTTGTTGAGATTTTAAATGCTCTTGGAACGATTCCAGAAACCCAAGATGTGGAAGTGCACACGCGAGTATGGAGACTCCTTTAAATGGGGGTTTCCTCTTGAATTGCAAAGTAACGATGTATGTATTTAAAAAAGATGGAATTTAAATCCTGCCCTTAATTCACGTAAATGTAGTCGCGCTTTTGTCACTCTGGATTTGTCGAAATGAAAAGACACCGAATATTTTAAACTGTGCTCCACAAAAAAAATTATAAGTATTAATTATTTTCTATGAGATAATAATGATTAAGATGAACAGAGTGGCAGGAATGAATATTCAATTGATAGGATTCGGTCAATTCTTGGATGAAAGGACTGTCCACAACCAAAGTGAAGGATTGTTGGCTAAGAACGGAGCATTGGCTACAATTCTATTATAGGGACTGGAAGGTTATTTGTAAGGATTGGGACGACTACAAGGAATAGTAAAAATCAAAATTTCGCATGGAACAGCTTAAACCAATAAAAAGAATTGTAATTTTTAATGATATACCTAAAGGAGATTAGGTTGCGGGCTTAAGACTTATAACTCCACGATCGGCCCTAATATATAGCATGATCAAGTAAACAAGACACCTTCGGGACAAGGACCTATTACCACTCTATTAAAACGCTGGATTTCGTTTTTATTGCAGAATTAATGGCCAAATACATGTTGAGTTTTGAATAGAAAATTGTAGTGTTAAAGGAAATGTGAATACACAATAGAAGTGCAAAGGCAGTGATTAATTATACCTTTTCATTTAAGCTTAGCTTCGTCTAAATTAATAAATTCCGCACAAAATACCACTCAATCTCTCCTATCTGAATCTGAATATTTATTGAGATATCGTCTGTTAATGCCGGTTTGCAACTTGATCAACTTGAATCGCTTCAAAATGCGATTGACACTATCCTCTGTGAGAGAAATTTGAAGCAGTTCTACCGTGTTTTCCCGATTCCAGTTCCAATTTAATACATTGTTTTTTTTCTTCTTTAATCTAGAGTCTGTCATTATTTATCAATTGTTAAATCTGGGCCAAAAACAAAATTCATTTTTTAAACATTCATTAAGTTAATAGTGCGGCAACATTTGTCTGCGCCCCTTATATTTATTATTGTATTTTTATTTACTTCTAAAACCATTTAGGACTTATGGAGCCGAAAGTTGAGTATAGGACTCCCTCCCTAAAGTTAAGTAATCTTTGTAGAGGAGAGCCTTTTAAAAGAAAAGCTTTATTATGAAGTACAAGCAAAACACTGGTATATACAAATATTAAGAGTTACGTTACTACATACTGAGTGGAATGTCTAGGCACACGTGGGGTCTATAAAGCTGAGACATATGTATAAGAAAAGGATACGATTCTGGGAAGTAGGGAGGTCTTGGAAGGATGAGGCTGCTTACTTAAAAATAACGGGGAACCATCAGTGACTTCCATAAAGTAACGAAGCAAGTATGTGGTTCTGCTCAAGCCCCTTCTATTTGTTCTTATCATTATAAAACTTAAGCAAACATACACGCCACATGACTGACGCACACAATAACTAAATAGATTTCGCATAGTACAAAGCACATCGAGCTTTACTCAACGTACGAAAACATCATGAAGAACAGGTTCCTTAAATTATACAGTAACACACATAGGGATTCATTGGGGGGTCAGGGATTCCTCATTAGCCATCCGACACACTGCTCAAACAACACTGGTTGTGAGATAATATGTAAATTGTGAGTTATTGGAACAAAATATACATATGATTATTTTTACAACTTAAGTCATATCCTCAAATCCCCAAAATCGTTACTTCCAGTCCCTATCCCTTAACTCGGATTCAACAATAGGTTGTAGCCATAATTTCTATCCAACATTTTCTAAGCCTGCCAAGCGTCCTTTCGAGTGAAGTTGTGTATTTTCTTGGGCCACAGCACTCCTTATTAGATGTCCATACCATTTTGATCTTCACATTTTTATATTACAAAAACAGTTTTATAGCCACCTACTTTGGTTCTGAGACCTGTCTCCTTGATATCCCACAATTTCTCCAAAAGTCATTTCCTTGCTGAGCAGCTTCTATTCTACTTTTTCTTGCCAGTTCAATTTCCAAACTTTCCATGAAGGAGTGGTAGATGGTTCTCTCCTTCGTGGACATTCTCATAAATTTACTCCACAGCATTGAGTTCATGCTATTAATTATATTTTTAACACTGTTTTAAATAGTCCTAAGTTTTGCAGGAACCCCTAGCCCTTTTAGAGCCATGGATTTCCTAATGGAAATTCAAAGTAAATACTGACAGGTTCTTTCAAGTCACTTTCGCCCTCCGTAGTTCGTCCTGTCCTCTAATATTACTGTTCAACCAAACCATTCCTGCTAAATCCCAAACCACCTACCTAGGGACTTATACTAGACAAGTTACTCATCCCGTCCCCTATATCACGTCCAAACGACAAGAAACTAACAGACGATTCAAACTTCTTAACCACCTCATGGACAATCGTTCAAAAATAACAGTTAAAACCAACATAATGATTTACACAACTATACTTCAACCTACCTGGTCCCAAGGGATTGAAGTCTGGGGAGTGCCACCCCCTCTAAACCTTTTTCCCATCCAATCCTCCACATTTTAGCCAATGCTAACTTGCTCAACAACCAGACCCTTAACGTTGATCTCAACATCCCGTTCATCCACAACCTTGCTACTTCCCACTATCAGAACTTCCGTTCCTGCAACCCTGACCATCATAATCCGTATGCTAACGCTCTATTCTCTTATCTCATCCCTGGCAGTCCAGAACGACGCCTATGGTGGAGGTGGCCTCCTAACCTCCTCCAAACCAAATAGTATTTTGATCTTATGAGCTCTGTGTGACACTGTGAAAGTAAAGTGGTTTTGGCTAAAGAGCCCCCCCCCCCCAAAGAATGAAGTCAGTAAATAAAATAAATACTGTTATAGATAACTATATTGATTTCTGTAAAAACATTTTTTTTTTTAATTTTTAATGAAGAAAAATATTTTTAAGTTATTTAGTTATAAAGACTCTACTACCCTGTTCGAAGCCAATAAATTATCTGTCTTACCATATCTATTAGTATTTCTATCTTCATCCTTAAGAAATTGTTTTCTTCTTCTAATTTCTTAGAAACTTCTTTTAAGTGTTTATTTTCCTGGCTCAGTTCAATGTTCGAACCTAGAACTTACACCTTCAAATTCACTTTTTATTCGGTTTAAGCATAATTTAAAAATGCTAATTTTAGAGTAGACTAAGAATGATAAACAATGCAATCACTTACCAGGTTTCCATTCTCCGTCCACGAAAGTTGATTCTTGAGAACCTAGTTTTATCCGTATTGGATCTTCCAAATTTTCGCTAATTGTTTTCTGCGAACGAAAGGGCAGGTTTTTCCGTTTGCAATATTTAAAAGTGGTAAACTTATGACCAAAAAATGGCATTTTGTAATGTGCTAAATTCACGTCTTTCAACAATAACGATACCTTTGCATACTAAAGAACTGACAATTGTCTTTTATTCCAAAGTGTTGTCATATTACCATGGTGATACGACCCCTTTGATTAAACTTCACTAAATAGATTAAATATGCATTAATATTTATAATATAATTTCTACAGCCACAATTTATATTATAATGATCTATTTAAGGACTCAACATTTATGAATACACCGATAAATCTAAATATAGATATATGTATTTTTACATATAATTATATATATTTAGTTTTTAAAATCTTAATTAGTTAAAAATAAGGCAGTATTGTCTTTTAGCTTTGGTTATAAAAAGCTGTACATTGTTTTTGTGGTTGGCAGACGTTGCAATTTTATCTGACAGGCCCTGGGTTCAAAAAGAAGTAAATAATGTTCACACCCCACTTCATCCCCTACTTCTGTTCATTCACTATTTCTTTTTCACCCCATCGCAATTGATTTTGGAGGTTATAAACAGTCAGCATAAATGCAAAGTTTTCATTTTACATATCTTTAGACTTTTATTGTACAAACAAGTAAATATTTCGTAAATATAACCATGTCTCTCCCTAATGCTGGAACAAGGTGCCTTACTTTTAAAGTATTTTTTTATTAGTTTTATCCATAAAACAAAATTGTTTCAATCCAACTATTTTAACTCATTACTTTCGTTTTTATATTAATTCCAGAAAAAGACACCGTAACGCATGTGAAGACGAAATAAGTGAATTTACTCCTTTGTCAAAAAGAATTAATAATTTGCACATTAATAATTCTTGTTTTCCATTCGTGAAACAACTCCAACAAACAAATGAAGATATTAAGCCCGTAAGTTGACCTATCAGTGTGTGTTATATTTAATGTACTGAAGAAGAAATTTCTATCTAATACTTGTAACCTATATTTACATCTGGAAAAGTTCTCAATATGAATCAAACTTTTTTGGCCTGTTATTAATAATAGCGGATTATCAATGTTGGTATTTAATTTAGTTAAGTCGTTTTGACTTCAAAATAAGGCCTAGACATCTCGCTGATCCATATGAGTACATACTCTCAAATTGATTTCAATGGGATTCGATCTTCCTAGGATTGCTCTAGTTCAGGTGACAGTTATACTTTTATATTTATAATGGAGCTCATGAGTGTGTTCTGCGGTTGTTATTTACTGGTGATTTTTTACCACTTGTCAAAGTTTTATCCATGTGTGATTAATTTTCGAATACCTACAATAATAATTGGCTGTAAATTCAAAAATAATGTGTATTAAAGTCCCTAAATCTCAAACTTGTCATTGTGTGAGGTTTTGTTTTGTTGGTCTTGATTGAGTTTGTTTTGGTAAATTGCTCTGAAGTGTTATGAAATTGATTACTTTTTTTCTGCTTAAGTTGTGGTCCCAAATGTTAGCTTTTCATAAAGTGTATTAACGCACAATGTTTTGATATACTATGTCTGTCTGCATCAGACCCTAATATGATTTGGTTAGAGCTGCTGACTGTCAAAGACAGAACTGCTCCAGTTAGAAGCATTACATTTTTCATTTTTTGTAATTATTTGAAATAAATAAGTTTATTTTGCAAAAGAACCAAGTATGCCTATCTGCTTTTTCGATAAAAAAAATTGGTTCCTCAAAACTCTACCTTTCTTCCGATTCTAACCTAGCTATTTATTTTCTCTTCTATCTTCAAAAATCTCTGCTGGGCTATTGCAGTATTCCTTTCCCGGAAAGACCATGTATCCCTAATTACTGCTGAATATATATTCTTAAACAACTTAACCATCCATCCCCTTCCTCAGCAAACCCACAAACTCCTAGTTCCTCTCCTTCTACTCCCCCAGTTTAACTACTGCTGCTTGTTGTTATGGGGGCCCCTTAAAGGACCTTGAGGCTCAACTGAAAAATGGCTAATGAAGATCCAAGGGGATGTTGCACCCAACTCTTGCAGAGTATAAAGAATGTAACTATAGTTAATTTATACAAATGGAAAATCAGAAAAGATATGAAAAACAAAGCAATATCATAATGATGAAAGTATTTAACAAAATGATGGGGTAATTGTACCATAGAAATAAATTATAAATAAAGGCATGTTACAAGGTGGGGGTTGACAGACAGGTATAATTTAAGTAAATTATAACATCACAATATATTATTCAATTATGTTACATTACTATGTGGTAATTATTGAATTTACGTACCTATTGGGACTTGGTGAAATCTGCTGACTTTTTAAAACATGATCTGCTGCAGAAATTCACATTATGTCAAAAAGTTCACCATTAATAGTTTCATTAACCCAAGGTGGTATCCCTGCTAAGAATAAATTCCCAGTTTTATTTCATATTTGGAGAATCACAGAAACCATCAAGAGAGCCAAATAAAATCAATAACCAAAACCTATTTGTTTTTATTGTTGTCAATGTAAATGAAAATTTAAAGGTATATTCAACAACACCTCTGGCTGAGCTGAATATTGGTTAAGACATAACAGGAAGTGTGCGAAAAAAGTTTTATAACTAGCCCACTTATAAACTTTTTCAACTCGCTGCTCAAAGGCTATTTAAGATTTTATGTATTAATTTTTAACCTGTGGCTAAGGAACTCATTAAAGGTGGTTACAAAAAAAGAAAAAACAAATCAATCTTGATGTATTTTCAGCTGATTCCAATAGATTTGTTTTTGTTAATGTTTTAGCCATTTACAATTTATTTTTTTTGAAAAGACAACATTCAGGTACTAAGGTGGAAATGAAGTATTTTTTAACAATCATTTAGTAAACACACACACCAAGTGTAAGAATATAAGGAGGGTTAAGTTGAAATCCTTATGGAACTGCAGTGTTTCCTCAGATTTTGCATCACACAACTTGTTTGTAATCGAGCGTGACTCTTATATTCATTAAACGAAGCCTGAAAGAATGTAATTTCAGACTACATATTATTTAAATAACTAACACTGTGCTTCTTCTCTGGAGACTGAATACCACATACAAACTGCAACAAGCTAATCGTCAGTGTCGTGTGCATACATTCTGGCAAGTCCATCAAGGACAAGACTACAAACAATAATTAACAAAATACTAGATCTAGCACTGAGAGCACCCTGGTTTGTCAGGGGTCCAGGGAACTTCTGCCATTTTTTCTTTCTTTGTTAACCTATATACCTTAAAACAAGCTAAGACTGTACCAAGATCTATAATTTCTTTTCTTTATAAACTTGAGTAAAATATTTCCTTAATGGTCCCAATAAAGGTGTATTGATTGATTAATTATGTATATTTGACTCATCATCCAAAAATGAGGTTCAGTATTTCCTTAAAAATTGGGAAAGGCTGTTATTAGGTTTTTTTGAAAATAATGTCTGTTTTTGCTTCCGCCATTAATTATAGTTATTCAATTTGTATGCTACCTGTTCTAATCTACTCAAATTACATCTAATTTTATATATTAAAAAGATAAGTTTCTCACTTCATACCATTTTATCTCATTAAATGGCAGGCATTTTCTAATGTTCATCTGTGCTACCACTTTTAGGTGTTTGCTACATTAAATTAGGTTCGACTTTTTACATTGTTGATTTTTAAATTTGAGGGGTAATCTGCAGTAAGATGTTTCAACTTCAATACATCTGAAGCATCAACTGTTTTTAAAGATTTCTTGTGATATTTAATGGTATACCATTCCATGGTTGGTGTTTTTCCTTGTGGCTCGCGATTAGACTTGCCTTTTTTGGAGGTGCATAAAGAGAAACACTATTTTGACTGTTAATTGTAGGAGCATGAAAAGAGAGACATTATTTTCTAGAAACTGAGAATGAGGTTGGCTCGACAAGATAAATATATATTGACAATAACATTTACCATTGCCAGTAATTCTGACCAATACTAAGGCACGAGGTTTAAGATGTCACTTACAGGTATATCAATTATTTACCTATCTAGAGCTTGTATTTATAATCAACGTATCTCATACTGTAACTTGAACCATACACAGAAAAAAATAGGTCATGTTACACCTTGGGAAACACTTTCACCTACTCAAAAAAAAAAAGCAAACTGCTTCTCTTAAAAAAATATAATACAAAATATTACTTATTTCGTGACAGTTAAGTAGTAAAGTACATTGCTCTCATGCTAGTATTGTTGTTTTGAGTCTCGGCCGTGAAAGTGAATTTATTTAATAAGTTAAAGAAGCGTGACAACCTGTTTAATATGAACCACAACTATCCATCACGTCCCTTTAATAGCAAAACAAAAATTTTAAATTGTATTGTTAAATTTTGTTATCTCCTTATTTATCTCTTGAATGTAACTAAAAATTATCTTAAACTCTTTTAATATTTCTGTAAGCTGTCAATAAGGGCTAACATAGAGTTTAGCAAACTTAATACTGAATGGGTGATGTTAAAGTAAAGCTTAATTTAATTAAATGTTCAACAGTTAATAACAATAGTTGTTACCTTCGCATGGAAAAAATTATTTTGGTAGAATATCCAACTCTAATGCCGACTCTGTAGGTTTGAATCCCATCCGATGAGTTGATTTTGATGATGTTTATATAAACTGGACACCATGGTTATAGTGACGAAATGCCTTCAGGTACCTTGAACTTGGTACCCTTATTTCATGCAATTTTAAGAGGATATAACGATATATCGGTGATAGCGCTTGTTTTTTTATTAAGCTAAAGGGTAAAAATGTCACTTATAAAGGCGCCAAAAATAAAGGAGTTGAACATTCTATTATTTCTTCAATATGGAAAAAGAAAGGTGAAAACAAAGAAATGGGTTCCTCCAACTGTTTAAAAACTTCCAACATTCCCAGTATAATGATCTCAACGAAGGGTCGACTTCTTATTTGATTTAAATTGAAAAGGAGTCAGAATACTCCCCATAATGGCCCTTTGTTGGTTGCTAAGATCAACAAGAATGCCAAAGAAATTAGAGAAACTGGAGAGATTAATAAATCCTGTATTCAACAAATGCAACCAAAACAATATTGTTTTTCGAAAGATCTCTGGAGAGGCAGGAAGTGCACTTCAAGGCATTGTTAGCGAGTGGGTTAATACAATATGGGTGAATTTGCAGAGAAAAATACAACACGGATGAAATATATACAGATGAAACGGGACTGTTTTACAAATCCTGTTGAAACATTTCATTTTAAAGGGGAAAATGTACCAGGCGGGAAATTTTCCAAACACCAAATTACAATTTTAGTGTGTGCCATGTCAGGTTCGGATAAAAAGAAAATTCTAATAATAAGAAAATCTAAAAATTCTCAGTGTTTTAAAGGCGTAAAAAAAGCTTCCTGTTGATTACCTCAGCAATAAAAATTCCTGGATGGTATTGTATATCTTAAATTTATTTCTTGTTATCTGGGACAAAGAGCTACATAGGAAAAAAAAGAAGGATTTTCTTCTAATTGACATCATACCATGCCAATGCATTGCAGTTATTTTTTTTCTGCTAGCAAAACATGTATAACCCAGCTAATGAAAGCAGCATTTAAAAACTTAAATTCAATTCTGGCTAAAAATGATCCTCCTCCAAATATCACAAAACAGGGGTAAAAACAAGACAACCAAAATTTCCTTTTTAGGTGATATTGTAATGATGGGCAAAGCTTGGGATGAACATCCGTCGATATCAAACTACTTTCGCTACACTGTATTGTCTATAACTGGGGTCCAATCTGATTTAACTCTTTCAAGCTGAGCAAATAATTTAAATATCCCTATCTCTGTAACTTCGGGCATTATCAAAGAACATGCCAGATCATGGTGTCGCAAAAAAGGGAAAACAATAAGGAGCGAGAAGAAGAGGATTGGGAGGAGGAAGAAAACAATAAGGAGCGAGAAGAAGAGGATTGGGAGGAGGAAGAAAACAATGAGCAGCACCTTCCATGGGAGATGGATTCAGTTCCATCTTTACAATAGTTTTTATTAATAAACAATGACATTTACAGTGACATCATCAAACAGGGTATTGAAGCTAAAATATCTTATCAATATTATATAAACAAATGCTTGAAGCAGTCATTCATAATTCATTTTTTTATCAAACAAGTTTAATATTCTTAAGTGTTCAATCAATGTGCATGCTATATTCGATAAAAATTACAAAATCATTCTACATACTTATATGTATGTAAATCTATTTACAAATTATGTGAACTTCTAACATTCAATAAAGTTAAAAGAAAGGCCTTTTTTTTTTTAAATTGTTTTCTACATTTATTGGAATTTTCACTATTCCAGAGTTGTTATCGATTATAACAAACACTGGCTATTGCAACGAAAACCGACAAGCCCCTTCATGGTCATTATAAATGATATCCAGTGTAAATATAATTAGCTCCCATTGTCTCATTAAAAAGTTTGGAAATAAGTTAGCAGCCAATTTAACTATTGTTGTCTCCAAAAACTATTATATGAAATATTTTGTTGCGTTGCTATCTTTAATGTGGCCTTAACAATAGAGGGAAAAATCAGGACAATTTAATAGCTTCTGAGCAGAAACTTGAACAAGTTTGAAGTCAACTATAAGCAATTATAATAAAATAGATGTAAGAAATCACATTGGCTTAATTGTTCCTCAATTGGTTCCGGAACATATATGTTTGTCTATTTATTTATGCCCTTTCATACTCCCATTTAGTTAAGAGAAAATATGTGCTATCTTATCAGGAGAGAGCCTCATGTTATTTTCAGAATTGAAATAAATTAATTTTACATGTACACCTCCATATTATAAAGTAATTGTGCTACCCACTACGCAATATAAAGCCCTTTTGTGCTTTCTACTATCTGTATTGTATAAAATAAATTTGCCTGATTTACTCTTTTTTTTTTTATTTTTGTTTCAAGGATATGCACAGAACTATAATGAATGGAAGATTGGTGGATTTTGACAGCGGAAGTTCCCGAAACATTGACTCAGCCATAGAGACAGATCCTGTAGGTTGGGGGGCTGGTTGCTACAATCCTGATCTCACCCCTTCAGAAAATCCTTATTATTATGAAAACAACAGACTTTTATATGAATTATATTTGCAAAGATCTCAAAGATCACACATGCAGTCTCCTGCTAATCATTATTAATGACATGTAGTTTGTATATTAAATTAATTTATAATTGTGATCTAATAAAGATAAGTTCATATATGTATTAGCCATTGTGATTGTATATTTGTGTATGCCTGATGATTATTATTATTTAATATAAAACAAAAATATTTATTTGTGTTTTTTCCTATTTTGTAAAAAGTTTTAATTATGATTGTTGTTACGAATTTAATTTGAATAAAAGTATACTATTGAAGTAAAAAAAACAATTCTCTGTTTAGAATTCACCATTTCTAACCAAAATATACCCGAGAAATTTTTTTCTCGATCCTGAAATATTTTGATCAGTCGGGGGGCACTTTTTGTTTTTGTTTTTAAATAAAAATATTTCTGATTTTTCGTCAGTTAGTTTTATAATAGATAAATATAATTATAAGGAGTGCCTATACGATGTATTCGAGAAAGTACTGCTTGTTTAATCTAGACAGTGTCGCTCCCTACATTTCGATAATGAAAACAACGTAATATAGCAAGCCAGGCAGGTGTTTTCTAGTTTGTTGTCACTTCTGTATTTCGTCTTATTTAGTTTTTATTCATTATAGTGGTGAATTTAATTTGTGATTAAAACAATGCGGAGACTCCCCCCGAGGTGACTGCAAATTATCAATAGTGAATTGTGTTGTGTTGGTTCATATTAACGGCATAACTTCAGGCTCTACGTGACCCTATTTTTGGGGTTCACCGCTTTTCTAGGCTATGGCAGCTTACGTTCTACAAACATCTTTATGATATTTTCATTTATTTCTACCTTTCCCTTAAAGAAAAGTGATTAGTTAGTATTATTTCTGTTGGGATTATTGTTATGTACCTTGGAAAAATGAACACATCATTGTGTTGTAGATGACAATTCTTATGCACTGAAATGAGAAAGTGGCTCTGAATTTTAGGTAAGTAGGTCTCAAACATCCTGGTTTAGGGACATATGCTTTTACTGTTTCTCTCATTTATTTTATTTCCTATGGTTTAAAGTTGCCTAACCTAATTAAATAGTGTTTTAACTGTTGAGTTAATATAGTCTCCATTGCCTTAACCTTGGCAGAGACCAGTGGGTTTGGTCTCACAAAATATGCATTGCTTTTGTAATTCCTTGGCAATTTGAAGACATTTTGTTTAATGCCCTAGAAATTTATTAACAAAGAGAGTTAAATGTATTATAACACAGTTATAACCTTTGTCAGTGTAATTTACAAAATAAATCAACCCTGTTTAATTTTTCTAAAATGATTAAAAATTGCTTTAAAGTACCATTCATATTCTAGTTATTAATCTCAATATAATAAGTTTTCTTTTAAAACCTTACACATATTTATTTCTTTGTTACATATACATTTCTATTATGCTTTACAGGCAAATAATTAAGCTAATTCAGTTCTACTAAGATGAATTTTACTCCGTTTGGAACAACATTCAGCAGCAGTCTTCCCAATGCGGGCACAGTTGCTCAGTTTACAACAGCTAAGTTCGCCCATCAAGTTGGTGGTGGAGGAGGCCAGGTTTTAGGGGTTCTGTCAGCCGATGAAGCTGGAGTTACTTATCTGAGGCCGGTTGAAGCCAACGGTCTCACGTTTAATATTCAACAGGCTGCTGGCAATACAGGAGATGGAAGTCCTCAGGTACCCCTCTTAATTTTTCAGTTGTGTGTTTACATTGTGAAAGTGTGGAATGTCTGTACTTGCAACTGTTGATCTACCCATTACTCAGCCTTAAAATAATTTCAAAGGATAAAGGATCCTGTTAATGAGTCGGTTGTTTTTTAAATTTATGCTTTTACACTTGTATATGAAGTGGCACTAGAACAGGGAGGGTATCATAAGTATGCCGCTTACTACTTGGTAGGTACATGAATAACTGCTGCTAGTAAGAAATTGTAATTGTTTAATAAAATAGGCGGTGTTTTGTAACACATTTTCCCTTAATTTGGACCCAATCTATTGTCTTTATAATTATAATATAAAGTTCCAATTTTTAATTGAAAGCCAATTTTGTATTCTTATATCATCTGTCATAATTTGAATGGGTTCTCTTTAGATTACTCTTGTAAGAGGCAATGATCTTTTTTTATTTTTCTCTTAAACTTTATGCATAGGTGGTATTAATGGTGTGGTTGATTTATGATATTTTCAGTACACTTAATAATTGAACAAAGGAAATTATAAAGTCTAAACAAGGCTGTTTTACACCTTGATTATAGATCTGCAACTCTGGCGATAACAACGGTGCTAATTGTTTTACTACAGTACAGCACCCTGTAAAAAAGTCTGCTTTCTATTAAATTTTATCATAAAGTTGTTTAACTGACTCAATTATGCTAATCTATTTAAATGAGGTTGCTAGAAAAATGCACAGTATTATATTTTGTATTGTTTATTAGAACATTTTCAATTGTAAATTGTTTCTGTCTTAAAATTTTTAACAATATTCAGTGATCTTGTTTTATTGATACTTCATGAATAATAATTAAAGTTAGATTCTCTGAAACAGAATTTGTTTCTGTCAGACTGTACACATTATCTCTATTACCAATATTATGTCATGAATTTTTCGTTTATCGATTGTTTATTTTTGTTTTCCAGATCATCACATTACCAATTAGTGTCCCTGGTGCTAAACCAGGTGATCTACCCCAGCAACAAACGTTGCAAATACAGGTGGTAAATCCTAATCCCGGAGCTGGAGGCGGAGCAGAAAAATATGCGTTGCCGATATCTTTACAACCATTCCAGCAGGGAGGGGCAACCGTCCTGACTGTTGCTTACTCCAACCCTCACCACGATCAAGATGCCATTCAGCTTCAGGTATTTTTACTTTATCAAAAATTTCCTCTTTTTTTATAGTTTCTAATCTCACTTTTGCAGAGTCAGCAATATCTTCTGTTATCATTGTTTTTTATTTATCAAACCATTATCTACTTTACCTTTTGATAAAGAAAAAAAGCTTTTCATTTTATTCTATTTTTAAAATTGCACATTTTAAAGTATATTTATTGTTTTATCCACGTATGGTATTGCTCAATTATAACAGAAAAAAATTATATTATAATATATCAAGAGGAGAGCTTGCGCTGTAAAATAATTTAATGCCTTCACTATGTAAACAAATAGATCAACTTAAAATGTAATAAAAACTAATTGGAAGTTTTTAATTTGTTCATGATATTGTACTTCTAATTGCACTTTGTTGTTAATTGTGCTTCTATTGCAGAGGTTATTCAAGGGTTATAGACTAGCTGTTATTCATGTGTTTTTCTTCTTTACCTCCTGTAATATTGTTTTAGGTGAACATTTCCATAAAATTATTTAAATAACTAAGCTGCCAGAAATTGTGCAACAATCATTACTTGAATTATTCAAAATTGTAATATTTTTTCCCAGTTTGTAACATAACCTTATGGGGTCATTGTTAGTCATAGTTCATTTAGTAGCCTGGAAATCCCTGTTATCTCTGACTAATTAAAGGAAAATGTTTAAAAGTTTTTGTAAGCCGGAATTCCATTGATATAAACAAGTTTTTTTTTTTTTTGCTACTTGGACATCACTCATGTTGAACACACAGGTTATGCAAGGGTTATAGACCAGCTGTTTTCAAGTGTTTTTGATTTTTTAAGTTAACATTTTCATAGGAAAGAATATTAAAATTATGGGATACAGAAATAAATGTACCGCAGTCCTAATTTATTCTCAATTTTAGTATCAATTTTCATTTCTTCTAGATTGCAACATAACCAGCAGACAGTGCATCATCAAAACTGTTTTATCTAGTTTTATCTAATAACAAACCTTATATCCCTACTGAAATTCTCTACTCCAATATAATAATTATTTTTTTAAATATAATCAACCATTATAAATGTTTTAAAAAGTGTTGTTTATTTGTGGACATACTTTTTCTGTGTAGATTTGAGTAATGTAACAATATGCCTATTCCCCCTAGTTATTCTTTTTTCTGCTTAGACACCTGCTCCAAGTCTTTTCCTATCGTTTCCTCTTCTGCATCATTAGGAAATTTTGTGCATTGGCCTAAATTCTACGGGGGTATATTCTCATAATTTCGGATTTGTGTTCTAAATAAGTCATGGGTTGCCATCATTTCTATTTACAACATTCAATAAATTCTGATTCTAGAATAATCCCTGTTTAATTTAGTAAAACCTGTTGTATAATTATATAACAATATATATTTCTTAAATAAAACATGAATTATAATTATTTTACCATTTAAATTTTTATAATTTGTTTTGTTTTTTCTCAGCTTCAGGCAGACCCTAATGATCAAGTCACAAACAGTAGTAACAACAACAACAATGCCTCCTCAGGAAGTAGTGCGGACAATGCTTCTGATGAAGCAATTGTATGTATTTATTTATTTTTTTACATTTTTTTTATTTATTTTGTAGATTTTAAACATATTCAGTAGATTCAATATTTTCATTCAGTATGCACAGTTCAAAACCTTCTTTCATTTACGAGCCAGCTGAATGCCAACACTAACAGATAAAAAATTATATGTTCTTGAAAACCATGATGAGTATAAACATGTCAATTAAGTAAAATTTATTTTGAACAGGTAACCAATGAGAGTAAGTTACAGTTCACTTAAAGCATAATGGTTTGAGTTTAATTCTCAGCTTGGAGAATAAATCTTATTTTGTGGTGGCCTCGCAAAATAAATTCAGCACTCCTAGTCTGAATGGAATAGCGTGGTAGATAAGTCGCCATTATAGCCTTAGGTTGGAGTACATAAGGTCACTCGACCAAAATAAACAAGCAAACTTAATAATGTTTTTAACCAATACTTTTTTTATTACTTTATTTAATGAAACTATCAGTTAGCATTATAAAAAAAAAATATGGCTTCAAATAAATGTGTATTTAGGCTATTTCGACCATGAATATTGTATAATAATTATAATCAACATAAAGTCAAGTCTTTATGTTACGATTTTTTAACAATTGTCTACAATATAAATAATTAATCATCCCATATTTTTTGGAAATCTGTTTGTTTAACTTCTCCATTGAAACTTAATAAATTTTTAATTTTATTTCTAGCAGTATTGATTTATAATCATAGTATAATTATCAACTTATGCATATGTTGCTAAGGCAAATCCAAGAGTAAACATGCAAATTACAAAGAGATGACCATTTGAAATCTAAATATAGGGCACGCTAGTGAGAAAATACAATTCTTAGCTTAAATATAACCAGAAGTTAATTTACATCACTTACTTTGTTAGTAATCGACCCATGAAAGGAGCGGTAACGTGTTGATAAAAAATAATCTTGGTCCCTTCTAGTTTTAAGATCAGTCCACGTACGTACACTAGCTAATTAAGATCATTTTATTGAAATATCTATGACGATAGGTTTTTTATAAACTTTTGTGTATGTTTAATAATGATTAAACGCAGGTGAATTAAAGACTTAATATATCATCATATAAACAGCAATATTTGCTGTATCCAAGCTGTGTGCTTCCTTCCATTCCCATAGGATACCTGCCACCCTATTTCCTACTACTGTATTCTTTATGTATGCATGCCTAAATTTATTTTTCAACATTAAGAAAGAATTGTTATTTTATATTTATATGATGTTCATATCTAATAAATATATATTGTGATGATGCTATGGGTCATAAAAATAATTAATAAAATAAGTAATATTTAAATATATAATAATTCATGATAATGTAAAATATTATCAAGAGGATGAAATATATAGATTGTTTTGAATTGGGGTTAGAAACTGCATGCGTGAAAGCTGCAGTGGGGGTTCGGAGTCGTATTTTTTGTATATAGAGTTATTCAGTTGGTGTGTAGTACATAAGTTAGTTGTCCGTTTAGTGTTAGAAATAAATACTATCAGTTATAAAATGGACATTAATAGAATCTATTCAATAATATATAATAATTGAAGAGTATAATTCAAAAATGTAATATTCAAGACGTCTTTGATTTACTTTGCTGATTTAAGTTAGTCAATAGTTGAGAAATATTTTTATGTTTTGTGTTTTTGTTGTTTGTTTTTAATGAATGTATGATACTAAGATGTTTTTCAATCCCATGTAATTCACAACTGTAGCAGAATTTTAGGGTAATATCTAGCATTAATTAGAGTTAAATATGAAACTATTTTCCTGGTAAACTTAGCAGTTCCAACCCGAAATACCTTATAGATTTTTTTTTTCGTTTGACTCGTAATTTCACAAGTGTTGTTGTAAACAATCGACATTAACATACAATGTAAACAACTCTCGTTCATTTTGAAATGAAATACAAAATAAATGATATACTGTGGGCCAGACTATAAGATGGAATAAACAGTAAAAAAAAAAAGATTAATTTTTGCAACAAAAAGCCAATTAATTAAATATTCTTGGCCGAATCTTGATGCTATTGGAGTAACTCTCAAAGTAGTAGCAGATTGAGAGGAAAGAAGACATTTTTTAAAGACTGAATTTGAAAACAGAGGAGAAAAATGACGGATTCATTTCCAGGTGCTGAAATTAATTTTTGTTTAGTAGTGATTAGGATCTGAATATGCATAATTAAGTTAAATCTTAGTACATTTTCAACATTATCGATAAATTAAGCAATGGTGCTTTGTCAAAAAAAGCTTTGTTTACTCAGCATGGGACTGTTAATTATTTCTTCCTTTTTGTTTAAATTATTTCTTTTGAAAGAATTTAGTTCTATTTCGATGCATTCCAGCTTTTTGCTTCTTGTTATATCTGTTTCAGCACCTGAAAATGACAGTTTAATTGTGGAAGGTTCTGTACTGAAAAATCAAATGAAATTCAGCTAGGGAAGAGAAGAATTCTTATTTCTTTAAAGTACAATCCACAACTGGCATTCTAAAACGTATTTAATTATTTCAAAAACAAACGTTTACGTTACTTTTGTAATTATAGGGACCCCACCAGTTAACAGTACCAAATATCTGTGACTTGTAATGTGTAAAATAAAAGCAAAATATCCAGAAACATATGTTTACTGAAATTACAAACTTTTATGCTTGTTAACTCTTTACACTAGCAATAAGTTATAACCACTCAATTTCCAATCCCCATTTCATTTTGAACCCTCTCGTATTACACTTGCACACATTTTTTTTTTTAATAACATAACTTTTCATGTGATGTTTCTTTTTTTGTTAGCCAAAGTTGGCTTTATTTACTTGTTTCTTGTTGTTATGATTGGGAACGTAGTCTCAAAATGAACATTTTTTTTCTATTTGTAAAATAACCTGTCAGTTTGTAGGTTATCTGCAGTTTAAGAACATAGTCAGCCTTACTCATCAAGACTTAATAACATAGGGAGTAGGTTATCTGCTGTGGGGACCTCTATAATTGACAACTTTCTTTTCCATGAAAGTCTTTGATAAAGGGATCTCTTGTTTTATTGTTTCTTGAGAATTTATTTGTTTCATAACTAATAAGTTGTTGTGGTGTTGACACACTAGCGGTGGGACGGTGTGCAGGTGATGCCAAGTGAGGTCAAAGGCAATGGTGAAGAAAGTGGTGAAACGCAAGCCTACCCGGTCGCTGTGGTAACTCATCTCTCGTCCGATCTCCTTGGACATCGAGCTCCAGAAACTATCACTGCTGATAAAGAAGACCATTCGTCTCAAACAAATGATAAAGACAAAGAGCAGATCAAAAGGGAGGGTAAGTACATTTATCTTCCCTGTCCTACAGCCACTTAGTTCTATCTTTTTTCATTTTTTTTTTAGTTATGTTAAACTTAAATTTAAATACTAGTTGACGTAAAGGCAGGGAAGGTTGATATTCTCTTGTGGTAACTGACAATGACTGATTAATATTAATTATTTGTTGAACTCATTGTATTCAACTTTCACTAAAAAGCTCAGCAATTGTCGACACTTGGCTACTGTATTCCGTAAGGCGTGACCCTTTCTTCCAATATAAATCTGATTGGGGGTGGGGATTGCACTTAATTGTTGAAAGTGTGTAAGTGAAAGTTACAAGGAAAAAGAATGAATGAGAAACATGCTTATTGTGGTGGCTTTTCTTGAAAGTGTCACTTGCAGATCATGTTTGTTTATGTCACTAACTTGTTGTTGTCACTAATTTATCGTTTTTGTTTCTAACTTATCATTTTTTTTTTTTTTTTTTTATGGTCTTCCAGTTGATGTTACAGTATGTGTATTGCTTTGAAAATGAAAATTACATTATCTTTAAATTCATTATAGTAGCAGATTGATACTAATGTTATTAATACCTAAACCAAACTTAATATTCTGAGAACCTAGCCTTCTCTTTCTTGTTGATATTTAGAGAATTTTTGATATCACTATGTATAACTTAATTGATGTTAAAGACGCATTTTGGTTTAAAGAGGTACATCAATTTTTGTTACAATAAAGATCTTGTGAATTGATAAATGGGGTATTTACTTTTTTTGTTCTTAAATACACATTACATATTTTATAATTACTAGCTGTATTCTGCAATTCCTCTGGCTTATTTATTACTAGCTGAAGAAAAAAAAGTTACATGGAGACCTCCTCATGACCGCCTAGGCACTCGCTCTTTCCAATTGATCCATCGATATCAACCCTAGTCTTGTCAATATACAACCTCTGAAACATCGCCAAAATGACTATATTTACCTTATTGCACTTAACTATCAATAACAAGACCAGTGATTGTCGACTCTGAATACTTAATGTCAACCTTCCCTTGATTTCAAATTTTTCTTGTAAAAAGATTTCAACATAGAACTAAGCTGTAGCTCACATCATTAAGAAGGCGGATTTTTTTCTAAAAATTTATTTTTCTTTATTTCTTATATTCGTTAGGCGAAGCTGTCACCGACAATTTCTCAAGCGGGGAAGCTAGCTCGGGAACAGCTAACAGTGGTGGAGGTGCAGGAGCCCAATGGCAATCAGTCTCTGTCCCAGTACCAACGGCAACAATGGCCGATTATCTGTCGAGGCTTCCACCTTCTTCACTTCCACTTTCCCTTCATCATTTTCTGAAGTTCTCGGCAGAAACGATCAAAAGGGAATCTGCCATCGAGTCGTCGCCCCTTGCTGACCCGGGTCCTGATTCTGGGGCTCAAGATGACCTTGATGATACTCAGTCTTCTCAACAAATGGGTGATGTTGATTTAGAGGTTAGTGATGTAATAACAAAAGATTGTTATTGCCTTTAAGCTTTCTATTAAGTAGATAGGTGTAGTTTGGTTTAATCAAATAAATCAAGTAAGCTTCGAAAATGACTCGAACTTAAAATTTAATATTTCTACATTCTGATATGTATGTATATAACAGGTCATGGATGATTTTAATGATGCATATAACAAATAATAGTGTTAACTAAAATTTCTGCCAACAAAATTGTATTAGTTAATATAATTTACCATTAAGTGTTGAATAAAGATTGTACTTTTATAGAAATTTGAGGAAACCCTAATTATTCTGAATACAAAACCAAGAAAGAAACTACTTATATTTATTAAAAAATCATTTAATCACAGAATTCTTTTTTTCTAAAGCAGTTAAATTTAGCAATATATATAAGATAAGAAAGTGGTATCAACTAAAGACGCATTTTGGTTTAAAGAGGTACATCAATTTTTGAGCTACTAATTACCACTGTTTTTCTGTAGTATTTTTTTATATGGCTCATATATACGACTTGTATTCCTTAATTGTTCTCTCTTTTTGATTCTTTTCTAGAATAATAATCATCATAATGTTATAATTACCATTCACTATATACTTAAATAATAAATACTTCAACTTACTAATAAATACTATACTTTTGTAATAAAAAGTGCATATAAATATACTAAATAAGATCTGATGAAGGGTATTGCAAACATTGAAAGGATGCAGACATATTTATTCTATTGTCTCTTTGTGTTTTAGAGAAGAAATAATTATTAATTTAATTATTATTTCACTAAGCACTAATCTATCATCTAATTGATGAACTTAGCATATGATGCATCAATTCTCAAGATTATTGGAAAAAATCTTTGAGACATTAAATTGATAAAATGTCTTTTATTTATAATAATTTGACGAGAAAGGACTGGTAGATGCTGAAATAAATTACAGGCATTATTTTCTGTGATTTAAAGTGATTGTTTGTTTGTTTATTTGGGTTTATAATGCTTATGTATATACATGCTCCAACTACAGACAATGAATCCAAATTAGTAGTTATTAGTTAGTTAGCAGTTGCTGTAAGTTCCACTCGCTATGGGAATGGTGAATCTATTTTGTAGGGCCAGCTCTCTCTAATGAAAATCGAACTGTGGTCATTCAGGTGCAAGTGAACTGTAACCTACACTCATTGATGACAATAATTGTTTTTCTCTTGATAGGAGCCTCATATTTTATTACATTTTTTTGTTAATAAGTATTGTATTTTGGTTACAGGATAGTAAAGGAGGAAAGAAGAAGAAAAAATATAAGAAGAAACCGCCTAAGCCCAGAAGACCCAGACCAGGGCAAGTTCAAATAGCCGTAGCATTGGATGGCACTACATTGTTCTGTTGCCCAGAATGTAACATGGCCTATCCCGACAAAGAAATGCTGGAACAACATTTGGTCGCACACAAAATAGAGCGCAGGTAATATTTCTGGCCATATTATGAACTTTACGTTATTACACCAGTTAACCCACAAATATGTAGCCTTGCCTTTTCTTTTTTCATTACTTCAATGGTTTTTTTTAATATACAGTCGAACCTATATATATCAAACATAAAGGGTCCTTGAAAAAAATTGGATGCATAGAAATTTTGAAAGATTGCAATCCTTTTCATACTAAAAGCAATGAAAGGTCATCATTTATCAATTACCTAGTAATTAAAAAATAAATACTATTCCATCATTTGAAAAGGAGAGTATGAAGTTTAAAATGTTGATGTTTTGATCAATAACGTGTATCATGTGTCGGGACTTGAGTAGACTCAACATTAATAGTAACGAAACCCTTAATTGTGAGATCACCCTTGACTTGAATTGTTTTTGTAAATAGAAGTGAATAAATGGTGGCAAATAACACTTACAAAAAAAAATCTGACTCGTGTTACAATATAAATATGTTTTGTATTCTAAACAGAATCGGTGTTGAATTTTTACGCTAATTGACATGTCTCATGCACTATGGGATATTAACTTGGTTTTTGTAGGTATCCTCACCAAATACTTTGTTGTAGTCACAAAAAAATTGTGACAACATAGTTATGGGAAATATCTTCTTTAATTTGTTATATAGCTATTACTATCATAAAAGCAGCCAAAAAATTATAAATTGAATTAGATCACTCACAGTTAGTGTCAAGATTCAGGTGATATGTACCTGCATAATGTTCTAGTTCTAATTGATATTTGTTTATTTTCAGATTTATCTGTGATATTTGTGGAGCTGGGCTTAAAAGGAAAGAGCACCTCGAAAGGCACAAGCTTGGACACAACCCAGAGAGGCCTTATATCTGTTCCGTTTGCTGTAAAGGTAAATTTGGAATCTGTTCATAATAATATTATAGAAAAGCTTCTCAGTTCTCATTAACTATTAAGGTACTTAATACTACTAAAGCGCTAATAAAAATTATGAATTATGGACTAGTCATTGGTGCATTTGACATAGAAAGTATGGTATTTGGCAATTTTGTTGATAAGTATTTCCTTCATTCATTCATTTTCCTCTGGACCATCTGATCCTAAACCTAATGGATCTCAGTCCAGGTCCTCTTTCAGTCATTGCTATGTGGCCCTATCGAACAGATAGCTTTTCAATCCACATGACCCCTGTACTCCGATGTCAATCATAAAGGAATAAGCAAATTATTAATAGGTTATTGTTTAATACTACATTGTTATAGAATATTATAGTTTAACCAATGGTGAAGAAATGGGTATGGGTGAAAAAAATTATTAAGTAAATTAGGATATGTAGAATTGTTTGGATGCAATTTTCAATAATGAATTTTGAAATGTAAAAAAAAGTGGATTGAGAGCCTGTGGACCATAATGGATAGGAAAGGTATTAAAAGATAAATTACCAAACTAATTTTAATCAACTAGAGAAATCTTTTTTATAATATCATTTTATCTGAAGTGTCCAATAAAGACCTTCGTAACGCTCAAAAATGTTATTAATTTTAATGAAATCCTATTTATTTTCATATTGAATAAAGAACATTTTATCGTGATAAATTTAGTTGAAACCATTCAGAAATTAATTTAATTATGCGAATTTACACAATTGATTAAACAACAGGTTTGGTGAATCATAATTTTAGTCTTTAGTCTTCATCTGAGTGATTTGATTCATCTGTCTCTTCAACTTCTGAAGTATCCGAATCTGAAGACAAATGAACAGTAAATTGTTTCATAATGTCATCTCTTCCTATTTCTCTCACAAAATCTTCTTGCAGCAGTTTCTCTGAATAACGTATGCAATTTTTCCATTTCCCTGGCGTTATATTTTTTAGGATTTATTTTTTACAGCAACCTCCCTCCTGATTTCAGCCCAAATTAGTTCAACTGGCAATGATATGGATGCAAGGGAATAACTGTGTACCCATATTGTTTTGCCTGCCCGCATCCATTTCATAAACTTTTGATTCCTTAAAAGGTTCAACAAGTGCCATTAATTCATGTTTTGTTAAATTGGGTTCCTCAAAATGGATTTTTTTTTGTTTTCTTCAATTGTTATTTGGAAATTTTTTATTAAAGAACAGAATGATGTAGAGCATTGTCTGTCCATGATGACGACGTTAGTCTCAGTTATTCTTTTTTGACCAGAACATCCATTTGTATCCTGTATAAACTCATCCTTTGTGCCGGGATGGCTGACAATAAGTCTCCTGCCTTCCTGCCTTTAATGGGAACCGTTAGACCTCCTCTTTTGTCGGAGTCTTGCCAGACAATTTTGTTTGTATGCTTCTGATTCACCCAAATTTCATCCAAATAGATTCAGAGTTTCGTGGGCCCCTTGTCTTGATATTGTGAATTTTATGAAAAAATTAACTCTTTAGAGTTTCAATGTCAATATCACGTTCCATTAAAAACTTTCTTCCAACATTAACTTTCTTTCAAAAACGAAGTTTTTGAGAATCCGAAGAACGGAACTTTCTGTCTGATCCTTTGTGGTTAAATTTTTTTTTTAACAGCATTCTGCTGGTTGGAAATTCTCCTTTGTCATAAAACTCAAATATTGTTATGACACCTTTTTCAGTCGTTGAGATTTGTTTTGTTTTTTCTTGGTTGTAATTTTTTTTGGGGGAGGTTAAATATTAACAGGGTTCACTATGTTTCAAGGCTCTATGAACTGATGTTCGACTAACCGTTGTCATTTCAGCAATCAATTCTTGAGTTTTTTTGAGGTCAATAATTTTGTTTTGATGGCCTTCATTATCCAATGGTTTCAGAAAATTGTAAATGTTCCTAATCATCGACTTGCATTGACTTCCTAAATTCTTCTTCGATAAATCTGGCTTTCTTTGAGAGCGTTTCCTTAAAGTAGTCGAGGTACTTGGTTGAACTTAAGCCAAGTCGTCCACAATCGAAAAACAGTTATAAAATCCTTGATCAAGCCAGGTCAAAACAAAAAAATAAAGTTAGTAGTAGTATGAAAGTGAACCAGGTGTAGCGTTGTTAGAAAACGGTAAGGAACTGAGAGGGCCAGGGTGAAGGCAATAATATATCAGAGGGGGGGGGAGAGTTGACATCGGTTTACAGTCCCACCGCCGTATGTGGCAGCACCGCTATAAGTAGCCCCTTCATGACTGTGACCATAGGACCTTATTGAACCCTGCAATAAAATAGTTTAAAACTGTTAAAGAAACTATGATACTTTATGAATTCTTATGGTTGTTCTTTTATCTTTCACAATGAGAAAGTATAAACATATTTTAAACAAATGCAGAATCGTTTCAATATTTAATACCAGTTATGCAATTTTACATTGAGCTCCCATTTTTTATAGGGCACATATTCTGCTAGATATAGTCATTTCCAGTAGAAAGTCATGCTCATAATAATGTGTCGCTTTGTTCCAACTAAGTACAATACAATCAATAGTACCCGTCAACTACCCACCCATATATCTCCCAAGGAACAGTGATATCTATGGGAGGGGCCTAGATCGGTGTCTATCCTAACTTAGCCCTCTTATCCATCCTAAAGTAAGGCCACCATCCTTTCCCCTCCTAATAATTAACCATTTCTTAGTAGTCTTACACATTTATTACAGCTAAAATTGGGTGATATATAGAATTATTAATTAATTAAGGAAAAAAGTTAAAAGATAGGTTAAAGCAGAGTTTTTGCCTTGTAGGCTCCTTGATTAACTAACTTCTTCCACCTCTTCTAGGTCTGACAGCATTGCGTTCTTGTTACTGATAAACCTGAGCATTGGTTCTACAGGCCAAATGAAATTGGAATAAAAAAGAACATTAAGATCTGTAAAATTGCCAAATTTAGTGTCTAATTTATCATATATATATTTTTCTGTGTCTGTAGGCTTTAAACGGAAGGAACACCTTAACCTCCACTTTGTTATCCATTCGGGTGAAAAAAGTGAAGTGTGCCCTGAATGTGGTAAAGGATTCCACAGAAAAGACCACCTGAGGAAGCACGCCAGATCCCACCTTGCCAAGCGAGTTAAAGAAGAGACTGTCGTTGGGGTACCTGGTGTCGAAGATGGCTTAGGCGATGTCGGGGATACCCAGGATTCTGTCATTCAACATTGAGTAAGTGTTATACAGTTAATTATTATTTATTTAGTTTGTTTTTAAGGTTTTGTTGTTGTTTTTACAATTTTTCCTCTAGTATTTGACCTTTAAACATGAAAATTAATGTGGAGGTTCCATTTGATTACCACACGTCAGGAAAAGTATTTTCAAATTCCTATTTGTCTTTCATATTAAGTAGTAAATCCAATTAAACATTAAAAAAAATATATTTGTCTATCATATATATGCGTATATGTTTCACGACTTTGGTTGACTACAATTATCTAAAGAATTAAAACTATCATTTTTATTGAATAGTTTTAAGTAGATGATATTTTGTGTCGATGTTTGACTTGATGTGTCAAATTTACTACTATACCCAGCATCGTGTCAAAGTTCCACCTCTTCCCCCTTGAAAGCTGTAATGATATTTCTTACAATAATGCATATAAGAAAAACATCAAAAAAGATGAAATAGGTCTGTGAAAGTTAGCACAGCGATATTGTCTTTGTGGTGTCAAATGTAACTACCACACAAAATGTAATGCTAATGTTAAGTAAAAGTTGTGAACATGATTTTAATAATGTTTTGTTATCCTATTCTTAAGAAACTATGCCACAGATTTATTTTTGAATAATCAGATTATTTTAATTATATATAATTTTGTATTTCGTTTAATGTTACTTATCTTTTAATCTATTTTTGTTGCAGCAAGAACAGTAAAGTTGGTGTGTTTGTGAAACCAGCTGAACTCCCTCCACACCAACAGTCCATATCTCTGTACTCTTTGCTAAAGTGAGTTTTGACCACAGTGGTCAGAAAATGCCTAATTATAGAATATTTATATATAAATATATATATATATATATATATATATACAAAAGATGTGTGCATAAAATATATGTGTAAATAAAAATCTCTTTTATGAGGTTTTTCCCTTGAGTTTTTTTTTAATGAGACTTATACAACAAGGGGGCTGAAATTTTGTACAAAAAAAAAAATTATGTCCACAAAAATTTAATTAGGCTGCAGCAGTTGGAACTGTAATTTTTTAGGAGTGGTAATAAGTTTTGCTCATTTAGGACTTCTTAATACTTGCAGCTGAATTAATTTTTTGTTGTGAATAATGTATTTTAAGAAAATGGAATTCTATCTGCAGGAATAACAAATATTTATGGATTATAAAACTACTGTTCATTATCTTGATGTGTAAATATTCTTGTTCATATAAATATATATATTTTGTTACAAGTTTTAATTAAGAAAGGTGATGACATTTTTCTGGTTGGGATTGTTTAGAAACTACTTGAAGGTTTCTGATTTTCAAATGTGCAATTCTTATTTAACTAGATTCGGCTAATTGACATTTTTTTTATATCACGGATCCAATAGGTGGTAATAATGTTGGAACTACCAAAGATGATTATATTTATTTTTCCATCCAATATTTTGTTGTATTCTTGCATATGCATTTATTTGCAAATAAAATAATTTCCTTTTTATTTTTCATTTTAAGTTTAGTATTTCTTTTTTTGCGTAATATTATGTATCTAGTTTGACAACAGGTACTTGTCGATTTATTTTAATCAATTTTATAGAAATAATTATTTTCTATAAGGGTTCTTTGTATTCCATATTATCACAAATTAGTAATTGTACGATATATTGTTAATGTTGAGAAAAAGAAAACTTTCTTTGCCATGTGCAATGTTAACTTTCATTGCAAGAGTTTGGCCAAAGAGAATTCATATTGGGAAGACCATGACTAGTGCGAGACTGGTTGGTAGAGCACCCAACTGGATATCGCTGAAGTCCATTCCTGGTTCGAGTCCTGGTCCTGTCAATATATTTTTTTCTTTGGTTAATAATTGTTAACAATTATAATTTCATTCTAATTTTATTACATTTTTGATAACTTAAGTGGTAATGTTCTTTTTATGCTTATATTTTTCTTAGTTATTACAATTGATTGTTGTAAATATTAATTCTATCCTGCAGATTTCCTTTTAATATTTGTTTTGTTATCATTTAATTAGCGTAATTTACGATTCGTAGTCGATTTACGAATGGTTTTAATTTGTCTTCCTTGTACGTCAAATGTGGCCCCCTTTCCAAAAGTTAATTTTGTAGAATTTTATATGTAAGAAATTGTTAAAAGGCAGGAGAAAAATTCTATAATATTTCACTTTTAAATGAAAATTATGTACACTATTAAATATTGTTAAATGAAGTTATATTTTTATAACAAATTACTCTAGCTATAGCATATTAATTAATGTAATATACATTTTGCATTGTTTTTTTTCCTTTAAACTCTGTTAGGTGTGTTTTATATTTATAGATGATTGGACTGGAGTTCGCGGTGTAAATAGTCCTTATAGTTTTTTTTTTTTGTTTTTTTCAGCATTTACTTATTCTTCATGTACAAATGTTTATTTTTTAACTGTAATATACTGGAAGTTAATTAATGTTGAATTTTTTATGTCGGGGGATATAGATGACCAGAAAAAAAAAAAATATCTAAGTACCTTGTATTAAATAAGTGTACAAAGTTACGGCATTGCGTCGCTGTGTGAAAGGATGTAACATAGTATGTGTTTAAATATTTGCTGTTGCAGAGTTCTGCTTTAAAAATCCAATGTGTATAATAACAGACAAAATTTAATTTAAAAATTAAATATAGATTTATGTTATTCTGGTTTTTACATAGTTAGTATTCTATTTATTATTGTTATTCTTGTGTATATATTAGTTTATTAGCACACGTATGATGATGGTTGTTGGTAATTTTTGTTTTAACAAAGTAGCAACAGGGTGTCCCCTCGATATGGAATAATATTCGATTTTTTTTTTTAAATATATTATATATACTAAAATATAAAATATAGTATATTGCATATACAATCATGTATTTTTGCTGCTTCTTATAATTTAAAACATGTACGTTTGTTTATTTAAAAAATATGTTCATGTATATTTTTTCTTAATGTACTTGTATCTTAAATTGATTTATTTTTACTTGAAAATTAAATCTAAAACTATTTTAACTCGTGTTTTTCTTTGTTTATATGCACATCATTTTACTGAAAGTATTGGGACCAAAATTAATTTAAATACTCTAACATACCTTATTTAACAGTGTATAAAACACTTTTTTTTATATAAAAAATTATTTTTGAGCATCTTGAATTAAGTTTCGTCAAATTTTAAAATATTTTTGCCTTTTGTGCTACTTTTATTTTGTCTTTAAAAAAGGGTAGTAGTACCTTTTGTACAATTTAATATGGAGAAGGTATATATAGTTAACATACTATTATTTTCAAAGTCGTTTTGTTTTATATGTTAAGCAGCAATCTGATTTGGTTGTTTATTTTCACTAAGGGTTTTTGGTACTGTAAACATAAAATAAATAATTTTTATCAATTGCATCTCATAGAGAGTATTTTGACCGATATAAATCTTGCAAAAAAAAACATCCATTATCTGTTTGAACTTTAAAATGTTTCATCTATTGGTTACAATAAGAATTAACGGGGGGAGGGGCACCCTTGCTTCTTATGGTGCTTTCTACCAGCTTGATAACATTTTTATTGCACCATTTATAGAAAAATTTAATATTTGTTTCATCATATGAGTTCATTGTTAAAATACCATTGTGAAATCTCATCTAGACTAATTTTATTTTCATTTCTAAGTAATTGTATTAATGGCAAATCAATAGGAATTAAAGCTTTCAGCTTAATTTGAATGTTAGAATGAGTTATACTAATTTCATATCAGCATTTAACTCTGCACCCAAACAAACATTGTAAAAGGATCAATCTGGGTACACATTACCTCGGAAGGTATATTTATTGGCATCAAATTTTTATTTTATTTTTTTTGTAAATTTGTCAAGAGATATGCGCAGCACTTTACTTTATAGTAGTTTTTAACTATTATTTTTTTAGAGAAAAAAAAATGTAACAAAAATAAAATTATATTATTTTTATAGATTTAAGTGTTGCAAATATGTTCAAAAAAAAAATATTTATGTAGGCTTTCCTTTTAAATGCTAACTGGGCCTGCTATGTTTATTCTTATAATACATCAATCGGCCGATTACAGTTATAGTTTTTATTACGACCTCAATTATATTGTTTATTCGACAAAACATGGGGAAAGGTGAAATAATACTTATTTAATTAGATTTTTAAGAAACCAAAAATTTAAGAGATTAATATTATTTTGTAAAATAAAAATTATTTTATCCTATGACAATGTAAGGAAGGATTTTTTAATTGATTATAAATTAATAAATAACTTTATGAAAAGTGCCTTTGATTAATTAACACCTAACCCCTATCTTTGAACCTGCCGCCATTTTTTTCCCCTTCCCTTTGAGGGGGTTGACGCGGCTGTGCCCTCACCCTTCCCAAATGTTTGGAACCAAGTCTTCGTAGGTGACAGCCTTATTTTTTATTTTTTTTTATCCTTCCTCTGTTGGGACTGGAATTATGGTAAGTACCTGTTCATGTTGCAAACAGATAATTGTTCTATAGTTAGAATAAGTAAAGCTTTAGCGGTCCCTTGGTGCCTATTGATAATTGAAAGGGAATGGCGAACAACCCTTAGACGCCTACTGGCCGCATAAAACCTCCCCTCGATCGCTTACGTCTTATTCTATTTTTAAACTGCTCTGTATCCAGACTAACCAGAACCGCAATGTCGCTTTTGGAACTAAAAAGTCTAATAAATTGTACACGGACCAACGTATATGTATTTTTATTTCTGATTTAAAACAGCAATCAGTTGTCATGACTAGTTTAAAATCACCGAACCGCCGCTTATTAGCGAGAAAGTCGTTTTTATTATATAGGGTTTTATTATATTTATATTGATTAAGTCTTGTGGCGTATTAAAACGGCGTGATATTATCGATTCCGACGTAATTAGTACATAGCTCCGGTTAGAATTATATGAGTTGACGTAAAAAGGTCTTTAATGTAAAATCAATAGATTACTACTCACCAATTCTGAAGAACTGGCATTTCTCTGCTTTATTAATTTATTTTTATAATGATTATTTTATCGCTATATATTAATATGTTGCGGTTTAAACCATTTTAGTTTTTTGACAGTTATATTAAATTATTAACGGACTTATAAAAATAATTTTTCAATAGGTGATTAATACTTGTTTTCAGATCGCAACATTGCTATAATTTCTTGCTACTTTAACTTAATTATTCGGGCCTTTATTATTTATTTAATATTCGGTATACTAAAAGTGAAAAAAAAAATATGTACGACGATTCGATAATGAAAATAATTTCATTTTTGTTATGAGTGGATTATTTTTTGTGATGTCGGCTTTGGCTAGAAAGAAAGATGTTAGATTGTCATCGATTTTATTGTTAATAATGCATTCATGAATTAAAAATGATACACCAACAAATAATCCACTGGTATCTAAATTCCCGGCTGATTGTGTACTCCCAGTTTAATTTATTTTTCGTTTTCAGGGGCCCACATGAACGAACTTAATAAGCAAGATGAATTTTCCACCATTTGGGAATCATTTTCCAGCAGGGATTCCCTCAATCCATCAGTTTGCTGCTAAATTTACCCATGAAAACAATTCTGGAAGTGTAGGTACACAAACTGGAAATATTGAAGATAATGTTCCCGGAAGATATACAAATCAATTTCAAAATCAGGAAACTGCCACCCAGGTGAAGTACCATAGGGACAACAGCACTCAAGTCGGAGGGAATGGTCCAATTCACTCCCCTACTTCCAAGTACCAAGATTTACACCACTTCAACATACCTATAAGTTATAACGGGGGGCAGTCGAGGCAAGCGGATGAATCGAATCAAGAAGTTAAAAGAGAAGAGAAGGCCGTTGAATACCAGCCGACCGTCCCGCCTGCTTGGCAGACCATAACAGCGACAGGCTCCACAGTAGCAGACTACCTCTCACATTTACCAGCTTCAACTTTGCCATTATCTCTACATCATTTTCTCAAGTATTCAGCTGAGAGTATTAAAAAAGATATAGAACCGGAACAACATCCGCCTCCGCAGTTGCCACCCCAACCAGATATCAAAAAAAGATTAAGTAAAAAAAAGAAATTACCCAAAGAGAAAAAACCAAGACCAAAGCCTGGTGAAATAAGACTGACCACGGCTTTGGATGGGTCGACGTTGTATTGTTGCCCAGAATGCCATATGGCATATCCCGATAAAGGGCTTTTAGAACAGCATCTACTTGGACATACAATGGAGAGACGATTTTTTTGCGATGTTTGTGGTGCTGGTCTGAAAAGAAAGGACCATCTAACTCGTCATAAACAGTCTCACAATCCTGAGCGACCATTTATTTGTACGGTATGCATGAAGGCATTTAAACGAAAAGAACAACTCACTCTTCATTTTGTAATACATTCTGGTGAAAAAAGACATATTTGTCCCGAATGTGGGAAAGGTTTCTATCGGAAAGACCACCTGAGGAAGCATACAAGAAGTCATATTGCTAGAAGAGTGAAGACTGAGATCAACCAAGGGGTGTCCAATTCTAACCAGGAAGGTATTTCCTGAGGGGCGGCACAGGGGCCACCACCACCGCCCCCGACGACCAACAATTTCACGCCTGACTTAATGACATTTGTATCAACTACAAGAGACTGTTTTTAACTAAAGTAAGGCCTAACATTTAGGCCTCATTATCTACAATATTGTACTTAAGTACATTTAATATCTGCCATTTTTATATTTATGATTTTATTTATTTTAAACATTTTAATTATGTCACAAAACATATTAAATAATTGTTTTTAGATTGATCGATAGCTAATGCAATTTATTTTCATAACATATCTTTTCAAAGCTTACTGTTTTTGTTTTTTATATTCCATGTAATATAAATAGGCATTATTCATGATGAAAGGTGTTTATTTAAATTTTTAGATTTGTATTATAGAATGGACTTGATTTATTTTTACTTAGGGGTTGTCACTGTTGTGTACTCCAATTTGGGCCGACTTTCCCCGAGTTAAGGAATTATAATTTAAAGAGGAGCTATTAACAATAAATTGTCTGGCTTTCTTTACCTTCATGTCATGAAGTAGTTACCATAATGACTACCTGCTTTGTATAAGAGCCCAAGCCAAATCTTATTGTTTACCATAAAATAATGATAATATATTTAAGTTATTAATTTTATTTTTCTGAAAAAGAAAGGAATTTATTTATTTATTGTTTTTTGTTATTGATTTGTTATCATTTTTATAGAGTATTTTTATTTAGCTTGAGTGGTGGCTCTTGCATATATATACTTATTGCTAAATTATGTTGGAACCAAGCCCAAAGTACAAACATGCCAGAGCTCTTCTAAATAATAGATAATCATGTAAAAATTACAGATTATGTAGATAGATTGTAAATACAGATGATGTATCCTCTGAATAGATTTTTTTAATAAGAAATATAATGCATTATCTAATACCTCAATAAATTATAGAGGTAAAATAATTGTTTTGTACCAAATTTTAATATGATTTTTTTTATATTCGACTTACATACAAGTTCATTTTGCATATATTTTGCTGATTTATCATATGAAAAATGAATTGTTCTAAATTGTGTACTTATTTATTTGTGTTAACTATCCTTAATATAGGATGAATAATTTAGGAATTATTTAATAAAGAAATAGTGTATTTATTTATTCTTATAATAACTTTTTACAACAGTTATTATTAATATATATTAAACAAATGATTTGCTTATGAAGTTGTTTGTTAATTTACTCATGATTTCAACCTGGTTTCTTCGACAAGATAAGTATAGAACACTTTCTCCTTAATAATAAATTTTTTTTTTATTTAAAAATCAGAAACTGATTTGTTTCCAATCTCGTTATGGCAATACTCCAGATTTATCAAAAGACATTAAATTTTTTATGAAATGTTTTAACTTTTATACACTTATGTAAGTAACATAATTCTGATCATATGTAAATTATTTAATCTTCACTATTGGAAAAAGCAATACTGCTCCCTTTTGTTGGAATTCCAATGGATTTCGAATCGCATCAACTTCCTTGTAGAAGTACTTTTTATCTGGTAATAAGCAATGGATGCTAAGCCAGTTACACCATGAAAGAGTGTAACTTACGACTTTCTGGGCAATGACTTTTGTCTTTGGCAAAGACTTACTTGGTCTGTTGGGTTATAAGTTTGCAGCAGTCAGCATAAGAGTCCTCTATCTCTAAAGTCTTCCTCGTGCCCCTGAAGATTATCCGTATCCCACCTGGATATGTTTGAAATAGGCGAAATATTTTGCCTTCATTGTATGGATCACAAGCTACTATCTCATAGGCAGGTTTGCATCCTTAATACAAACAAGCCTAACCTCTGTATATGTGTATGCACATTTATATTTTTGTTAATTCATTGATACTTTTAAAATCAATTGATGAGCATTGTCCAATTTCAAGAGACTTATTGTTTTCTTGTTTAATTATCTTCATTGTTTACGGGATCTTTATAGCTGAATGTATTTCATACTGAAGAAATGAATTCACATTCCTGCAAATAGCATCAGTTGTGCCCTGGCCTGTTGCTAGTCACATCCTTCCATATCAAAACACAGTTTTTCTTATTTAGTCCCATTACTGGTTGATTACGGCTACCACTCTTTTCTAGCCATTAGAAGTTTATTCTGAGCTGTTGGAAATGGTTGAATGCAACTAGCACTCCCTCATGAGAATAAAACACTCTTCTGGTCTATGGGAGCTAAGCTTCCTCTGCTGCTACTTCAGATTTATGTTTTTATCCTCAAGCGAATGGCTCCAAATTGTAACATTTCAATGAATCTTCATTCTCACCAGATGTAGATTATACTTGGAGGCTGCCAGTCTAACAAGGAATCCACAATCTGCCCCGATAAAAGTTATAAGATGTGACATTTACAGCTGTCAGATTGTCATGTTAATTCAGGAAGTTCTTAATATTCAAAGGCTTGCCAAAAATCCTTAAGGTTGATATGAACAATTTTTTGTTGAAAGACAAATGCAAAAAAAAAAATATAGTATATAATATACTTTTTTATATTTCCAATTGTATTTTTAGAATTTCAATGGCCTATTTCCCTGGCTATCGTGTTCACTTCACATTCGTAAGAATCATTACTACTGGTAAATCAATGGAAGAGATTCACTCATTTTTTTGCTCCGCTCTCCGCTCTGAAATTTGAATGTATAGAAATGGAGTGAATGTTTTTCATGCAGTTAAATATTCCGGGGGACTCCTTAGGTCTAATTTCCACCAATCTGTTCATATCGTTCCAGGCCGATTGATAATTAGGCGCAGGGCGACTAATACATCTCTCATTGCTTCCTACTCTCTCAAATTCTGGGGTGGAACTGATGATTACGTCAAGACCATTGGAACAGTAGCATTGCACATAAGACATAATAATACCGATAAATACAAAAAGAAACCTGTGATGGTATGAGACACCCAGGAACTCCTGTGTGAGAAAATACAATATAATTAATTATACTTATTTAAATTTATAATCCTTCATAAGCATTATTCTCACATAGATAAAAAAAGTAAATTGAACTGATCTTAATGAGGTTATTTGATAGTTGAGAGATTTAATTCTCCTCATTTTAAATTTTGCGGTCTTGAGTTGAGGCTAACAGAAGAAATGCAGAGATAAAACCGTTGAGAAAGAAGTATTTACACAAAAAATGGAATACAGTGCCATATATTAGCGCAACGCTGGAGTCAATTGATACATCATGGAACGGAAGAACCGAAAGGAAAGCCAAGTAATTCTCGCTGTGGCCATCTTTCCCTCGTTAAAAAATTCAAAACGCAATCTTTATTTAATTACAATATTACACATCATTAATTAATTAATACCAACAATGAAACAACTATGTTAATACCTATATCAATTACACGTATTACTTAATTATTACCCGTATTAATTTAAACTAATTAAAATGAACATCACTTTAAAGTTTTTTTAAGCGTTTTAAATAATTTTTTTATGTCTATTTATTTAGTTAGAATTAGTTTTTCTGAATCTTAAGTAATAATTTAAACTGATAACACAAGGGATGTTTTTTCCCTCAGAAAATCGTCCTAGATTCAATTCTATATTTTGAACCGTTTTAGAAAAAATAATATCCCTTAGGTTATAAATCTCAAAATAAGTGAAAAAGAATTCTGAACGGATTTTTTCTTATCACACTTTTGGAAAAAACATCCCTTCCGCTCATTAAGCCCGAAATGTGCGAAAACCGCTCTGAACTGGCTTTTATCTTTTAAGACTTCCAGTAAAAAAAAAATATCTTAGATTATCAGCCATGAAAATAAAAGATTGAGCAATATAGAAAACGATCTGTCAAAAGCTATAAAAAAAACAAACTCCCCCTCCCCTTTGTAATAACCCCTACAATCCACTGATATATTATCCTATGCCAATATTTGAGTTGTTATTTTGAAAGTGGTATAAGTCCACTTTTTACAAAAAAATGAGTTAACGGTAATTTTAGTAAGATTTAGACATCTCTCCATATTTATAATCATACATTCAATGGAGTATGTTTTTCTAATAAAATTAACAAAAGAATTTTGGCTATAAAATGTTATCGCAAAAGTGTTGTTTTTTTAAATGAAATAAGTCTTAATTATTATAATTAAAACAACTTTCTTTTTACAATTATTATTGATTATTACTTCAGTGAACACTGCGCTTTATCAGATATTACTTAGCTAGTGCTAGCGTATTAAATGCAAACCCTTAAATATCTCGATCCATGAAAAACATTTTTTAAGTCCATGACTTATACCACTTTCAAAAATAACAGCTCATTTATTTATATAATCCGAAACTTCTATTTAAATTCAAAGCAATTGATTATTGTATCCCTTCGAGTACTGTTCTTTGTTTTTAGCAAACTCCATTTTTTCTAATATTTGTAAGGAAGCTAATTTCTTGGTTGTACTAACATCCATTTTTTTTCGTGTAACAGTGTTTTTAAATGTTCTGAATGTATGGAATGAACACAGTACTAATTACGTACCTAGCAAAGATTCGCTAATAGCTCGTCTTTCTTTCATATCTCTGGCTATGATCCATTTTGGATTATTTGTTTTGAAAGTTTTGAACATCGCTTTGATGTTTCTGGTAATTTCGTTTGCCAATAGAAAAACGTACCACTTCACCTTGACCATTTCTATTTGTTACCAGAAGAATATAAAGCGGCACATTTATATTATTCAATTTATAAGATGTACCGAGAATTAGTAACTCCGGGAAAAAAAAAAATGCCTTTTCCATTCTTTTAGCCTGGAAAAATATTATTTCTAGTTTGTTCCCATCTACTAATACCACCACATGTGCATTGTCTACATTTTTTAAATAAGTGACTGTGGATTGAAGTTCACTGTGAGTAACTAAAACCGTAGTTAAATTTCTCTGCTTAAAATTATGCATATCTTTCTCGTTAGGGATTTCCCTTTGTTCTCTTGAATGAAATTTTTCTATATTGCACCTTAGATTCGATATATTAGCTGTCTTACACTGGTCTTGAGAAGATAATCTTCATTGTTGAGGTATGGCTTCAAATAAATCAATATAAATCGGATGGTTGTGAGCATCCACAAAATCCTTGATCACAAGACTGTCCATCTGCTGCCAGTCCAATATTAATAAAAAAGGGTTAGCCCTTCCTCAGAGCACTGGGGAAATAAAGCCTAGAACAAATGTTACCTCAAAATAATATAAAAACTAAGACACAGTTCCTCCGATTAATATTGGGACTTTTTAGAAGGACTTTAAGGAAGCGATGCTTGCCCTTGTTGGACTTTTCTAACCTTTCAATGCTTTTTTAATCTATACTAAAAAAAAATCAAATAGTAATTCATAAAGATTAATTAAAGGTTGGAAGTTAGATCTATTGTTTCTGCTACGAATCAATTTGGTTAATCAACCAATATTAGCGAGGTAAATTCTTAAGCGTAGCTTGAATCAAGTGAAATTTTTCAGAGGAACAGTAATGGGAGTAACTGTAGTACGTGATCAAAATTTCTGAATATAAGGGGCTTCCTAATTTATGGAACTAATGAAAAGGTTCGAAAGAAATTGAACTAAAAAATCGACAACATAAAAACTAGGGAGCAAAATCTAAGAAGTTAGTAAGGACGCGTACATCCAAGGCATTACTTCAACGGAAAAAAACGAAATAAAGTTTCACTCCTACTGCTTATTTAAAGATAATCCGTTCCCTTATGCCCTCTCCATTACTAATCTTTCATCCTCCTAGGTCCACATCTATGTTTCATTGAGCGTGACCCAAAGAAGCATAGATTCAGTGATGGTAATTATATACTCTTTGGAAAGCACTGTAAAACAAAGTTTACCTTCCATAATACGTGTTCACATCTGTCAGAAGAAGTAACCATTCTGATTATAAGGACACATTGTTTGTCTTTTCAAATTAAAAATGGTCGTGGCAGATTCTCCGGTTGTGATTCAAGATGAAACTCGAGAAACAGAGCATGAGGAGGAACCTGTTACCAAATCTGGCCCAGTTTTTTCTCTGGAAAGTATCCTTATGCAAAAACTTGATGTAAAAGTATTTACTCCTATCGTTAATGTAAATATGATCTCTGTTCAATCGACTTAATTCTTTTAGTATACAATTGGAAACTTTCTCCCTCTTATGCAAGTGATACTGCACATAATATAGAACCAACTATAAACAGGACTTCACAGAATCCAGAATTCTCCAATGCTACTCCCAGTTAATAGTTCTATTTTTGTTTATTGTCCTGATGGACATCAACTTAGATAAGCTAATGTGATAGTGGAAGGTTAATTACAAAACGAAATCTGCTCCCAGGATGAGAATTGAACTTGTTCCATTCTGGTTTAAAAAAAGTTGTGACATGCCATACTATCAGTCACCCTATCATATCTATCAAAATTTGGCACCCCTAATTCGAGTCAACACTTAACACATTGAAGGCATCACATATGCATCATGAAAGCTTCTAGTAGTTATTAGTGAGCAATAGTCATAAGTTCCTTTTATGTTTGGAATATCCGTATAAGAAATTAAACTGGATGATACTTCCTGTATAATTGATGCTATCGTGAGTTGTTTTTTTATAGAGTAAATGACATCTATGCATGAGATACTAACTACTAAGATACTGTACACTAAGTACACCTCTCTACTCTGTCACATATTATTTTATTTATTCAATAGTCTCCCTTAATTGTCTTTTTCCATTTGGGATATGCAAGGGTTGGGTAAATTTTTCAGTTTGACACCAATTAGGTCAACCACACTACCCCTTGACATGATGTGATGTTTCTATCTTTTTTTTTAAATATCTTGTTCCTGGCTCATTTTATAAAAAAAAAAATAGAAATATAAAAAATTAAACTAGATAAAATTCCATAATTTCCCTGGAAACAGAAAAGAATCTGCAAGGGAAACTTGTAGATTGGTGTAGGAGTGGTAGAAATTCACCAACCTTTCTCCTTCGTTATGGGCTAAACGCTGTAGTTTTGTGGCTACTCTACCCTAGTATTTATCTACAATATTTTAATTATAAAATGAGCGAACAAAATATATTTACATCTAACTCTCACCATTAATGTGTTTAGTGTGAATTATTAAATTTAACATTTATAGTTTGTCATAACATCATTTGTAAATAAATTTGATGAAAATCTAACATCATAGTATTCATAATATAATATAAATGTGTTTTTTGGCAGTTGTAGATGTGAACTCATTAGCTTTCTGAAATACAGAATTTTCTCATTATTCCTAGACCACCAGTCTAGACTCTTACCTTCTAACCACTAACTGGTGGTCCCTGGCAATACCTAAATTTCGTTGTCATTCTCAGTTTCCACACCAAGCTTATAATGTGATTTGATGTTTCCTTAATGTATTTGTTAGTTTTGAAAATCATCACTGAATGCCAACAGCAACATGGCTTACGTCACAGTGATTACCAACGTTACAGGTATTATTTACTTATTTCATGTTGTTATTTATTTAATCAATTAATGTATATTGTTCCAATGGGACTTTCTCGGTGGTGGGGAGTGTTGATTTGGATACTAGTAATTGTTTTAGGATTATATGTGTGGTTATTTGCCAGAAATGATTTTTGACAAGTTGTAAGTTTGCATGTAGAATTTGTACTGTTAGGCTCACTTCAATTGTGAAAATTGATAGTAGACTTGCTTTTGTTATAGTAATTAAAATGCGTAACATGCAATAAATACTCCAATTTTTTTTTCATTGGGGCACTGGGGTAGCAAAGCACTGCTTTGCAAGATTATAATTTATCCTGCATCAAAATGTATTTAACCTTCCCCAATGTCAACTATCCTGAGTTTATTGTTATATTTGTTGTTCCTCCTGAGGACCTCACATGACCCGCCCTGAGATAACTATGCCTCTTTTAATGCTGGGCCTATCACCTTTTCTGGTTTAAAACAAATAATTAATAACAAAGTTTTAAAGATAATCTCAGCACCACAAGAAGGTCTTACTGTTTACTGTCGACTCTCCTCCACTCTCATAGGCTCTAAGCAGAAGTCTTCTTGTGTAGATTCGTAACAAAGTTTGGTTTGTTGCCCAAATTCCCAAGTCACGTTGATTGTGAGATTTTCATAAGACAATTAGGTTTTAAAGGGTTCCCTGAAATTCACGAGTACTCAAAGCAATTTCAAGAATTCGAAAAGTAAACAAAAAAAATAACTACGTTGTATAAAAAATACAACCGTGTTGTTATAGAAGTGTGATTTAAAAAATATAATATACGTGATAAATGATTTTCTGAAAAAAAACACGATAATATAAATGAATTTTATTAATCTGGGCTAAGGGTTCTACAAATTGTAAAAACAACATTTTTTTTTTTCCAACACTCCATAAATCATTAATGCAGCTCCTCTACCAAAGTTTGCACTTTTTGGGATATCTGAAACTATACCGTAGCTTTTCCGAGGCTTGGGGTAAAGAGATGTGAGACAATTCTATACCAAAACCGAGATAATAAAAAAAAATAACTGATTCTATATATTATTATGTGATATTCATTAAAACCTAAATAGCATTCAACAATACAATAATTTTAAAAGTGGGAAAATATCAAAATAAAAAAAATAGATAGATAAAAGATCGTTTGTAATGAATAATTAATTATTTTTGATTAATAATTTCAAGAGGGTACTGCACTAGAAGAATTCAGAGATTGAGACAAACCTTACACTTTCCTCAGGGTGACAAGAGACATTTCAAACGTAAAGATGTAACTGAAACGCACCTGAAAGATGAAAGGTAATTTAAGAAGCCAATATATCTATTTTACGGGTCCTATTATTTGTTCCATAATTTAAAAGAAATTCATCTTGTGCTTACAGATTTTTACATATACCTTTAATGCTGTCAGAACGAGCTTGGGGTTATGCTATGCAATTGCGTCAAGAAGCAAATACCGAGCCGAGGAAACGATTTCATTTAGGTTCTAAGCTGAGAAAAGCCGTTAAATATGCTGAACAGTTAGAAGGATTATGCCAGGTAAAAATCTATGTTTTTATATTCAGCCAAAATTCTATTCAAATTAGTTAATTGAGTTTTTATCATGATGCCCTAAGTGGTAGTACAAAGTGGTTTACTGAAAATTGAAAGGTGTCACCTATTCAAGAATCTAAAATGTTCCATCATTTAATAATTTATTTTAAATATCAAAAAGAGCTATTTTAAAGAAGGCTTTATTTTTTTTTACATATTAAGGGCAGCAAATTCTTAGAAACGTTTTATTCTTATGAAATTTTTTTAGTACTCAGGGTTTCATGTTTTATTTGAAAGTATCATTCAATACTCAAAACTGAATATGACTGTGCAATAATAATTTGAATTCAATAAGAGCATCCTCTCTACTCTTCACAAGGCGACTTCTTTGTATCTTCTTTACATGAATAGGGATTCCATGAAAGCCTAATGGCCAACCTTATCTATTTATTTCTTTATTTATTGTAAATTTACACTGTATTTTAAATACAAAACAAAAAAAAATTTCAAATTAGCAATAAATTTTAACCTAAAATTCATACTAAGTAAAACCTGTTGTTGAAGTTGTTCAAACATGAGTTCTTTATGGAGCAATAATTGGAGTGAGTGAGAACTATTATTATAATCTACTCAAATTTTAAATACTATATCATATTTATTTTATTATGTTTATTGATTTAGTCTGACTTGTGCGATGCGAGATCGAAGCTTGAAGCTCAAGCTTACGTAGCATGGATAAAAGCCAGCCTACACTTTGAGCTTCACATGTGGAAGGAAGCACTCGATTATTTCCAGCAGGCTCAGTATGTTACTTTCATCCACACTTGTAATCACAGACTAAAAATTATTTTATACAGTGTATTTTAACAAATAGGGTCGTGTATGAAAAGCTCTGTGGAGTTGTCAAGGAAACTGACCTCCCGGTGTATAAGCACAAGTGCGACGAGTTGATACCGAATGTAAGATATTGCGCCTACTCCATCGGCGATTCCTCAGCTATTTCCGATCTTAAAGATCTTCGTGGGATAGCGCATGGAGACATTCTGGATAAACTTGATGTAAGTCTGTTTAAACTACAAAAGAAATATTTTGTTATCAGTTAATGATAATTTTAAAATTACTCTCTGTGTCTGTTTGCAGCGGCTCATGCTTGAAGCTCGGGCCAAAGATGGTTCCGGAGTGGCAGAAGTGGAATGGCAAGGCTACAAGATATCTGTGAGGCCCGCAGAAGTCGGAAACTTCCTCCTCGCTGATCAAGAGTTACAAATCGAGAGCTCAGGCGGGCAGACCGAAGTCGATCTTCTTGAGAGGCATGTCATACGTTGTAAAGATGCTATTTCTGCCGTAAGGGATCTTATATCAGCAGAACAGGTGAATTAGTTCTTACAACTTAGTTCTTAGATAGAAGTTAGTGCCGCTAACTGTGTCTGCTCACTCAGTATATTTGAATGATAAAACTGTTTTATTATTTTATCGCTTTTATAAAAAATTCCATTCTGCAGTAATTGTGTCATCTTTTTTGAGACATCTGTGAGGTTTTTAGGGTACTTAGTCTATATCAAAAATTTTATTAATTGTTTATTTGATGTAAGGAATATTGTAGTCTGAATGTAGTGTTTTGATGGACATATACCAAGGAAGGTTCAGAATCTAAGAACTTGCACTGAAATCTTTGTATTCTCTCGATATTCAAATGTTTAGTACTTCCTACCGCAGGTCCAGATAGGTTGAAGTATGTAATGGAAGTGTAGGTTTGTTAAGTTATTTTTGTTTCCCTGTCGTAAGCTCTGCCCATGTTAGTCTAAACGAATACACTTAGCTGTTTGTATTACGTCTCCCATTACGATATAGATCTGGACTTGTTTGATAACGCAGTTTAATATGCCACTTTCATTAATTCTAATGAGCCATTTTTCATCCCACCCTTCTACCTTGCCTAGATGATCTTGGAGCAAACCCAAGGCAAATAAGGGATCAGTTTTATGGAACAAATCTGCCTTTTGGCATAATTGTGTGTTATTAGGAATATGTTTCTTAAACTAATCAATAAGTGTATTATGATATTGGTTATTTCATAGAACAACAACTTAACTCCAAATAATATAATTTACAGGAGGCAAAAAAGTATTTTTCTAGCGGAAGGTTTCTATCTGCCACCTTTTAAGTGACACTCTCTGGCAAACATTAAGACTTTTTTTTATTGATAAATCAAGTTTTTCACTATTCTGTAGTGTTTACCTTAATTTCACTGTTTTGTCATTGTTACACAAGAGCTTGTAAAAAATAAATACATTTGTGTAAATTTTTTGTTGCTATATATGCTTTTATACATTTGTGTATTAACCAATATTTATTTTTTAAGGGTGGAAAATTGAAAACCGAAGGGCATCCTCTTCAAATTCTGCTGTCATATCTGACTTACATAAGGTTGTCTCGTTCAAATGAAAGGGTACGCATTATGATTGAATTGGCGAAAGCTGAACAGGAAGCAGCCGAACAAGAAACTGAACCAGAAGTAAGATTGAAATCATTAATTTTTTCATCAAAAATAAGTTCCATCTCTTTATATATTCATAAAAGAGTTTCCCTGATCTTTTGAATGGGACAAAATTTAGATCAGTGATTAATTAGCATAAGTGGAAGCTAATTACATAAAAATTATGATTTGTTATTGTTAAGAGCAAAAATTGGCTGGAAATCTCCCCATTTTACTATTTTTTTTATTCTTTGCCTTCTTAGTTCTCAACAGAAAGAGCTACAATTTTTGTTTGTATGCGGTTTCAAAGGGGCTGAAATCCCCAATATTTCTTTTGCTTTAACTGACATACCAACGGTTACACAGTTAATGAAATATTTTGAAATCAGAAGCCATTTCTTAGAAAATTCTGATTAGACATTTAAAAATCTGAAACCATTAGAAATGTACTGTAAGTGATAAAAATACTTTTTTTATCCTTTTTAAAATAATATGCAGACGAACATTGTAGCTTCACCATATATACAATTAAAGATATACCATATACAATTAAAAATTCAAGATAAAAAAAGACAAAAATGTTAATAAACTATCTTGGGGTAACACTGGGGCTAATTTTGTTAGTTTGTAATATAATATAATTAATATGATATAATATAATTAACATGCATGTTTTCAATAATTATGCTGTATTATAGATGATCATTACTTTTATTTTTAGAGCCAGGATTTGTTAGGAGAGGTGAAGAAGGGCAAACCTCATGAATTGATACGCCTTTACGAAGTGATATTGCAAAATTTGAATGAGATGCAGCAGCTGGTCGGTCTTGAAAATAATAATGATTTTCAGACTGAAATGGATACAACAATCACCGCGTACAAGGCATTTAGGTACGTACGTTAAACATTTAGTATCTTTACTATTTTGGTAATAATTACAATTAAACTTAGGTTTGATCATAGATTAAAATTCCAGGAAACTCCACATATCCCAAATCACCTGCTGATCTATGCCAACTCTAATATGTCCCAACTATTCCCGTCATCTTATCCCATATCAAAAGGGCCAACTCCGAATCACCTTTCTGGTCTTCCCGCATTTTGACTACAATTTTCTGGTGCTCTATGAGGCTCAACTAAAATGTCTGATGTATTAAGATTTGTACTTGGGTACGCATTCTCTAGGGACTGGCACATATCGCAGTGCTATACCAAGTTGGTATGGTGGTACCCTTTAGTGCATTGCCAATACTCACTTTGATCCCTCCTCTATTACATCACTTCTAAAAATCCCTTTTCCTTTGTAACCTTCTCCGAGTCAAATCTCGTAATACCTCCCACCTTCCGACCTGTATTTTCCTTTTCATATGTCCATCTCCTTTCATAATCCGCATATCAACCCTGTGGAACTCCATTCCCATGAATATTCAGTACTCTTCATCATTCCCAATCTTTGAATCCAGATTTTAACTCCTCCTTACTTTAGTTTCTTTCTCGTTTTCTTCCAGTAATTAATTATCCTTAATTTTCAACGAAGGCTACTTGAGCACAATCTTTATAAATAGTTGTCCACTTTTATGTATTTTGTTTATTTATTATTATGTTCTTGGTCTCTTCATAATTCACCACATGCAAGGGTATATAGGATAATTGCAAGAGCCTAATTACCTTCTAATATAATTTATGACTGCTAGAAAATTTACTTTGTATTTAATTATTGTTCTTAGTAGGCAAAGTCCCATAATAAAGATTTTTTTTTTTAATTTCGTTCATAATATACCTCAGTTTATTTTAGTTTCTTTCAAATAATATTTAGCCTAGTTGTGCCTTTGAGACCAAATGATGACAGTGGACATATAATGAGAGTGGGGGAAGATGTTGCCAGAGAGTATTTATCCCCGACCATAGACCAGAAACAGTCAATTCATTTGTTAACCACATCTGATACCATAATAATACCAACCTTTTTTAAGGTTTCATTGTTTATTTTTTCTCCCCATAATCAAAAACCCATGTGTATTCATCCCTGTGTCTGTCATTATTACCTAATTGGTAACCTTGTGACATCAGAAATATTTTCAACACCTTAAAACATTATTAAATAACATTAATTAATTAATTATCGGGTAATAAAAAAATAAATATTTTTCTATTATATTTATTGGATTGTCATATTAAACATCTTCATATTCTGATTGATAGTATCTAATACGTGATGGGCCTTTTGTGTACTATAACTTCATAAAGTCTTATAAATTGTCCATAACTTTCTTGCTACTCCAGTTTCATGTAGATGGTTGATATTTTGCCCCGATATAGAAAGATATTCTAAAAATTAACTCAACCCCATGAAAAAAACAGTTAGTAATTAATCAAATATTTTGTTATTAAAAAAAAAAATAAGCCTGTGCCTATCATATTGAGTGGGTAATTAGAGTAAAGATCTCGATGATCTGGTTAATAACATGTGATGCGACTTTAGTAGACTATAATTATAAAAATTTATTAATAAAAGTCATTGAAATTGTGTTCACAACGTTTAGGCGGAATCATGTATGCCTATGACTCATGCAAAGGTATTTTCTCACTATTGTGGTAATGACTTATATGCTCGCTCTCTCCTTTGGTTTGAGAAAAATGCCACTGTCCTCACTATTTATAAAAATGACTATTACATTACATTATAATAATTGCATCTTTTTACATAGGAAACTAACATAATTTTAATTTTATGCTCTTCAGGTGTTACTATATAGGAGAGATATTGACAGCGACTAAGAAGTTCCGGGAGGCACTTGCCCTGTACGATAAAGGACTCAGATATCTTTCAGAACTCAATTCCTCAAGAGTGCAAGCTGAAGTCAAAGGAGAGCTTGAGCCGCTGGAGGTCAGGATGAAGCTGTCGAGATGTATCTGCATTGCACAGGCTGTATTACAGAACGAGGCCTCCAAGGAAGCAGCTTCGACAGACAATACTACACCTACCTTACATCAAGATCCTAAGGCTTTACTCAAGGTAGGTGTAACTATATTTACAATTTTTTTAAACCAATAACATATTCTTATTTGAATATTTAGTTAATCAATTCAATTAATTTGCACAATTCATTATTTCTTATTGTTTGGATGGCTACACTCTTCTATAGCATGTGATGAATTATTATTACAAACCCCAAAACCTGCTAAGGTTTAGGTTTTGTCATTTTCAAATTTTAGTAGTAGTATATTAAGATTTTTTTTTAATTATATAATTTATTTTTTACTTTTTAGGTGCCATTAATAGATAGATTGGAAGTGTATTATCAAGATCCCAACCTTATGTCTAAGAAAGCGAACCTGATCAAGATTCCTCCAGATCTAGAACTCCTGATGTGCAAACCCTTGTTTTTCGACGTCGCTCAGAACTACGTCAAATTTCCAAACCTGGATTCGGAAAAGAAAGGTTCTGAAAATCAAGCTCAACAGGCCGGGCAGGGCCTGACTGGTTTTGTTAAAGGTCTATGGGGTTGGAGTGGCGCTAAGAAATAGGCTTGATGTTTGTTTTTTTGTCAAATGCAATATTACCATCCCTAGTTTTTAAAAAAATCATTCTTTAAAAAGAAATATGATCTACAACTCTCCAGTTTAATTTTGTAAATATTTTATATTTACCATATAATATATATTTTATATTTTTTTTTATTTACAGTATAAGGTGCTTGATAATTTATGGATCATTTCCACATGTATATTTCAATATTTTAATTGTATTTGATTTATTCTGTTGTCAAATAAACCAAACGATATTTGCCTATTGAATGAATGTATTTGTTGGGATGTGGTGATGTATAACATTTCTACTAACTGGTAGAATATCCTGTGTTCAATTCCCCAGCATTTCCTAAGGATTTTTTCCTTTTAGCCTGGTTGAGTTTAACTAGGTGAGTATAAATAAGTCGCTACTTGAAAAAGAAATAGCGAATCCTGTTAAGATAACTAAATTAAGGTCAAGAAATAACAGCTTAGCACCAATCTACTAACTATAGTGACAGACTCAGTTGGCCTTTCCATGAGGTGTTGCATTATGGATTCAATCAAAGGCCATGAGGCTTTACTCATGTGAGGACATAACAGTTTGGTCTGAGGATGGAAGAGACATTTTAACAGTTTAACTAGTATCGGTTAACTTATTTGATGAAAATCTAGCATCTTTTTACTGTCACCCTAAGCCGAGTCGCAACGCATGCATTCACTCAAATCACTAATTTCTATAAACTCCTATGTTTAATATTTGTCTTTGTAAATGTTGCGGAAAGAATATTACTGGTTTATTTATTCGACACAGCTATAAAAGTTGTACTATTAAATGTAGTAGAATCAGCCATTTCAAATAGTGAAAGATTAGGTGTATTCACTCAAATGTTACATTTAAATGCAATAAAATGATGGAAGCTCTTGGATGGCTTTATATTCCTTAGTAAACTTGTTTAAATGTGATTATGACTATCCCTAAATCAAATTCTCTTTCCAGCTACAGTTTATTGATACATGTAATATTAGGGGGACCGGAAAGTAATGTCATTTTTTTTACATTAAATTTAAACAGATAAATTTTTAACAAGTTTTTGTTTTTCATCAATGATTTAATCACCATTGTTATCAGCAACCTTTTGCTATCTAGTGTGCAAATTTTCAATGCCTGATCCATCAAAATCAATTGGATTTTGAGCAAAATATCTGGAGATGCCATTTTGAACATCATCCAAATTTTGAACTTTTTTGCCACTTTGAAAATGTAGCGATTGGAATAAATGGAAATCCGATATCGGGCGAGTGTGGTGGTTGAGGCAATACCTTGCAGAAAAAATAGACGCAGTGGGGTGTTGCAGAATAACATATTGACATTCGCTGGGCAATTTTCAATTAAAGATTGATTTACTCGATCCAACTGTTCACTGTAAAGATCTGCATTCACAGTTTTTCCAGGTATCAGCGATGAACGACCCCACGAATACTCCACTAAACACACAAAAGCGCCTTTATGGAATGTAAACCTGGCTTAGCTGTACTTTGTGCCGATTCATGCGGAGAGAGATTTTTAGATTATCATAGAGGACCCATTTTTCATCTCCAGCCTCACCCACCATATTCGCCTGATATTGCACCATCGGATTTCCATTAATTCCAATCACTAAAAATTTGAAAATTCTGATGATGTCCAAAATGCCATCTCCAGATATTTTTCACAAAAACCAATTGATTTTTAATGATTCAGCATTGAAAATTTGCACACTAGATGGCAAAAGGTTGCTGATAACGAGGGTGATTACATCATTGATTAAAAACAAAAACTTGTTAAAAATTTATTTTTTGCCTGTAATGTAAAAAAAAAACGACATTTCTTTCCGGAACCTCTATTACATACAAAATCCCCTGTAAAAATAATCTGTTTTTATAATATCTTTGATTTTCCTGTAAGTTTCCTAAATTTATGCTGTAACACTTATTTGATAAAATCCAATACCTAAATGTGTAAAAAAGGGTTAATGTAGTTCTATTATTTCATTTGTCACAATTGGACGATTCGAAACCATAGAATCTCACCTATTTTTAAATTACAAGAGATTTGATGGTGAGGTTTATTTTATTATGTTCACGGTCTAAGATTTAAAATGAGGCAACTTCAAAGTATGTAAATATTTTTTGCAGGCCGTGAAATTTACTATTGTGAGGCATCAACTAATCCCACATGGAATGCCAGCAATACGAAGTTCTAATATCATTAGCATGCCTCGTTTGAAAGCATCACTGGAATAATATTTCAAAACAATTTTACTATATTTATAATTTCGGCTAGATTTTTTTGATGTTAACCGCTCATTTTTAAATATTTGATAAAGTTGTAGAAAGTCAACAAGCACTCAGAAAACAAGGTATGGACTGCATCGTAGTCTCTTTTAAAACTATTGTTCTAGCAATGTTTTAGCTGATTAGATATTGCTTTGGTTAATAATTCAATAAGGATGGCTCAGTTGGAAAGAACACCGTACCGATGAACCGAATCCTACTTGTCTGTCCATTTTTTTCAACTAATAGTTTTGAATATATATTTAATTAAGAGTAAATTATCATCCGCCTTACACGATAATTAATCAATTTCAGTTAAAATTCTCTCTTCACACTTTATGCTTACACTTTTATTTAAATTATAAAAATAAAAAGAGAGATGTGCCGTGCCTTTTAAAACATTTGTCTTTAATTAAAATTGTCTATGTCTAAAGCTGATTCCAATCATCAATGAAGTGCAGAGACAATATGGTATACATTTGAATTTTTCAATAACAAAAAGAAAAAAATTTCCTGTAAAATTAAACACAATTTTTTTTTTTTTTAAAGCAGAGAATGAAGTGTCTGAATGATATTTATTTTTTAATGCAATTTGGCTAACAATTCGTAAAATAGACCCATTTTCTTCTATAAAATAACTAAGTAGAACCTTATTAGTTAATAGTAATTAAATAGATTCTATATATGAGGGATGTTGCCTGGAACAGTAGAACCAAATCAAATTTGTTAACTTCCAGGAATAACAGGGGAGAAAACAACATATTTAATTAATCTGGTTTTATATTTCAATAAATACTAAATATATACCACACCAGACTAGATCAAGAAGGCTTTGTGCTTCTCCAAGTCTTGAGCAGCCTCTCCTCAGATATGCTCATCAATATGTTAAAATTCTCTGGAGTGGAAAAGTCAAAAACTTACTCATTAAGTAATGGTTATACTTATTTTAATTTATTTATGTACATATTACAAGAAGTATTGGGATATATAATTTACATTTTACAAATATATACATATGTATATTATATTTTTAAAAATACTATAATAATGGCAATGGCTTAAGCTAAAAAAATATGTGTTCCACTTATTAAAGAAAGGTATTTCTCGTCAATATCAAATGTCTGCACACAAATTATTAGTTTTTTTTAGAAGCACTAGAACTATCGTATCAGCTCACACTGCCATTCTCAAGTGCTAATGCTGGCAATAAGAGCTGTACTACTCAAAAGAGCACTTAATTGAAAGGGCTAGCGTTTTAAAACAAATATTACAATTTGTGAGCAGGCGCTATTGGATGAGTTATACCTTAACCCCCAACTAGCACACACATCCTAGTAAAACAGCAATGTTATGTTACCCTTCAAAAATATGTAATCTGCTAATTTTGTTAACAATAAAATCATATAAAGTATGGTCGCATTAGAATAGGAATTGAAGGCATATAAAAAGTCTTAGTCAATATTTTCTCTTCTCCACCATGGAATTCCACTTTCTTCCCTGAAATCAAATAATAGGTAAGAATGAGTGGTAAAAATTATACCAATAAAGTAGAAAAATAAATTTAAGGAAAATAAAATAAGTCCATATTCATAAATTGATTATTTGATTATAAATGAGTTGAACTAAACACTACTGTGGTGCTGTCTCTCAAATAGGTTATAACTAATGAATACTCTCTACACTAACTAGATATACCTCATAGTGTATTAAATTGTCAGTTGTGACTGACGGATAGAGATCTTAAGTTATTTAAAAAAAATTTTAAAACTATTTGTTTACAAAAAAAAATAGTACCATATGAATAGTTTTTTGTCACATAACCAGAATTGTTTCAGATAATATAAATACAAAAAATATTTGCGCAGCGGTAGAATATTGTCTGTGTTTACCAGAAACCTAATTCGATATAATAATTAATACCATGAAATGTATTTTGTTTAACAATATGCAGACTAGCGGTTTATTTCTCAATTACATGCTGAAATCTTACTAACGATTGTTAATTATTTAAATAAGGTAAACCTCCTGACATAAAAAATATATTTTTCCCTCTGCCCCATAATAATAGTAGTCATTATATAGAGAGGGGGCCTAGTTTATGATCTCGACATGGCATGGGCGGGCGTGGTACTCCCTGATTGACCAAAATAAACTCTCATTTGATTGGTTGACATGAAAAAAGTGAACACTGCTCTCTCTCTCTCCACTGGCACTTGTTACTCTGTTTGAAGTTGCTTTCTTATTTGATTACCTCAGCACCTGTCTTCCCTAACCTAGCTAAGTTTTAGTCGGCCTTGTCAGGAAGGGATCCCTTCCATGAAGACAGTAATCTCTGGGGCCCTACAAAATGTAACTAGTAGCGTCTCCCCTAGCGGTTCAGTCTGCATCTTCCGCACACCGAGTGTGAACTCGTGATCATTAAGACCACGTAAACTACCTATAATAACTAACCTGCACCTCTTCTTCTGAACATCGTACACTGTATCGACACACCTTCCAAGATCATATGGATTCAGATCAATAAACAAATACTAATTAAGGTGCCCGCCGACAAGGCCGTCAGCAAAGGCCTAAAGCCACAGGATTATTCATATTTCTTTCTGACGCACGTCGGGCAGTGGCTAGGTTGACGAGACCTACTGCGGCAACATCTAAAAGACGATGATCCGTTACTATTAGAGGAGGGGTTTCGTGTTGAATTGAAAATATAAATGAAAACACAGACTTTTAGGGTTAGTACTGTTTACAGTTTAGGGTTAGTAAAAATGGAGCATTACACGATAGAACAACGTGTCTTTAATGTTGAACATTATCTCAAAAATAATGAAAGTTTGGCGGCCGCAGTTCAAAAATTTCATACAAAATATGGTCGGAATAGTGTTTTGACTTCATCAACTGTGAAGAGATTAATTGAAAAAATTAGGGAGACTGGATCAGTGGGATACACTAAACACACCGGTCGTCCAAAAACAAGCCGTTCAAATGTCAATATCGAAGCAGTGCGTGAGTGTTGTTGAAAATTCAGGAACATCGATTCGGCGTCGTTCTTTGTACCGAAATTGGATGATATTGATGTGGCCAATATGGGGTTTCAACAAGATGGCGCCACATGCCATACAACCCATGAAACAATTCAAATACTGCATGAGACATTTCCAGGTCTTGTACTCTCTCGTTTCGGTGATCAGAATTGGCCCCGTAGATCGTGTGATTTAACACCTTTAGATTTATTTTTATGGGGTTATTTGAAGTCAAAGGTGTATGTCAACAAGCACATATCAAGGAGGAATTCAACGCGTGCAAGAGAGAACAAAGAGTGCGTATGTACCAGCAAAGTCGTGGAGGCCATTTGCCCGATGTGTTATTCCATAAATAACCCTATCCTATTTAGTTTACAATTGAATAAAAAAATAACAACAAAAATACTAAAAACTGTGTTTTCTATTTAAATCAAATCTTGCGTTAATTCTGGGACACCCTTTACAATCCTTTCAACACACTCGGTCTTGCCTACCATCTGGTATTTTCGCTTTGGTTAGTGACTATTGACCCCGGACACATTTTCTTCAAGTCTTTGGTGCGCTGGTGACAACCGGCCATAAAACCCCCCTTTCGATTTTCGAATACTTTCTACCGGCGGAGTTGAAAGAAACCCACTTTAGAAAGCTGTATAACCGCAGAAGGTAGTTAGCAGCTAGCTGTCAGGTTAGAAAGGGGAAAGACCTCCTTAACTCAAGATATATAATATGAGACAGACAGACGTAAGAATCAATAAAGACATAATTGGTAGGCGGACCTTGCTAAAAGCGAACCGCTGCCCGCTAATGCCCTAGTGGTGGGGGTGATGAATACACAATGTTCCAGTCTTTCCAGCTATTCCCTCCAGGCACAGCGGGTCAAAAGTATAATCACACATTATTAACTCTATCCTTGTAATTTTATATCTAGTTCATCCCAGGATCAACCCCCCCCCCCTTCTCCACACCGCCGGCCGACTTCGCGTATATAATAAACTAAATTGCTTTGAAATCTGTGTGTACACATGACAAGGATTATAAAAATTGAATATGGCGAGGTGGTGAAAAACCTGCTTTGTATACCTGATCAACTAGTGTTGATTTGAATCGGTTTATAACCTATACACGGTGAAAGTAAACCACATCGTAGCTATGTGATTAAAATCCCAATCATATATACCGTTAGTTTGTATAGTTCGATTATATGTCTAACAGCTGTATTAATTGTAATTGCCCGGTCAGAAGAGAGAGAAGATTCTATTCTGTAGCATTTATGTCTGTGTGCTCTTCGATAGCGATGGTAAAAAAGAACGAACACAACAGGAAACAGGATGATTAGATTTAGACTTTGCATTATTTTGTTTCTCATGCTCATTTGATTGATACACGGGGTCAAGTTTCAGACGTTTTCATGTTTAAGAGAAGAAGCGAATTTGTTATAATAATTTTCAGCAGTTCATATTTCTCGAATATTTAAAATGGCAGTAGGTTTTAATTGTTAAAAATTGATTTTCTATAATTATGTACATTGGCCCAAGTTGAAGAAAACAAGGTAATTTTTACAACAAAAATGAATTACTGGCGTCAATAGATTCGACGAAGATTTCATAGCAACATTCCAACATTATCACCGTCTAACAGTCAATCATTCCAGAAATTTTATGGACCCTGTAACATAAGCTAACACAAATGGATCTTGGAATGTGGCCAAAAAAACTAAAGGAAACAATCTTCGTGAATTCACATCACGACGCAGGAGCTTAATGATAATTATTTTGAGAAGAGATACTGTTGGTTTTTGCCCCTCCCCCCTCTGAATAATAATGATATTCCATGCAGTTTATTAATAATAAAATGGCGTTTTTTGTTTGCGAGGAGATAATGCTAAAGTCCCATTATGGGTCACAAGTCCTGGCTCAAATGATTTAAAGTTCTGTCTTTCTCTATGGATATGGATACATTAAACAAACAGAAACGTAATTATTTTCCAGTGAGTAAAGCGATTTCCAGTGATCTACTAGATTGTTACAAATGTCAAAAGTAGTGGGTATTCTTTAGACAATCGTTAATGATTAATAATCAAGTAACTCACACGGAGTCGAAGAAGTGTCTCTGGATATTGTCTCTTCACATTCTAAGATTTTAATTTTATCTATGTATGTATTTAAAAAATAAAATTTAGTTTAAAATATATATATATATATACTTAATCAGATTTTAGTAGTTTAAGTACATTTATTTATAATGGCGAGGCTGTGTGCTGCTCAATGCACTTACTTTGATTCCATGCACTTACTTTGATTCCATGCATGCAAACAACATTGAGCATGGAGTATAAAGCTGGTATAGAAATATCTAGAGGGGACTGGTACGTTGAACCCTTGACTAGTATTTGTGCACGGATGACTGACAGATCCAGTCAATGCCCAAACTAAATATAGACAGACAACTCTTTCGGACTGCGTGCCAACCAGATAAAGTGCCTGTCCGTTTGTATTTCTACTTTTTGTGCTTTAGCCAATGTATCAGGATCGTATACCAGCTTGTATCCGATTTACTGTTTGATTTTTATAGCAATTTATACATTTTTATCGGACACTATGATTTTTTTTCTTTATAATTGTCAAATATTCGATAGGAAACCATTACAAATATGCATTTGTTTCCCACCGCACCGCTGTCGAGGTGATTGGAGAGAGAATTCGTCCAGTAACTATTGGGTCTTTTTGGGAATAGGGACCCCTGAGTGTTTTTAACCATTTCTCTAATCTATTATCTGTAAAATGGAAGGTTCGGGGAAAGTGTTTAGTAAAAGATGTTGATTTGCATTTGTGATAACTCTTGCTCATCCCACTCCTAGAATCCTGAAACTCCCTGTATTCTTCCATGATTCATTTCACAAGCGTATAATAAATAGGATGCCTTTTACGTTGTTGAAAACGAGCATTTTGGCCTTAATATTTTAACCTACTAGCTCCTGTTTGTATGCGTTAACGCCCATTTCTTTCGATTTTTTTTTTCAGCTAAGGTAAAGTCCTTTTGACCTTTAGCCTGTTGCCTAAATGATATCCCCAATATCGCTATTTTGTAAAAAAGATATTCCTTTCCAAAATCATTTAGAATAGCATATTCCAACCGTGTCAACCAGGTCTTTTTGGGAATAGGGACCCCTGATTGTTTTTAATCATTTCTCTAGTCTAATAATTCGGGGAAAGTGTTAAGGAAAAGATGTTTTATTTTTTGAACATTTTTATTCTGGTGGGCAAAAATTTACAATGTCATTTATTAATTGATTGAACAAATAATTACCGCTATTTCTGTTGCGTCATAAATTACTTTTTTTGTTTCTTGCCTTTGCCTGTGCCCATAACGATTCAATTCACTGTGTATGACTACCTGTGATGGGATCTACGAAATTTCGTAGATGATTCACAGTACAATGCTGGTAATTCATTCTTGGCACGTTAATAATGCGGGTGTAGAATGCCCACATGTCAGATGTAATGGTTGTACCGGGGTGAATACCTTCTGATATTGTTTTAAGTAGTGTTTCCGATGTACGGTCTGGCACGAAATACATGAAGCATTGCTTATCTTCCCGACAAACACCTCCGAAGACCAGTTGATCAGGATAAATTCTCTCCGATCTTTCTGAAATTGTTTAATAAATGATCTGCGCAAACGTCTCGAAACATATTTTCCCAATCTGTAATAGTATCGGTTGCTAATCCTAGTTCAAATTGACAAAATTTATTAAATGGCAAATTACTGTTTTAAAAAAATGTTCCTTTTCTAAATCCAAAGGTTACTTTGCAGCTTCTCACGTTGCATTCTTTTGTCCAGACATAAAAATTAAGTAGATTTAAAGGTCTATAATGAGATAGTTATGCAGGGTATTTATTGAGTTTGAGGTTTACTAAAACATCGTATATAGGAAGAAGTTGAATCGTCTTTCCTCTGGTACGAGTACATGACATACAATGTCCGGTTTTATTGGGGATTATTTACGAACATTGGGGGAGGGCTCTGTCGCGAAATGAAAGGATCAACTAATGATGACTAAAATATATAATTTTAGTATAGCAAAATAACAAATTTATGAAATGGCAAAATTGTGTTTTCCAAAAATACAAAGGTTTCTTTGCAGCCTCTCTCGTTGCATCTCCATCTAACCTTTTCGCCTGGATAAAGTTTCATTTGATGGCAGTTAGAACACATCTTTTCACTATACAATACCCCCTTAGATTGAGGAAACAAAGAGATAGCGTTAGAGGAGGTTACCATATGCTATTAACAACCATCCCAATGATTAATGCGAGCTGAAATGATCAATCCTAATGAGAATCTATTCAAATCACATTTCATAAAATTTAGAAATTTTCCTTATACGTACATATGGTTCATTAATATTTATGACGCTGCGCCTAACTTTACATATTAATCCAATACCCAAAAAGCAAATACATTTGAACTATGACTATCAATTTTGATGTAAGGTATGTATCAGTTACAAGCGATTAAATTACTTCTCTAACGGTATTGAATAAATAATCATTAAAACTTGGACGTAATTCAACAAGTAGTGTAACAAGACAGTACTAACTGAAGTTCTAAGCACTGCTTAAAATACAACCGTATTGATGCATCTATTCATTTCACTAATGAATAAATATAACAAAAAAAAAGAAGAAATTTAGTGAAGGAGGTTTTGACAAAGTCGGATATGTAAGCAAACAATTGTGATCAGCATAGGAACAGGATGGTCGGTGTCAAAAAATAATTCCTATGGGATTTGAATTAGTCAGCCCCCATCTTAAGTGGTATATAGGATAACAAATTAAGGTAGCATACCTCAAATATTGCTGTTAATGTGATAATTAATAGCAATCCAGTTAAATAAGTCGCATAATGTTTTCTCTGTGGCAGAGTTGCTTTTTTCCTTTTTTGCGGTTCGCTTAATTTTTGTGAAAAGTATGCTACTGGCTTTTCTTTTCCATTGTTTTGTACTTGTTTCAAAACTGCACCAATACCTTCTAGAGATGCATCTGTATAAATTCTTATTGGTAAATCATTATCAAATATTTGTAACACTGGTTGGGAACATAGAAATTTATTTAGAGTGTTTGGCAATCAAAGAGGCATTAAAATATTGGCAATACTGGTTAATTGGAAGAAAATTCACTGTATTTTCAGATCACAAACCATTAGAAAATTTAAACATAAGAGCAAGAACGGATGAAGAACTTGGTGAATTAACTTACTATTTGTCACAATACAATTTTGAAATTAAATACATTCCGGGAAAGGATAATACCGAAGCAGATAGTTTGAGCAGAAACCCGGTATTAGAACCAATTGAAAATAAAGAAGAAATCCTAAAAATAGTTAATTTGATAAAAATACAAGAAATTAAAAAATATCAAGATGAAAATAGAATATTACAAAACACCAAAACAAAATTAATAGAAAAATATGGAGTGTTCTATAAAAAAGTAAGAAATAAAGAAAAGATAATTTTATCTGAAAACTTAAGTTTAGAATTCATTAAAGAAATACATTCTGAATGGTGCCATATAACATTTTTCGCGATGTCGTTAGGGTAGGTGTTATTGTTAATAAACGACTTGTTTTCAAAATGGCAGCCTTTTGATCAACTGTTCTAAGCCTTAGTGGTCTCATACACTAAGAATTTACCAGTTCATAAAACATTTTCTGGTAAGAAAATGTAGAAGTTGCTAGCTATCCCGAGATTCAAACGTTTTCTATAACGCATGTGTGCTTTTCCCAAACTAATTTTGCAAGGTTAACAGACAATATGTACCAAATAAACTAATGAATGTAAATACGTGTATGTCAAATATATTTTCAAAACTTCATTTCTATACCTCTAGACGAGACAGTGAATTTAGTTCGCTTTCGTAAGTAAGAGTACATAAGAGCGTTAGTAATTAACAAATTTTATCACCAAGATGTTTCCACTAAAAAATTATTATTAACGAGCCATACAAAACACACATACATTTCTGTTTTGTTCATCACATATTTTGCTGATTAAATATGTTCGATTATTGGGTTTTATTGCTATAAATACTAAAAAATTGATACCTTCTATTTATTTAAAAATTCCCTTTGAAGCCCTGTACTTATATCTATAGTAGGTAATATTATTGTACTATTCAACTAAGGTTTTAGACTCCTGATGGCGGTCGGCCATGACGCAAGAATTCGGTTACAGCTAGCTATATGAAATTTCAGCGTCCCATCCTGGCTCCTTTGTGCCCAGGATAAAGGACTGCGTGTACACGTAGAGAATGCCGAAGCCACTAAACTACTCGCGGGCCTTAAGCTAGTTAGAGAGGCAAAGAGAAATAAGAGGAGTGGGCAGAGGCGGCGCGATCAAAGCCCACAGATCCGGCAGATAAAGATGTTCTAATAACAGCCGCTCTTTTGTCGGCCTCTCTCTCCCTTATTATTGCAGTCACCGCCGCTTGCAAATCTACCAGCCTCCAAATATATATTCCCAGGTGTCTTCAAGGACTTTCGGGAGCAACGGTAGGGTACCGAGGCCCCAACAAGGGCCCCTCCCTCTCCTTTCGAACAGATACCGTCTCACGACTTCCTCGCGGGGTTGAGTGGACCCCTGCCCCAAACCATCTCCCAAACAAACGTCCTTGAAACTAGTGGCGGACGTTAAGAGTCCGCGATATCCCGATTGGAAAATATTTTTCTACCAGCGGCAACTGCACTCTTAAATTTTTAGTGCTGCAATTAATAACATGATATCTCACCATCCTTTGGGTAATAAATTGTAGCCATTCGTCCATTGATGCTGTTCAGGGCTTTTTGGTGCGTTGCGGTAGGTGATGTTTCTTAGCTATAACAAGGTGAATTTTGTCATATATTCCTGTGTATATACATCAAGATGTTCTGATTTTTTTATTTCCCATAATCGACCACCTGATACTTTTACTTCATAATGATTTTAATATACCCTACATTCTTGAACCCATCGTAAATACTCAATACTGTACAAAGTTATACTTAAGCCAATCTGGATAGAGCTATGGGGGACAGCGAAAAAGTCGAACATCAAGCGTATCACTTCCTTTCAATCAAAAGTCCTGAGAACAATAGTAAATGCCCATTATTACGTCTGCAACAAAACCCTCCGTATTGATCTTAATATACCTTACATTCTCGAACTCATCCCTTCCAAGTTCATAAAATTCCATAGTAACCTATCCAACCACCCTAATCTGTAATTCCCCAGCACAGTCATTGCACTGCACCACTCATCCTTATAATCCTCCTCGGAGACTAAAACGGCAGTGGCCTCGTGGCCTACTATAAATACTTTACATGACAGAAGGAGTCCTGGCGACCAGTTTCTGCAATCGTGTCCTGAGCGCCAGTGGCTCTCGCGCTCTCGGTCAGCCTCCACTGGCTCGTATCCAGTGACGTGGCTGACAGAGGAGCGTAGGGGACTTCCCAAGACTCCGCTTCCTCCTTCGCACGCGAGGGAAGTGACAACCACGTGGACTTGGGAGGTCTCTGGGCTGTTTGTCAATTCTGTGCGAATGAGCAAGTTAATGATAATTGTAAATATGCTATGAATGAGATCATTTATCACAATTACTTACTGTCCAATGAGGCAGATTGTAATTTTATCATAATAAAGTTGTTGTTTATTGATAATTTTAATCTTGATTAATTTAAAATACCGAACGCGTATTACTAGCTATGTACTCGTTAAAATTTTAGCAGTTATAATACTTGTAATATTGTCAAAGCCTGAGGATGACAGCTGAAATAGCTGACTGTAATTAAAAGACAATGATTGAAGATAGGTGAACAATTGATATCATTTAAAGCTAAAAATGCAGAATATATATTTCCCTTCGGAATCCTCTTTCAAGACAAAAGGAGTCATAGTACCCGACAGTGTTCGTTCCACGATTTAAGAGAACATTTACAAAGCAATATAGGAGGCAGGCTAAAAGGAGATAACCCCTCTGAGTACGCTGGTACCGTACCATAAAGAGATCCCACTTAGTGAAAGAGCCGTAGTGGCACTTCGGAAGAACTCGGTGCTTCCTTGATAAAACAGACCAGACATGGAAAACCCTTCCACTCCCCACAGCCTCTAGGATCTTGAGATCTATTAGTAGTTCTTAAGATAAGACCTACCTTATTTCCTATGCACTTACATATTAACAACAATAGATAAACAACAACAAAATATATATAAGTACCCGGCCCACTCACGAGTCAGATTAGACAACACCTCATCTTACAACTCTATATTGTGATCATACTTTAGTACAACTGTCTAGGTTAGGTAGGTAGGAAAAAAAATAATCAATTCTAGCTTACAAAACATAAATAATACACCAAAGTACTCGTTGCAGCACCTAACAAACCCAGTGTTTAACACCCCCCTCCCACATCGATGGCAACAGACTGTCGGGGAAAAATTAGGTTAAGAATTGGTATGTAAGTTAGTTTTAAGGTTGATCAAAAAGGTGAGCCCCATCACCTTTATTAGTCAGTTTAGTCCAGTCACGTATAATGTATATCATTATACTTGTTTATTCATTATATAATTTTTATAAAATAACAAAACCTGTATATAATGTAGCGATGCTACAGGAAATACAAAAATAATTTCTAAATAGATTCGCCTGAGGATCAATAATTATCTGTAAATTTAAAGGGGCTATGAAAGAAAAAAAAAAAAAAAAAAAAAAAAGATGCAAGGCTGAAACAAGAATGATATTAGGAAGCACATGACAATTTTTTCAGATGAATGTTACCTATTGGCTCCCTCGGAATACCAAATGAAACGATGTGAAAGGGTCTTCAGAATTTTAAGGACTTTTGATATGTTTGTTACTTGATTTTACCAATCCAATCTTGAAATATACAAAAAGTTATTTTAGAATGTATGGAATGTTAGAATGTATGGAATGTTAGAATGTATGGACCGAATTTCATGATGGTATTTTTTTAATTTTATTATTCTTTGATTCGGTGTGGGATGACCCAAAACAAAAAGTTTAATTATAGGGGGTATTGTAAAAATAATAAATAGACAACAAGATAAGGTTAAAATAATAATGGATACCACGTGTCTTCATTGAGAAGATAGTAAGCGGCAAGAAGAGTAAAGAGAGGGCAAACGAGGATGTTCCATGTGGATGGGTCGCGGGAGGGACGACATAGTGCTAAGGAATATTTGCAGGACTTAAATTTTGGCAGCTAAGATGAGCTTCCGTAAACAATAATTCGAGAAAGTATTTTCGACGGGCAGCAGTGAGATGCCAGAGACTCAAAAGCTAAGTCTCAAGTAGCTACCAGGTCTACAGATTCCCAGAGAGACGTCTAAACACCACATTGATACAATAGTCAGTCACGAGTCAACGTTTTGAAAAGCTACTCCCTTGGGGGGGAGGGGTTGTAAACTTGTGTCATTTTTTTCAAAATCGTAAATTCTTATGTTTTCATGGGTACGTCTGTCTGATCCTGGCGATTGTAAGTCCGCCGTTTGACCTATAAACAAGCCATTTCATATCGAGATCCCGTGTGATTACCCTACGGCATGGAATATATGTTCGACTCCATAAAACACAATTTAAGGTTATTAATTAATTATTTACTAATTAAAAACTATTCTGTTAACATATTAAGAACGAAGCCATTAACTTTGACAGATGGTTAATTAATGTCATACCATGGGATTGCGAGAGGTAGCATATTTTGGACTATGCCTCTCGCGCTTATACTTATAAATACAGTGTATTCAAATAATAAACATGAACATTTCACAAAGTGCTCGCTCACTGATATGTTCACCTTAGTTGTATAGTTCTATTTTTTTAAATAGTGTGTTTATAGATATTTCGGCCCTACCGTCGCTTAATTTTCCATCTTTGAGCTAGAGAGCACAGAGAGAGGTAGTACCAGGGTACTGAAAATACTAGTGATCCCATGAAAAATAGTAAATGCTATGTATCAGTTAATGACTTAATAATGTTTTTTTCCAGCAGGGTATAAAATTAAAGATCTCAGCAGGGTGTGTTAGATAAACTGGTTTTGAAAGCCTAAATTAACAAATATAATTCACTAAATCAAATCAGCTGGTGCGAGAGTACTTACGACCTACCTGAAGACTGGTTGGGACTGGATGTCACGGAGTGGTATATCCTCCCGGACGGGGCTGCGGCGTCGTGTGCGTTGGGGGCGGCGCGACCTAGCCTGGACGGCGAGGAGGAGGCCGCACACGAGGGCCGTCAGGCTGCCGATGTAGGCCAGCACCCCGGTGTCCGGACCACCCAGCATACCCGCGCCCAGCAGTATACCACCGCTTAGCACTCCTCCCACCAGGGCTACCTAGAACAGCACATAACAAATATATGATAGGTTAGTAAGGCAACAGAATCTATAAATAATAAATAAAATATGGAAAGGTAGGCGGGTGTTCTCTGTTCCAAGAAGGGGGCAACTCCTATTTATTCGTGGTGAAGTAGTTGGCACAGCAAATGTTAATAAAGTGAATTACCAGCGATCCTTTAAAGTATGCCTTTAGACAGAATCCTAAAACAAGTGACACAGTCGAGGAGAACCAGAGGATCAGGGAGATATGCAAGACCATCGCTGATTTTGACTGGTCTGATATTTTTGGACCGGAAGCAAGATGAGTCCTGAGCACCGGGACCAATCCATAAGTTAAGAACATGAATCAAATTTAAACCAAGAGTATGACATACCCTCATAATAATAATGGCTGAGACCTAGGAGGCAGAACTCGGATTTTTTCAGGATTACGTTTCTACCAGGTTGGATGTTCGAAAAGGCAGCCAACGGGGCTCCTCAGCACGAAAATACTTAAAGGGTAACCTAGACCTTATTGTAACCGAGAGTTTAACTGCCAATAATATATTGAACAAACTTTTTTTTTTTTTTCATATCCCCTTGTTACAAAATATAGATTGTACAAACGAATCTATTTATAATTGCTTCATTATATTTCCTGTATCTTGGCTGCATTTTATACAAATTATGTTTTCTACTAACAGCGATCTGTATTGTACAATAGTATAATGATGTACATTACATGATACATTAATGGACTGAGTTTATTAAAAGTGATGACCTCATTTATCATAGACTTAGAACTCTGAACAAACAAAACTCTACTCAGATGTTTTGAAGAAAACACAGTTCTTGTATTATCTCTATTAGGAGGATGGATCTTGTTAAAAACTCAGAAAAAAGCATTGAGAGTCACATAACTAGTTAAGCACAGACCAAAATGACTAAAATTGTAATATATTTACGTTATCTATTATTAAAATAGATAGATATTAATAAAATAAAAAGAAATCCTCTATCGAGTAGCTGTCAAGAACACACAGAGTCTAAAAGTGAAAAAAATTAGTTTTATACAGGCCTGAGAAGATTTGATTTGCTTAGAGTCCTTCTAGAAGACAACATAGAAAGTATTTAGTACAGATATTTCCAACGGATGCGATTCAACATTCTGTCGACACTTCCAAGACCTCGTGACCTGATCAGATCTATTTCTTTGGTTTAATCATTGCTGGACCAATCAAAGTCGATTCAAACCAAAAATGTAATGTCTAAAAGTGACCAACAAATTATTTCTAAGGTCAAAGGTCATGGATGACCGCATCAGGCAGACGAAACACGAACATTTTGTGTTTTACCCTAAGGGTTCGCTCAGTTAAATTTGAAGAATTTCTATAATACGGGACAGAAGGATATTACTATGTACTAGATAATTATTATAATTTTCTAGATACATGCATGTTATTACGTTGAAATACATCGGTTTAGCGGTCATTGGTCTTACACAACGACGCCGAGATAATATCATGTTTAAGGAAGTTATGAGTAAACAACTCACTAAAAAAAAAAAAAAGATATGTAAAATTTGCTACGAACCACCCTACATTACAAACATAAGTACTCAACCAAATTAGCATAGCAACCAAATTAAATATATTGAAGGCAACGAATTCATGGCTTGATTGATAAAACCTCCAACAAATAACGACATACGAGTACAGTTCACTCAAATGGAGCTCTTCGCCATACCATAGAGTTCCCGCTTAGGCGGAATACAGCTGAAACTACAACCTCCTCCAAACGCTCCCACAAGGCGAAGATGCAACGAATAAGGTTTTAGGAGAAAAAAAAAGATGCGGCGTTATGAAACGTTTGTTCAACCTGTAATGATACTCATGAAGAATAAAATAAGAAATGACAGGAAGTACCTGCAAGAACTTGTGGCAGAAGGTCTCGAAGAGGACGCAATGGCCACCGCAAGGCAAGATGACCGCCTCCGTCGGTGAGCTCTGGGGGGTCACGGCCCTCGAAGAAGTCGCTCTGCCTGTAATAAAAATAAAAGTATATTTAGTACATACATAACTATAACTAACCTGTACAATGTAATAACTAGCATCCTTTTACACCAAGATCAGAAAATATTGCTAGATTTCAAATTTAGTTTGGTCCTGCTCCTGTAGGTATCGTTGCCAAGGTCTTCGATGGAATGTTCTAAAAGGGATAGGGTTATTAACCTGACCATAGAATAGAACAGACAAATTTCCATTTGGAATGATAAGTACGTATAAAAATGCCTCAAATAGTACAAAGAGCACTTATACAATAAATCAAACTTACAATCATTTCAGTAAATAAATACATACTTAATTGATAGAAAAGTGTATGCATAAAAATTAAACAATGTTAATGATATATACATAATTACTGGTTTAGCAAGCGTAAGACTGATGGTAATGGGCGAGGTTTTAGAGTTCCATAGGTATGAAGCATGAAGGATATTAGGAAGGAGAAACGTAATTTTCCAGAGAGTGGAGGAGCTAAAAAGTAAGGAACGGTGATATACTCCAGTTCTGTGGGAAGGAAGAAGTATTCCGGAAGTAGACTAAGGATTTGATATTGTAAACATAAGGTGCTTAGAGGAGTGAATATTTCGGAAAAGGTACGATACAAAGAAGTGTTGCCAACGAAACGAGGAGAACAACCTAAACTCGACGAAGAGACCACCGCAGCTGTCCCTCCCTAGCACATATTTAATTAAATTGTTCATGAACAGAACAAAGTATGCATTGCATACAAAAACATAACCTCAACAACGTAATAATTATCTTGTTGTTCTATCAAGGTGAGAAAATGTATAAATGATTCCTCAAAACACAAGAAGGTATACGTCAAGCCTTCATCATCACCAATAGCTCTAAACTTTGATCTCAAGATGATTAGATTATGTTCAACGAATGAGCTAAGAAAGTTAAGCAGAGGTTGAAGTCGTAGCGAGTTTTCAGAAAGTATCATTTGCTTCCATCAATCTGAAATGGAACCATCCGTTAAGATTGTTTATAATTCGGCTCCACCAAGTGATATCTGTGGCCTAACATCAGACGGTTACCCTTCATCGAGATGGGAATAGGGTGAATAAGCATTAGATTTCAGTAAAAGGGGGGAAGGTATCCAGGCATAGGACAGGATTCCTTCTAGGTTTAGGATATGAAAGAAACGTTCCCATGGACTGATCCTAAAATTAGAAGTACCGGTCCAAAGAATCACCGGTTGAACTGAATCATAATACTGAATCATACGGTTTTTGTGATCTCTCAACATTGCGATCTCAACGCCTTACTTATTACATAAGTAAATAGGTGAAATATTTTCACGAAAAAAATTTACAGGAGCTAATTATGTTTCAACCTTTTAAAAGCTTTTTTTTTTTATATATATATTGAAACTTCTTTATCGTGATAAAATTACAATCTGCCTTACTAGGCAATAAGTAATTGTGATAAATGATCTCATTCATACCATATTTACAATTTTTTTTTTTGTTTTATTGAAGTATTAAATTTCATTTTGTAAAGGGGAAATGAAAAAAATAAATAATGTTGGAAATGAAAAAAAACCTTCTGTGACCTGAAAAAATAAATACAGGTGATTAAACCAGATATAAGTAACTTGTATTATTTTTTGTTTTAGCATACTTCGCGTTTTACGCCTTAATAAAATTGAATAGTTAATAAATATTAATTAGGAATGTTGATAAATATAACTTAGAAGGCTATTAGATGTGTGTTCTTAGGAGTAGGCAACAAAGTAAAGTATAATCCTCAGAGAGTGAATACATAAAGTCAAGCTAACGGGAAAAGAGCGGTGGAAGTAATAAGAGGAGAGAAGAGAGTTATGGTCGGGCCATGTCATCCTCGAGGTCAGGCGACCAGCTCTCCTGTATGTGGCACATGCATGTCTGTTCTATACTCTCGCACATGGTGTATTGGTTAGGGCAGCTCTATCCATGTCTTAGCACCAGCCTAGTCAATCTAATATACTCTCTTCAGCTCACAATTTCGCAAAATGTTTTAACAACAATTTCCCCGAGCTTTTATAATGAGTTTTATAAATATAATTGCAATTAAAATTTAAATTGAAGGAGAAATCTAAGCCAGGATGCATGAAACAAAACGTTAGGCGCTTACAAGAAAAACAAAAGCAATAACTCCTTTGAACCACTGTTCGCTACAGTACATAGCTTCTTAAAATACCCGAGACTTACTGCGCATTCGAAGCCTTGATCACATATTAGCAATGTTAGTTATAAGTTGGAAAAATGTGGTCAAAGATGTATCTAGGGAATTGGGTGCATTGACACCAGGAGTTAACGGAATAGAGCTACGGGGGACAGCAACAAAGTCGAAAATCAAGCGTATCCAATCCTTCCAATCAAAAGTCCTGAGAACAATTGTTAATGTCCCATATTACGTCAGCAACAAAACAATTCATAACGATCTTAATAGAACCTACATTCTTGAAATTTCATAATAACCTAACAAACCAATCTAATCCTCTAGCACAGTCATTACACAGCGTCACACATCCCTATAATCCTCCTCGGAGACTAAAACGGCAGTGGCCTCGTGGCCTACTATAAATGCATGACAGAAGGAGTACTGGCGACCAGTTTCTCCAATCATGTATTGAGCGCCTGTGGCTCTTGGTCAGCCGTCACTGGCTCGTATCCGGTGACGCGGCTGACGGAGTAGCGTGGGCGACTTCCTGAGAATTCGCTTCTTCCTTCGCACGCGAGGGAAGTGACAACCATATGGATTTGAGAGATCTCTGATCTGTTAGTAAATACTGTATGGATGAAAATTGTAAATATAGTATGATTGAGAACATTTATCACAATTACTTACTGCCCATAAAAGGCTGATTATAATTTAATCACAATAAAGAAGTTTTTATCTGACCAGGAGTTGATTTGGCATGTATAACTTAATAAATTAGCAACTATATTACGAAAATGTAGATACCATAATCTAAATAAATACCAGTATACTGTCTGCCGATGGGGTACTCCGGTCGTACAGACCTAAAGATGAGATACTATTTCCCCTGCCTATTTGAAAGTAGAGCCTCTCCCTCTTGAGACAGGGCAAATAGCCGAAGCGCAGTATTCTTCTTCTTCTTAATCCTTGATTGAGACCGTAAGCAACTATCTCTCAGAAGAATATGCGCATTAGAAAAACTACAGCGGTCGTGAAAGCGTGCTACAGGCACACTACTAAGCCAGAGTACTTGTAATGCAATATTCATTTACCCCATACCGACTACATTCCTGGCATAGACAGTTATCCATCTCCATCCCATGTTCTCTAACGGACGAGGTGTCTTATCAAATGCCGGCAGCCGTTTATCGCATTCCAAGAATGGCCGCCCATCAACATGGCAGGGAATTAATTGCACCTGTATCGTTTAGGGCAGAATCCATGTAAGAACTATAAGAGAATGTTTTTTTTGTCCCCTTTTCATATCTTTGTCTATCTGTCCGTCCCCTGTTTGGCTTCTATTAACTTTTTATATAGATTTAATTAACCGAAGATATAATTTCAACTCTACAAAAGATGATTAAGGGTTATTAAAGAAAGATATTGAACACAGTAATAATACGTAATTATTGAAATGTGATCGCACAATGCCATCAAAATCGTGCTCGCAACTTTAGCGAACCTGTGACTTTTTTTTAATTAGATGACTCACGACGCCAAAATGAAAGTAATCCTTCAAAAGCTAACAAGTGTTATTAATCAGTAAATTTCTACTAGCGATAAAAATTGTTTTCTCTAGCAGCAGGGTACCAAACTAAAGTTCACGACGCGCTGTTTAAAAATATGCACTGGAGTTTTAGTGTACTATAATTACAAAACAAACAACGTAATGACATTTTTTAGTATGTATATCAGAGACAAGTCCCATGTAAACAGCACGCATCAACAATGCGAGGCGCGTTAAAGAAAAAGCTTTTGAATGTGTATACTAATTAATATAATTCAGTAATACTTAGGAAATCAATCAAGAATGAGTAATCAGTAAAATCTTCAAAACCCTTATTGCCAGCATACTTGAATAAATTTATATTTATCTTAATATAAAAGAATGTTTACTTACTAAGGTCACGATATGAGAGGGGGGGGGGCTGCTTTTGCACAGCCTCCTTCAGCGGGGAATAAAATGTGAATTTAGAATCCATCCCCAACAAAGTATAAATTTAAATACACTCTTGGACAAAATTAACGCACCACCATTCATTTTTTGAATGATTTCCAATTAGTGCAAATTTTAGACTTCAAAAATATTTTTGGTTGACAAAATAAGTCAACCGAAAACGACATTGTATTGTGCACAGATGATCGAAGGTGCTTAGTGAGTAAAAGAAAAAAAATATTGTAAATAAAACTTGGAAATTTTAAACCATTCGTGCTCTGTGGCTTCTAGTATCATTGTCCACTAACAAGAACCCCTCGCCGATGTAGGGAGCAAACGGCACTACATGTTCTTCGATTATGTCTCTCAAGTACCTCTGAGACGTTAGGGACCTTCCCCGCACAATAACCAATTCACTACGAACGTCGAAGGAAATGCCATCCCGGAACATCGGTGAGCAACTACGAAATGTCACCATGGGGAACCTCATCTGTCAAGAAGACTCTCTTCGAGTTTTTAAAATCACAATAACTAACTTACCTCGTAAGTCCAAATCACACTGAAGCCATTTTGTAAGCTGTAGTAAGGAGAAGTCCACGGGCAGGTTGGTCCCAGACATTTCGTTCAATAGGATTTAAATTCTGAGTCGTTAGGGACTTTCCCCGCACAACAACCAATTCAGAACGAGCGTCGAAGGAAATGCCACCCTAGAACATCCGTGAGCCACCACGAAATGCCACCTGGGGAACCATACAGCATAGCGCGTACCTCCAAGTAAAATATCGGCCATCTGAAGACTTGAGATCAACTCTCACCTCATCTGTAAAGAGAACCCAGTTTTCCAAAGTCCAATTCACAGGTTCACGTGTAAACTGAAGCCTGGCCATTTTGTGAGCTGTGGTAAGGAGAGGTCCACGGGCAGGATGTCTAGCCCTAAGGTTATTTTCATTAAGCCTTCTTCTTACAGTCCTGCTGGAAATGGAAACATTGCGGACTTGCTTTATGAGACTTTTTATCTAATTTTCGGTGATGCTCCGGTTTCGCAAAGCCAGTTGCCGGATGTACCTATCTTCTCTTTTGGCGGTACATCTAGACCGACCATGACCCTTTCTTCTTGGGTGACGCTCTGTCTCTCTAAATCGCTTTAGAGCCATGCCTATGGACGAGTGATGTCCACCCAGTATCCTGGCGACTTCACGCTGCCTGTATCCTTCCTCTATCAATGCCACAGCCCTAACGCAACCGTATTCACATAAATGGCTTATTGGGGCCATTGAAAAATTAATAATGTTTACAAAGAGTTTATGAAGAGAAACAATGACTGAGAACGAATTTTATGACGTGCAGATTGGATGGATCAAATGCTACTGATTGTGAAAAAGGGATTTAAGAGTAAACAAAGCATTATTCTCGGTTTATATTTGCACCGATATCACCCGAGTAACAATTACTCAAAATAAAAGAGAAAGATAATTTATTTAATTTTAACTAAAAAAAAAAATTTGAGTGGTGCATTTTGTCCATTTGTGTATATTAGTTACATTAATAAGAAATCGGTAGATTCAAATGAAACTTGATTGACACTCTTTCGATAACACGCCATCTGGGTTAAATGTTACAGTATAAGTTAGAGAGAAAACGGCCTTTTCGTAGGCTGTATTCGGCATGTTTCACTACAACACTCGTCCGAATCTAAGAATCGACTAAATTTATTTCAAATATTTTAGATTATAATGTACAATTCTACAGCCTCTCCTCGTCTTCTTGCAGTAGATCTTTAAGGTTTTGAGGACAGGCATAGATTATATTATTCCTAATTCTGCACAGTGAACTATTTCATTTTCTTTGAGGCCACCTTCAAGGCAACAGCCATTTTGTCTGACAGAATGTTCATGTCACGTCTAGGCGGGCTATGCAGCAACTTGGTAGATAATTTTTCGTTGAATGAAGTCGTGACCTTCTTCCAGAACTGGAGTGAATATAATAGCTTACTGTTAAGTCTCTTTTCAGTTGTTTGTGCCTACCCAGGGATCGTTATCCCAGAAAGGGTTGCCTCATGGGGATTTTCGTAACCTGTGGCACGCTTATTCAAGGGCAGTTGAGTTTACCCAACTGCTCAATCAACGCATCGTGGGTAGTTATGTAAAACAGATTTTATTATTATTTTTTTTTTTTAATATTAGGAGGACCGGGAAGTAATGTCGTTTTTTTTTTTCCTTAAATTTAAACAGATACATTTTTAACAACGTTTTGTTTTTTGAGCAATGCTGTAATCACCCTCGTTATCAGCAACCATTTGCCATTTAGTGTGCAAATTTCAATGCCTGATCGATCAAAATAAATTGGTTTCTGCGAAAAATAGCTGGAGATGGCATTTTGGACATCATCGAAATTTTGGAATTTTTTGCCACTTTGAAAATGTAGCGATCGGAATATATGGAAATCCGAGTATTGTGGTTGAGGCAATACCTCTCAACCCAATTCATTAATTTTTTCCAGGGTTCTTGTGGAAAAAATAGGCGCAGTGGTTGCAGAATAACGCCTTTTTTGTTGACAATCACTGGGCAATTTTCAATTAAAGATTGATTAATCCAATTGTTCACTATAAAGATCTACATTTACAGTTTTTCCAGGTATCAGCGATGAACGACCCCGCGAATACTCCACCAAACACAAATACTTCCCTAAACAAACAAAAGCGCTTTTTTGGAGTGTAAACCTGGCTTAGCTGTACTGAGATTTTTGGATTATCATAGAGGACCCATTTTTCATCTCCAGCCTCACCCACCATACTCGTCCGATATTGCGCTATCTGATTTCCATTAATTCCGAACGCGAAAAATTTGAAAATTCGGATGATGTCCAAAATGGACATCCATCTCCAGATATTTTGGAAAAAAACCAAATGATTTTTATCGATTCAGCATTGAAAACTTGCACACTATTTGGGAAAATGTTGCTGATAACGAGGGTGATTACATCATTGATTAAAAAGAAAAACTTGTTAAAAATTTATTTGTTGACTTTAATGTAAAATGTACTCCCCACCCTATAACTACTTTACGTATAAAATACTAAGTATTTTAGTCGGTCAATGCTACTATCACAACAGACTGAGTAACCTGTGTTGAATACTACAGCTATCTTGCCAGCCCGATAATAGTTGTCGGAAACTTTGAATCATCAAGGTTAATTTATACGAGCAAAATTAACTCTTAAAAAATACTCAGGAAAGCTATTTCTTAACTTTTGTACCAAAACTAAGTTTTGGTCTCGGCGGTTTGTTTCGCTTGGGCACAAATACTGTCGTGGTAAAGGTCGTAACCTTTAAAGTTCATTGCCTAAACACCGGAAAATGACAACCGAGCAATTGCACAAACCTGTATCACGGTAAATACTCTCCGAAAAGTTGTTTCAGGTAAATTCAATTCAATGGCTGCATATCTTTAGCTCCGACCGTCTTCGACCGACAAAACAATTTTTTAAATTAAAATTAATAAACAATTGTTGCTAAATTTTTAGAGATCAGTTCCTCCACAAGAAATCAAAATAGAAATTTTTGTAATATTAATTGCCCCTTATCACTGAAAACGTTTAATATAAATTTAAAAGGCAAACTAATTCTACTAGAAAACAAATATTTCAATTTTTTTAAGCGCGCCATTTTTTTTTGTGACAGTATAGGTTATAACATTTTCTATAAAATTTCGAGGCCATCTGCTTTTATGTATTTATAATGCTTTTATATCAATTATGGTTTGTTTTCTTGTTTTAGGCCACAATGATCGGAAGTATATTTGTATGCGTATATTATATGTGGAGAATAATATTAATAATTAAAAAAGTATCATTTTCAAAAAGTTAATTCACTTTGAAAATAAATAGCAAACCTACTAAATATTAGTTATGAATTGATTTATAACGCAAAAGTGCATATACCACGTGGATTATTGTCTTCAGAGCTTTGTTAGATGTAGTTTTAACTTCAAGGTTACATTTGGGAAGATCATTAAAAAAAAAAAAACCTATAGAAAAGGGAAGATTTCTGAGTAAGATTAAAGAGATGGGCATCTTTGAGGAATGAGTGGTAAATGATTCTGTAAGTTTTTACCGGTGGGTCGGATGCCTGACGCAGTACGTGGCCAGTTTTTTGTCTGCCTCCCACCACCGAAGCAGGGACTAAAGGAACTGCTTGTTAGGAAGGAGAGAGAGAGAGCCAGGAGCTTAACAGGCTCAAATATACGTATACTGGTTCTCTTCCTTATAACTAGGGCATATCCCAGAAAGGGATGCTATACTTTCAAACGAGTACCGTAAAATGTAGTTTAGTGTGCAGTATCATACAATTATTATGTGTTTTAATGATCTATCATGATTTCTTAAGTTTTATTGAATTTCTGTTATTAGTATATATATTTAAAAACAGATTCCCTGATGTACGTTATGTTGATTGTACAATATCAATCATGGCAATTTGTAACAAAAGGGTGTCCCAGAATTAACGCAAGATTTGATTGAAATAGAAAACAGTTTTTAGTATTTTTGTTATTGTTTTTATGGAATTATAAAGTATATAGGATAGGGTTATTTATGGAATAACCCATCGGGGAAATGGCCTCCACGACTTTGCTGGTGCATACGCACTCTTTTGTCGAAATTTTCCATGACCATTTGGCATAAATGTGGTTGAATTTCGTTGATACAGCGTTGAATTTCCTCTTTTAAAGCACGGGTGGATGTGGGCTTGTTGGTATACAACTTTGACTTCAAATAACCCCATAAAAAGAAATCTAAAGGTGTTAAATTACACGATCTAGGGGGCCAATTCAGATTACCGAAACAAGAGAGTACACGCCCTGGAAAGGGGCTGTATGGCATGTGGCACCATCTTGTTGAAACCACATATTGGCCACATCAATATCATCCAATTTCGGCACAAAGGACTGTGTTATCATATCGCGATATCGAGCACCAGTAACAGTCACTGCTTGACCAGCCTCATTTTCAAAAAGGTATGGTCCAATTGATGCCTCCAACCCAAAATCCACACCAAACAGTGACACAGTGTGTTTAGTGTCTCCAACTGATCCAGTCTCCCTAAATTTTTCAATTAATCTCTTCACAGTTGATGAAGTCAAAACACTATTCCGACCATATTTTGCATGAAATTTTCGAACTCCGGCCGCCAAACTTTCATTATTTCTGAGATAATGTTCAACAATAAAGACACTTTGTTCTATCAAGGAAAGCTTCTTTTTTACTAACCCTAAACTGTCAGCTGTCAAATTGTTTTTTTAGGGTTGCCAGCACTTTACTGCACAAATGGCGACAAATTCGAATCTTGCGTTAATTCGGGGACACCCTTTATAACCAAATTCGTCTTATAGTAAATAATTGTCCTTAATTTGATTTCACATTTTTAGTTTTTTGTATTTATGGTCTACAAAAAACCCAACCATAGACCGAGCCAATTCAATGAACCGAAATACCAATTTCACTTCAGTGTTTTTCAGGAAATACACAGAGGAGAAATCTGAACATGAAGGGCCAATTTCAAAGGTTAACAATGTGAATGAACATCTCTTTCCCCTTAGATGGTAAGATTTCTATGTAGCCATTTTACGGTAATCATATCACAGACGAAAAGCCCAAAAGTAATACAAAGAGAAAATAGAGGTTTGGGGGAAGCTAATAGTATCAATCGTAAATTTACAATGGAATTACAAGAGATTTCGGTGGTATTTATTTTTTGGTCAGTATGTTTGGTATTTACCATTGTTGCTTACTAGTTGAATAGGTAGTTTACAGGGCCTGTGCTATGGTTTAACAAATACAATGATTCAAGTATGCACGTTAGTACTTTCGGTTTGTTTTATCTCCCGGTTGAAATGTTGTTGCCTCAACTTCTACAAATGTTATACAAACTTATTGAAATAAAAAAACTGAATATTATTAATGGACACCATGTGCATCTCCATTTATTCAATTGGTTCTTGGAGGGGGGGCGGGCTAACCAATACTCTTCGCATCCAATTCCTGCAATCCAGAATCCTCCGCAAGATAGCCAATGATCCCTTCAATATCATCAACCCTTCACGCTGATCTCAACATCGCATTCATTCAAGATCCAGCCACCACTGCTGATACTTTCCTTCCGCCTCCTAAGCCATCCTAATCCCTGTGTCAAAACACTTTACTCCTCTATACTTACTGCAACCTAGTGTGACTCATAAGGCGGAGGCGGTCTCACCACCTAATCCACAACAACTAGCATTTTGTTTGTAGTTAGCATTGTATGCAAAAAAGTGACAAGTCTTTTTGTTGTTTTTAAATGGAAATGAATTTTTTTTTTATATATCATAAAGGATGTTATAACTTTTCTATCCATTTTACACCGAGACCTGCGCTTGTACAAAAGTAAGCTGATGTACATTGTACATAAATTTATTAAACATCTTTGAAAGTAATGGGGCTCACCCTATGTATCATAGACTTAAAACTAACTTACATCTAACAATAAAACTAATCTTAACCTAATTTTCCTAGGTAGGCTGTTGTACAGAATACAAGGCGTGCGACCATAGAAAGTGATGGGACTCACTCACCTTAAGAATAAACTGTGCTAATACTAACCTAAACCTATCCAACTAACTTAACCTAATTTTCCCCGAGTCTATTCCAATCGATGCGGGACGAGTAGTGGGGTCATAGTGTGTAGGGTTTTTTAGGTGCTGCAACGAGTCGAAAACTTGATGTGTCTCCGGTGGATGAACTCACCCATCGACGGCACACCAAGCAACGGGTGCAGGATAGCGTTTTTTAATCTCTCGTGAGAGGTGTGTCAGACCACTTTTCCCATGATCAAATTCTGAAATTGTTGGAGACTTTTAGCTGTATTGTCAGTCAAGTGGGTAAATAGTGGGGCACCGTACTTCAGAGCTGGCCGGAGGACATATTAATATACCATCAGTTTGAGCCGAAGCGACAGGTTGGGTGAAGTTAGCAAGTGGTAGAGACGGCAAGACATTTGTCGTAATATTTCTATTTTGTTACTAAAATGAGTAGAGAAATGGAGATGCCTATCCATTTTTATACCCAGACCTCCAGCTATACTAACCTAATCTCCCTTTCAAATTCAATTTCATGTTTGGGAATTGTTAAATGTTTCCTTTTATTATATAGATGCCTTACGGCGCTCATCAATCATAATAAAATTGAATAATAGTTTATTTAAAAAAAAAAAAATCTAGCTTTTCAGTTCTAAATTGTGATAGTTGGTAACACTTAATGACAGATGAGGGTGGAGGTAGCATATCAACTCCGGGACCAAATAAACAAGTACAATTAATTAATTAACAAATTGTAGCGGCAACCACTCTCACCACCTATGGGATAATTTTGAAGTTGTTTAAATATTATAAAATGAAGAGGACAATGATGACTTGAGAATCTAGTAGATGGAGAAGCACACTACTACTTTTTTTCTTCGGCCTCCTTTGCGTAGACAATCGCAACTCGACTTGCGAAAGAACACGGGCCATCGAAGGCAAATGGACTGCCAAGAAGGGAAAGGTGTGGGAACCAGCTACCCTGCGGTTTGCACCAGACATAGGCCTCTAATAATGCGGTACCATCTATGGCTAACGGGAGAGCTTTCGACAGAGAACAGGGCTAATAGCATAGGACATGTTCAAAGTATACCTACGCTAAATAATAATTACGTACGGCGACAACCCTGCATAGAAAGGTTTTTTTTTTTAAAAAGCATTAAAGTTAACTAACGGAGAATCCAAACAGATTCAAATTATCGCAGCAGAACTACCGGAACATGTGACACCACCAATTTATAGTAGAGAGTCTTATATAGTCTCGTATGTAAATATTTGTATTTATTGCTTGTAGTAAGTATTTTATTTATTGCTTGTAGTAAGTATTTTATTTGTTGTTTGTAGGAAGGTTTTTTTTTTGTTTTTTTTTAAATTGGAAGAAGGGAAAATGTAATAGAGATTATTTTAGCATACAAATTACTAAATAATATCAAATAAATTATAAAAAAAGTTTAAATCCAAAACAAGTGAATGTAACAGCATGAAGTTTGTGAGTAATTGTAACATCTGAGAGGAAAGATGAGACTGCAGTTGTTAACAGTTACTAGGGAGGGCAGTTGTTTAGAGATGCTATAATGAGAGGTTGTCGGTTTCGAGAAGGGAGGTGTGGATGACGATTGTGTGCATTTTGCAAATGGCCAAACATATTTGATGTGAGAGCCCTCGTACCTCGTATTTCTACGTATAACCTCAAACCTCTTATTTCTTGGTATTACTTCCTATCATCGCATGCCATCATATAACCTTATACAATATATTTGCATATTGGTGGCGCCTTGTATTTGAAGCATCAGGATCACAAAAATCAATACTTGGACGGAGCAAGGCATGCATTCGACGGAAAATTTGTAAACAACTCCAAAACTGTAAATGTTGGGTTGTCAAGGACCCCTTGAGATTTAATAAATTATGAATTATATTAAAAAAAAAATTATATTAATAAATTAAATATATATTAAAAAATGGCTAGCGTGGGGATTTTTCATATTTATTTTTTTAGCTGAGAAGAAATATTACAATATATAATCATTTGAGTTCGGATCTTCAGTAGTTTATTTTAAACTTTAATTTTCAAATATATTAATCTTGAAAAATGTATTAAACATTAAAGCTTATACAATAATATAAAAGAAGATGTGCACTCCTCCCTTTACCATGGAGAATAATTGATTTGATAACCTCCTAGCCAGGCGACCTTTGCAGAGACCCTTGCAACATTTGTCGGGCGGAAAGGGGAAAATTGGTCAGTGGTATTTTCCGTTACTTTAGTCGATTCTATATGGCGCGATTTCTTCACTTCTAAGGCGGTAATCGCATCAAATAAATAGTTGGTCAGTATGCAAGTGAATAAATACTAGATAAGTCATTTCGCACAAAAACACAGCTTTTTTTTATGGCGATCGGATTGTGTTTTCGCACACACGCTGTATCTTTTATTGTGTTAAACAGGGGTTACTTTGCTGAGTCAACAGTCACGTCGGTCAATAGGTACCCTTAAACTATGCCATCGCTCATTGCTGTAGGTCCCCTGTAGGGGGTCTCTCGATGGGACTCGAGTTCAAATCCACAGCCCACTCCCGGAACACAAATCCCCGTCCCACTGACCTTTATATTCCAGCACACAAAAAGGCAGGATACGATCGTTCCTTCCTTGCTCGCTCCACTACCCTCTGGAATTTTCTTCCTCTTAATATCCATCATGCTTCATCCTTATGAATCAACACAGCTCTTATATTCCCTCCTCACTATCCAGATAGATGTTTGCTAGTTTGGGAACGATTTAATTATATTATATTTTCATGCTTGTCCTTTTTTTTCACTATTATAAATTTAGCTGGTGTGATTTTTCTTTTCTTTTGTATCTGTATTTATAGTATTAACCTAATGGTTTTCATATGTTGTAGTATATTTTTTTCTATTTGATATAGTTCAGTTTTTGTTTTTTTTAATAGACCTTAAATTCTTTAAAGGCGAGTGAATAGTAAAGTCCTTTCGGTAGTAGGGCAAGAGTCGTTCATAAAACCACCGGCCCACGCTGGTCCATTCATGAATAAATTAGAAGGGGGGGGGCTTCCGCTCAAGTGGCGCCACTTAGTTTTAATGACAATTTCAGAATTCGAATCAAGTGTGATGCATCATGCATCACATAATCAAGGGTTTTGTTACGGGGTTTCAACGTTTTATTGGGTGTTGGCAGCAGTATTATTAACTTTGTATCGGATTATTAACTAGGACGGCAAATTGTGAATGTTTTAAATTGAAATCGTCTACTGCAAATAATAGACTAATAGAGGTTGAATTGAATACATTTTTTTTTCCTTTCATAGTCCCTTTAAATTTACAGATAATTATATATAATACAGATCCTCAGGTGAATCTATTTACAAATTATTCTGTATTTCCTGTAGCATCACTACATTATATACAGGTTTTGTTATTTTATAGAAATTATATAATGAATAAACAAGTATAATGATAAACATTATACGTGACTGGACTAAACTGACTAATAAAGGTGATGGGGCTCACCTTTTTGATCAACCTTAAAACTAACTTACATACCAATTCTTAACCTAATTTTTCCCCGACAGTCTGTTGCCATCGATGCGGGAGGGGTGGTGGGGTCATAGTGTTAAACACTGGGTTTGTCAGGTGCAGCAACGAGTCAAAAAACTTGTGTAAATCAAAAAATGTGTCTCCGGCGGATGAACTCACCCACCGACGGCACACCAAGCAACCTACAATAGCACTGAATCTTTGTATAAATTGTATTATTAATGCCTAATATTGGACTATCACCAACGGTTCTTTAAATGCATCGGACAAACTGTTGCTGTTTCAGACGAAGAAAGTAGCCCAGACAAATACATACAAATATGACAAGAATAATCTTCCTTACTCATTTTGAATTAGTGCTATAAAATAAAAAATGTTATCCTAAAACATACATACATATCTATGCAATAATATAAAGTATTACTCACTTCCTTGAGGCAGCCTGTTCTGTTGATGGGGCGGTGGTAACAGATGGGTGAGCAGAGGTGGGGGCGGGGGAGCAGGCGGGGGCCCCCAATATTTCTCCACCTGAACAAATAGGATAACATGAGATTATATTATATTTCAACTGTCCGTTCGTCTTTATGTAGCGAGGTTTCTAATCAATCTATGTGCATACATGCCTGAAGCAATTTACACCAAACTTGTAACACCTACGTCTATAAAGAAACAAAGAAGGGGCAAGACTTGAGCGAGGTTAGGAGGGGGAGCATGCAAAAATAAGAAAAAAAAAGTAGTTTTGGGGGGGTCTCGAAGTTTTTTGGTAGTATCGATTGAAGCCCAGGTTTGGTTAAATATATGGAGATGAGATATGTGAGGAAAATATAAGGGAAGAGACAGAGTAAGAAATACTGCCATCAATACTGAACGACTTTGGTTTCAAGAAATAATGGAGAGGTTACATGTGACAATGTCAGAGAACAGATTGCCCAGAGCAATATATGGGATGCTCTAGGAAGGTGTTTGGAGGAGAAGAGAAAGAGAGATGGTTCGAGGCAGGTTCTTTGATTAGGCTCTTCAGAAGGATCTATCACGCCAGGTACCAGGTGGTAGAACAGGAACATACCAATAAGTAAATCAGTAAATCAATTACTTATAAATAAAAGAAACTTTCAGAAAGTGCACAGATTCGACATAAAACCCCTTAAGTAATACATGAATAAAATAAAATAGAACATTGTATAATGTTAGTGATTATAAATAAAGAATATATAACCTTATTATAAAAAAAACATACATCTACATATAAGGGAAGAAGTGCATTTGAGATCGCCTTGTTCCTCCCACGAACAAAATTATGTTGCTTACTCAAGGGTGGTCTATTAATGTTTTTTATAATAAAGCTTTGAGTTAGTTTAATATTATATATCTGTAAAATATTGTACTTTACTATTTTATTGTTATTTTGGGAGGTCGTTGGGCGGTTGTAAATACTGCATGAATGAGCGAGTGAATGAAAATTGTAAATATGGTATGAATGAGAACATTCATCACAATTAGTTATTGCCTACAAAGGCAGATTATAATTTTACCACAGTAAAGAAGTGTCAATAAAAAAACAAAAAAAAACTATTTTATTGTTTATTGTTGGACTATAATTACACCCTTAATTATATATTTTTTTAATCCTTGATTTTGCACTACAAATAAATACCCGGGCAACGCTTGGTAAGCAATATTTTTTTTTTGGCACGAGAGAATCTCAGGAACTTCTGAAAGCATTTTTAAAACTGATATGTTCCTTAGATTATCCGTTAACAAATATCCTGGGTATCCCACACGCTAATTCCTTCAGGAGTTGGCAAGTAAGCCTAAACTTGAAGATCATCACAGTGAAAATAATCTTATTGCGTTTTAGATTTCCCAACTAGCACGCGATGGGTGTAGGCTTGATCAAATTGAAGCTCTAAATGAACACAATGGCGACAATGAAAACGCGAATGCTTTCTAGATTAAAAAAAAATCAACAACGTTGTTATGTGTAAAATTGCTGACCGAAAACTCTTTCGGAAAATTAATGCTCTGGTCCATTTAACGAAAAAAATAACAAATTCGACTATAGGTTTTTTCGTAAAGAAAACATTATCGATCCTTACATCATAACATTTCTTAAACCTGTAAGGAACAAAATGACCTTTAGACAAGTCACTTTTTTCAGAACTGCAAATGCATTTTCTGAACATATAAAACAGAACAAGATACATAAAAAAATAATAATTGAGATCGACTGTACAACCAAAAAGTAAATTATGAAGGTTTAAAATATTTTGTTAAATTAGGTAATTTTAATAAGTTGATTGAGGATAACGTAGGCAGTACACAGTTATACAAAACAAAATTTGAATAAATAATTAATTTGAATGTAAACTTAAAAAGTTTTCGTATGAGAATTAAATAAATTAAATGTTCTTATAATAAGTATTGATGAATTAGTTAAATAATGTTCATACTGGAACATATGATTCTACTTCACTATAGGACATCTGTGATACAGGAGGCAGCTCCCACTCCACTTCTCACCAGAAACTGAAGGAAAAGACAGATACGTGGACAAAACGCCCGATCAAGTTTTAACTTTAGTGCAACATTCAATAATTGTATACCTTCAAGATTGTTAAAAGAAAAACCAACCACAAGATACGTAGTCAGTTATAAGCCGATTTAGCTCAAAGTATTATAGACTAATAAACAAATTATTGACTTATCATGGCCAAGATTAGAATTTACCTGTGCGTATTGGTGAGGTATCACATGGTATGTTTGGTCGTCGCTGACAGAGCTGGACACAGACTCCCCTCCTCCACCGCTCCACGGATTTCTGAAAACAAAACAGGGAATAATAACAATAAATAATAATAATAATTAATCATTTCACAAATTTATATCAAGTGACTAAAGTGTGTCTACAACAATTAAGGATGCATTTATTTAAACAAGAGAAGGTACAATATCATGACTTCACATAAAGTAATAGTGAATTGACGGTATTATTAACTTATATTATTTTTATTATACGTAGGTTTCAGGTGGTCTGAAAAGTTTCCGACCTCAACATGAAGATGATAATAAAATAAATAAAAGCTTTGTTAGGTCGGAAACTTTTCAGACTACCTCGTATTAGAACTAGGTGAAAGAGAAAAACACTTTAACGTAAAACGTAAATAATAAATAATTAAGGAGAAAATAAAACACTTGCATAACAATATCACGTGTTCAGTTGGTTCGCTGCAGTCTATGAAGTCAACAAATGCCAATGGGATCATTAATTAAACTATACTTCCGAATATTACAGTTTTTTGAGTAGCTAGACTTCGAGAAAAAATCAAAACTATTCTAACACTTCTGAGATGCAATTTGATAAAGTAACGAAAATTACCAAAAATGATCCGACTATTTTCGCGTTTAATATATATATATTTTTTTAGTTTTCGCGTTTCAACAAGGGTAGTAAGAAAAAAAAAAAAAAAAAACATTAAACGCGAAAATAGTCGAACCAGTTTCGGTAACCAAACAAACCTAGTATTTAACACTATGATCCCACCACCTTTCCCGCATCGATGGCAGCAGCAGCAGACTGTCAGGGAAAGTTAGGTTAAGATTTTGTTGTTAAATGTAAGTTTGAAGTCTATATTTCATAAGGTGAGCCCCATCACTTTTAAACATGTTTGGACATTGAATGTACATTATACTTTTGTAACAATCACAAATCGCATTGTAAAATTATTAAAAATTGTATAAAACGTAGCCAAGCTACAGGACATATATATGCGTATTGCAAATAGATTAATTTATGTGGTCTGTACTGATTTCCATAATTTATAATAATAAGGGAATGTAAAGGGGGGGGGGACAAAAAAACATCTAAAGATAAATGAACATACACTATAATGAGACATTCCTCCGATTGATATCGATTGCGATTATAGAAAGAGAGCATTTCTGAAGTGAGAGATCCGGGCTGAAGTACGTTGTCGATGTGCCCCGAATGGACGATTCAATCCCAGACCCGTCGAATGAATTGATCCAGGCGAGAAATGAAAATGGCTTTGTACGCCAATGGGTCAATGGGTCTTATCCCTCGATTGTGCTGCACCCTATTAATACACTAGGGAAACTCTAAGAAGATCCAGTAGGATAGGATTTAGTGGGCACTTGATTGTGATGATCCAGCCTACAAGTCCTGCGAGTCGGTGCATTATTATTTATGAGTCAGCCATTCGGCAACAAGTTTTTGTTTTTAATCAATGATGTAATCACCCTCGTTATCAACAACATTTTGCCGGATCGTTATAAATCAATTGGTTTCTGAGCAAAATATCTGGAGATGGCATTTCGGACATCATCCGCCATACTCGCTCGGCGTTGCGCCATCGGTTTTCCATTTATTCCGATCGTTACATTTTCTGAGTGGAAAAAAATTTGGATGAAGTCCTAAATGCCATCTCCAGATATTTTAGTCAAAAACCAATTGATTTTTATCGATCCAGCATTGAAAATTTTCACACTAGATGGAAAAAAAAGTTCTTGATAACGAGGGTGATTACATCATTGACTAAAAACAAAAACTTGTTAAAAATTTATTTGTAAATTTAATGTAAAAAAAAAAACGGCATTACTTTCCGGTCCCCCTAGTATTTACAATTTATTTTTGTATTTCCTGTAGCGTCGCTACATTATATACAGGTTTTGTTATTTTATTATTAAAATTATATAATGCAATAAACAACTATAATGATACACATATATAAATACAAAAAAAATAATAATAATAACATCAGGACAACTTCCCGTGTGTATCATTAGCGTACATATTACAATCAAGCTGAAGGTGAGCCTCATCACCTAGTGTGTGTATGTGTTTTATTGGACTTGAAAAAGGAAATGTATTATATTTATGCACTTCTACGAATGCATCTGTGTATACAGCACGAGGAGGAAGATGTAAATCCGAATTTATTTATTTATTTATTTTTGTTCATTGTATACTTATTAATAAAGAGGTTATGTTTTTTTTTGTGTTTTTCCATAGCTCTTAAACTTATAAAAATAGGATATGGGAAAATTATTTTGGAAATACAAAGAGGTTATGTAATAAATTAAAAAACAAACAAAAAAAAAACATATTACAATTACTTCACATAGTAACATTTACCAGCACTGTACACGGGAAGTTGTCCTGATGTCAAACTGTTTTTTGTTTTTTTTATACTCCACAAAACCATAACATACTGTGTATATTCTTTTTCAGCACGTCAAAATCTTTAATTTGAACCCAAAATAATGCGTTAAGAAAAAACTGTTCTTTTCTTTTTATTGCACAGTTTAACACATATTATGTTTCATTACATTTATTTGGGCAATAAATGAAATCATCGCATCTATTTGTAAATCAAGGAAAACAGTTAATGATGCGAACAAGTTTTTTATCATTTTGGGTGTAATTACAGTTTAAAATTTGAAGAAAAAATTCAATTAATTAAAAAAAATCAGGGCGAGATTTGTAATTAAATTAAATATGTCAGGTAAATATTTATTTTTATTACCAAGTAGCTAATTAATTAATAACCGTTAACTATATTTAATGGACATTATTCTGTTATGTTATAAAGGGAGCATTTCGCATTCAACGTTGTTTATTTTATTATTGACTCTTAAACCTTTGTCTCGAGTTAATCCAAGTTAATATGAGCAGATCAAGTTGCGCAGAGGTATTATTTAATGACAATATTGGAGTTTATTTTTTTAAATGAAAATTACAGCTTTAATTTTATGGTTGTTTATTTTAATGCAAAATTTATAACTATTTCTGAAGCATGTTTGCAATTGAAATTCTTATCAGCCACAAAATATACTACTACTACTACGCGTTACTACTGTACGAGTGGATGTTTAACCTCTCAGTTGCTGTAAGCCCCGAACTTTGGTTGATAATTATTAATAATAGTGCAATTTATACTTAGCATTAAATGTACATAACAGAGTTTAGTGGACGTATCTTTAGACCTTAGGATGTTTAGAGCCTCGGGAAGAACAAGAGCAACTAGTACATATTGACTGAGCTGTGGAATTTTTTTTTTTTTAATTGATCCAAATATATAAAAGGAATAATAAAAGTGTCTAATGGAACTAAATGAATGTATAGTATGTATTAAGTAGGGTGGGAAGTATAAAAGACGTCCCGAACAGTATCAAAATTATTTTCTATATAATGGTTATGCCTGTTCCGTTTTTCAATTAAAGCCTTCAATGTAGTGTAATTTGTAAGGGCTTAATTAATTAAGCTTAAGCGATTGTACAATGTTCATTTTGGAATCAGTTTTCCTCATTAATTATTAATAAGCTATTTATCCGAGTCATAGTTTTTATAATTAAGTAGATTTAAAGGTCTATAATGAGATACTTATGCAGGGTATTTAGGTTTACTAAAACATCGTATATAGGAAGAAGTTGAATCGTCTTTCCTCTGGTACGAGTACATGACATACAATGTCCGGTTTCATTGGGGATTATTTACGAACATCGGGGGAGGGCTCTGTCGCGAAATGAAAGATTCATTATGCAAGGGTCTTTTATTTTATGAGATTCTTGGAAAGGCTGAGCGCACACTTGATCACATCCAAGCAACCAACATGAGAATCAAAACTGAAGCTACATGACGCTTTAAGCCTCCATTACTCAGCATGAAGCGGTACCTACATTCAATAACAGGTAACGTCTAGCATAAGAACCCAAAGAGCGATTAAAAACCTAGCGTAACCTCGTTTTTGCAGCATAAGTTCTACGGTAGTGCCATCAAAAATTACATAATCAATCTGAAATTTTTAAGGTACATTCGACGATGGATCAACACAAGCTGCTCCAAATTTCGGGTTTAAAAAGAACACGAAGAAGTATAAAAAAACAAAACAGGTAAAACGTTGGGATAATTTAACTTCGCTAAATTTTAAGATTTAAGTCTCAGCTCGAAAGCTATTTAAGTTATTCTAATATTTCTCATACGGTTAAGAATACAATTTAAGATTGTAGCGCTAAAGAATTTTGAACATATTAAAAAAAATAAATAATTAATCGCATAATATTTTCCAGGGTATTGATGTTTAAAAGGGGACATTAACAAGTGTATATTTGCACTTTGGGCTGTTCAAGCATTCAGTCTCTACAAAAGATTCTTTTATTGACAAAATATCCTTTAGCCTCGCCTGTTCCTGAGGCATCATCAATGACTACAATTTTGAAATCAAGATGAAAATAAATGGACAATAGACAAACCTGGGATGCTATTTGTCTAAAATGTATGTACATCGTAAAATATAGAAATAGTGTATTTAAATACAATCCGGTTGGATGCTGTTTTTTTTTTCGTGTCAAATTCTTTTGTTATTGTTCCTTAGCTAAGGAAATATTAAAACTATTTATTATCCACAGAGGTTTTTTAATAAGCAATACTGGCACTAGAGCAGGCGGTTTGATAAATTGTTTATAAGACTCTTGTCATTTAGCTGGCTCCTTTTATCGGGACAGGAGCGAATGGGTTGATAATGAGCCGGTTTAAAAGATAATAATAATAGCCTAGGAGGAGGTGATGATGAGGAGAACAAATCTAAATAAATAAGAAGAGTGGTGAAGCCCGAGGAGGGGGCAAGGCGGACAGGTCGTAGGCAGGCGGGTGGGGAGGGCCGGCCAGGTAGAGCTTGTTTGTTTATAGCCTTCGGTAATTGCAGGCTACCTCTGGCCCTCGCTAACCAGCCTCTCTCTTTAACTACCTCCCTGCTTATAGTTTAGTCTCTAGGTTTCATTTTGACTTCGCTACACCGATATTTATCCCATGTCAAGCAAAACTTTAGCAACTGGAAGTCACAAGGGTCCCGACAAGTTGGTGTACCCCCCTGTTCTTCACAACAGCGAGTCATGGCCAACCACACTGGGATGTTAGGTAATTCTAACTAACAGTAAAAACTAGCCCCTTATTGTACCGGCTAAAAGTCGTGCGGTCACGACGAGTCCTGGCATACACTCGTATCATTATCATCAGCGAATGAATCGATCTTGAAGGAAGGTATTCAAGTGTTTTCAACTTCAGCTGTCACCTCTCTTGCTCAACCCTTTTTCCAGTAGACTCTTACCACAAATTACAATTGTTTATTCTGACATTCTAGTTGCAATAAAAAATAATAAATGAAAAGGGAAAGACAATTAGGTTACATTGGGAATTGAACAAAGTTTTCATTCACGAGGACTTTTGTAACAACCAAGTATTTCTGAAGGAAATGGAGGGGGGAACCTAAAGAGATAGGATCAGAGGGTCTTTTTAGGAAGGGACCCCTGATTGTTTTGCGCCGAGAAAAACTAGATTCCTTTTTCTCAACCCTAGCTTAAATGATCTGCGCAAACATCTTGAAACAAATTTTTCCAATCCCTAATAGTATCGGTTGCTAATCCTAGTTCCTCTTGACAAAATTTAGATGTATATTCTTTTGTCCAGCAGTGTAACAAAGTAACAAATTTATTAAATGGCAAAATTTTGTTTTCCAAAAATGTTCCTTTTCTCAATACAAAGGTTTCTTTGCAGCCTCTCACGTTGCATCTCCACCTATCATTTGATGGTCATTAGAACACATCTTTTCACTATGCAACACCTCCTTAGATTGAAGAAACAAAGCCACTTTTTCCTTCGTGTCTACTTCAGCAGCTAACGGCATGATGTGTCCCTTCAGGATCACAAAACTAAACTGAAATATTATCAGGTATCAAGGTTCACTAAGACGGGTCAAAGTAAACATAAATATAGATAAAAACATTACAGGAAAGGTCAAAGGTGACAAAATAACCAAAGCAATGCTAGTTATCAGTGGGGTCTCTATTCCCAAAAAGACCCGGATCAGAAATACTGCCATGAGGGTCAACCTGATTTGAAGAAGCAATGGAGGAGCACAGGATGAGGGAGTTGATCCAAAAAAAAAAAAAAAACCCTATGAAAAGAACGCTGAAGAACAGCGCGGCTGATGAATACCTGGGAGGAAGTTGTTCAAAAGGGATTTGACACCCGAGGGGTGAAGTTCTTCTAATGGCATTCTATCGCAGCCAAAGGTATAAGACCTTAGTTCGCTAAATCCTTTCACATTCTCTCAAAAAGTTTTGGGAGGTTTATTTTTCCAATTTGCATTCAGGACAAACAGAGTTCCGGTACAACTTGCTCTCTCCATATTGGAACGATGGGTGTAGTCCAAGGCAACAATGGTCCTGACAGCAGCGCTAGTTAGTAGACAGGCAAAGTAGAATATATTCGAAGCATATATTGGGGTGACCGGAAAGTAATGTCGCTTTTTTTACATTAAATTCAAAAAGATAAATTTTTAACAAGTTTTTGTTTTTGATCAATGATGTAATCACCCTCGTTATAAGCAACCTTTTGCCATCTAGTGTGCAAATTTTCAATGCCGTATCGATAAAAATCAATTGGTTTTTGAGCAAAATATGTGGAGATGGCATTTTGGACATCATCCGAATATTCAAATTTTTAGCGATCGGAATTAATGGAAATCAGATGGCGCAATATCGGACGAGTATGGTGGGTGAGGCAGGAGATGAAAAATGGGTCCTCTATGATAATCCAAAAATCTCTATCCGCATGAATCGGCACGAAGTACAGCTAAGCCAGGTTTACACTCCAAAAAGGCGCTTTTGTGTGTTTGGTGAAGTATTCGCGGGGTCGTTCATCGATGATACCTGGAAAAACTGTGAATGCACATCTTTACAGTGAACAGTTGGATCGAGTAAATCAATCTTTAATTGAAAATTGCCCAGCGATTGTCAATAAAAAAGGCGTTATTCTGGAAACGATAATGCAAAAACCCACTGTGCCTATTTTTTCCGCAAGAACCCTGGAAAAAATGATTGGATTGGGGTGGGAGGTATTGCCTCAACCACTCACATACTCGCACGATATCGGATTTCCATTTATTCCGATCGCTACATTTTTTCAAGTGACAAAAATTTTGAAAATTTGGATGATGTCCAAAATGTCATCTCCAGATATTTTGCTCAAAAACCAATTGATTTGGTCGATCAGGCATTGAAAATTTGCACACTGGATGGCAAAAGGTTGCTGATAACGTGGATGATTACATCATTGATCAAAAAGAAAAACTTGTTAAAAATTTATGTTTGAATTTAATGTAAAAAAAACGACATTACTTTCCGGTCTTATATATTCGTTTACCTAGGCAAACGGTAATCCTGTAACCTACACATTAACAAGAAGAAAAATTCAGAAGCATATTAACGCTTATATAAGTTGTCTATCCTTCGGTACTCTGCTTACAGCCCTGCGAAACAATTTAAAAACCATTTCTGCTAATTATGGACAGCATTAACAGATTACAAGTTGCTCGAAAATAGCGTCAGAGCCAGCACATTGAACAGTGACCATGAAGACTCATTAATATATATATAAGTGTGTGTACGTGTGTTTAATACTTCAGCCAATCAAAGCAAAATTATTTCATTGCCCGCCCATCTTAAACGGTGAAGACTGTCCTTCGGTAAGCGGCCGAGAAAATGGATTCAATGAATCTTGAAATTTTAAAAAATTCATTCAAAAACACCTCGGGCCACGCTCTACACTCGTATGTCTTGGTCAAGAGATAATACCGGCCTAGCACGACAAATTTGCTTTTCGATTGACTCCAGGTTTTTAGGTAAGATTGTTCTTGTATTTTTGCTTTCCCTCCCCCCAAATCGACGAAACCCTTATTTATGTCTTGTCCCTGACTATATAAAGATAATAGTTTATAATGAGATCAAATTTGAATACTAACAAAACATAATTAATTAAATAAATAAATGTGGCTCAATGATATTGAAATATGGTATCAAATTAAAGGTATCGTCACGCTGATCAATATGTATATTCAAATTTAAATCATTTTACTTACAATGTTAACATTATAAAATTCATCTTGTACTAATATTCAATACAAATATAAAATGTTGGGGATTGATAACTATAAACAAAAACAAACATAGAATTAGGATAATTTTTTTTTTTAATATTTTAATTTAACTGCTGTGGCCATGTTCAGTACCAACCCTTGGGGCATGCTAAAAAATCTGCTGTTGAATGTACTCGTGTACCCATAAAAATTTTTTAATAAAACTTGACACTTCGGTTTAGGATATTTGAGGATACTCACTAGAACAGAGCCGCATTTTCACGGAACGACAGACAGTGAACCATTAAATAGGGGAAATACCACCGTAAATGAACGAATATGCCCGAATCCATCGACGAGGTATTTGAGGGGGGGGGGGTTGAGATTCGCCCGTGATCAAAAAGGTGAGCCCCATCACCTTGCAGAGTTTTGTCAATGAAGCCATCAAGTACATTGTGTATCATTGTACTTGTATTGATTATATAACTTCTATGCCGATTCAGACCTTGTATAGAGTGTACCGATGGTACAGGACATATAAAATGTAGTATGTAAATAGATTCGCCTAAGAATCTATAGTAAATACAAATTTTTTTTGTCATTTTTCAAGGGGATTGGGGAAAAAAAAAAAATTCACCCATTTTATGGCGAATCTTTACCGTCACCAGCCACATCACGTCTTAACAATATTATACAAAATGCAAATATAATTTGAATTTTTGTCATTACCTTCCTGCGGAGGAGTGTACGATTGGGAAAGGTCCATGTCTGCTCATAGTGGGTCATCGCTTGGTCTTCATGCGCTGCAAAACATAAATAAAACATATTAAATTATAATATATATGTATATAGCAGAAAAATATGTATAAGGGTAAGGATTTAGCAAAAAAAAAGTACTGTGCGAGTAGCGACTTCGAGATTTTAACACTTCTCGCAATTCCTATCCACGCGAAATTTACACAGAATTTTTTAGTTCTTAAGAAAAATAATAATGTGCAGGGAAAACGACTTCAGATAAGTGCACCCCCCCCCCCTCCTGGTCAACCAACGCTTTAAAATACTATTTGTTGTAGCTGTAGTCTTTCAACCAAACTATTGGTCGAAAGAACAATACATCAATACGAGTAGGAGCTGAATTCTTACTAAACTCTAATTCAAATTCTAACTCGGCGATTATGGAAACCTAAAAGTAGACATATTCTCGCCAATGTATAGCGCTCATTGTCACAAACCCAGTGTTTAACACTATGACCCAACCAACCAACCCTCCCCCGCATCGATGGCAACTGTCGGGGAAAAGATTTAGTATATCAGTTAGTTTTAAGTTTATTATAAAAAAGGTGAGCCCCATCACTTTTAATAAATTCAGTCCATTCATGTGTAATGTACATCATTATACTTTGTACACTGCAAATTATTGTATACTAGAACTTGTATAAAAGGTAGCCAAGCTACAGGAAATACAATGGAGCGATTGTAAATAGATTCGTTTGAGAATACAAGAGGATATGAAGGGGAAAAAAAAAGTATTTGTAACCAATATCACACAAGCACTAGTTAGCCTTCTACAAAATCTTTAACGGCAAGTTCGTGAAAATGTGAAACCAGTGACGTAATTCACACGTGGATAAAGACAATACAGATACGTAATTCACACGTGGATAAAGATAATATATATACGTCAACCACGTTCAATTTTTATGTATCTTTTATAACTCACTGTACACCAGTTCTCGTGCGTTTTCCAATATCGCGCCCCAAAAAAAACTCAAATTCGTTGTATTTTCCATGCCCATGCGTTCACAATGAAACGCCTATTACATACTTTGTAATCAGAACATCAACATCTATAATTTGGCACGTTCTTTTTTTTTTTTATATACAGGTCTATATTTCACCAATATCAAATGAGTCATCCGTGTAGCATGTGACCTAGGTTCCTGGTTAGAAAAATTCAACGAAACCTTTAAAATGAATCATCACGCTTCAAACTACTTAGTTGTATTGCAAATTTAACAAGTTTTGACTTGGAATATCGGTTTAGGCTTGATGACCTCGATCGGTTAAGTCAATCCAAATAAGGACACTTCGGAAATTTCAGATTTATTATGTCTACATAGTAATGGTCTGTAAAATATGATCTTAATTCGAGTTTGATATCAGAATAAGTATTTAAACTAACTTATCCAAATTCTACAGCTGCCCCCCCCCCACTTTAAAACTACTGCCGACCGCAAGAATTTCGATCCAGACAATCCGGATACTGCCCGGCGTGCGCGGTCCATGAGCTGCATAAGCTGCTGCCATTATCTTATTCATCTCGTTCTTGGACAACCCTGGCAGTTTTTAAATAATAAAAATAATTTTATTATTATTACTAATAATAAAATATTCGTGTTATTATTATTACCATCTCCCGAGAAGAATCTTAATACATGCCAAAGGGTGGTGACTTTCGGAAAATGATGTAATACCGATTTCTCCCGAAAAGTGATTCTAAACCAGTAACAGGGACATAAATAAATGGTTAATACCGTTCGAAAGCTTATAAACAATTTCAATACAAAAAACAATTTATTGTACGTCCCTAGTGCTGATTTAGAAAGAATATTAAATTCTCTTGTGATAAACCTCACTAATATCTAGTCGGGTGTTATTTACAAAGTGAGCACAAAGCTTTGCAGCATTCAGAGACAAACTTGCACTACACGAGTTCGTGCAAGCACAGCACCACGAACAAAAATTTACGATATAAAAACGATCTCTATTGTATTCTCATACAATGCATCGCACAAATTATGTCACAAGGTGTCTCCGCTGTCGGCCTCTCCGTCAGGGATACGTTGGTTGCCTCTGCAAGAGTTTGGTCGAAGAGGATTCATAACGCAAAGGTATGAAAGCTAGCTAGCACTGCTGGTAGAGGCCCAGGACTGGATATTGGAAAAACCCCGGGTTCGAGTCCAGATCCAAGCAGTACTTTTTTTATTTTAAATAATTCGAGGTTTTGAGCTCTCGCTTTAAACGGTTAAGCCTTAGCCGGTTATAAAATATTTCCACAAATGTGGTCCTTTTATATTTTTTCTCTAAATCTAACCCTTCATTGAATGCCAAAGTCAACAACTTTTTGTAAAAAAAAAAAAAAAAAAAAAAAATGGTTTTACCTCATGGCGTCAAAACAGCATAAAAAATTGCAAGTGTACCACGTGCTCCCCCTCGTGTGTTTACTCCAGTACTGCATTCACTTATTTTTTTATTGGACTTGGCAAAAATATTGTTCTTTGCCATACACCGCTGTGGTTACCCACTTGAACACTTAATTCGTATTCATTCTTATATTCCCGTCAGGACCTGGCTTAAATGCTGTTTTGTATTGGGATCATTCCGTACCAAATCAAGCAAAAATAAAATACTATCATGAAATGTGCCCATGCATTCTAAAAACATGCACATGTAGGCATATATTTTTTATAAAAAAAAAAATTCCAAATTTCGTTTTTTGGATATTTTAAAATTGGTTTGAGAAAGTCAAGTAACGTCTAGGGAAAATAGTTTTGAAGCTATAATAAGCTTGAAGTCGAGTTTTTGTTTTTTTTAAATTTATAACTCAAAAAATAAAAATATGAAAAGCAGGAAAGGTTCCAGACCATTGGTTGATTCTACATGGCCTTGTGGCATTTGGGGTCTAAAAATGTTCACCCTTCCTCGCGTATAAAAAAATTTTTTATTTTTTAATTCATTTCATGGGTTATAAACCACAACAATCACTAAAAATAGCTTTTACTAAATGATTATAATACAAGAAAAATAAAGAAATTATACAGAGCGAAGCCATAATAAAGTTTGACAAAATTTCTATTGTTGCCTCTAAAAACCTCATTTTTTTTTTCCAATTTCTTTTCAAGGCGCCTAATTCAATTTGTCCGTAATATATAACTGGGACTAACGTTTATTTAATTTCTCGCGCACTTCCCGTATCAGTAATTCGTAACCAAAGTATGTAAAGAGTATTCGGAGTGTGCATGTTAAGGCCATTTTCATAGGAATATAAAGTCAAATCGTACTTGTATGATAAATGAAACATGAGTCAAACTCTTATGCATGACCAATTACATCAGTGCTTCCATGTGAATGTCTGATACATTTAAAGACTACAATTTAAGGCAAGAGTGGAGTGGGTGGTCATTATTTCATTATCGAAACGGGGATGGAGAATCTGCCCATTTAGAAGAAAACAGGTGAAGATTAGATTGAAAATTCCAGGGGTACGAAAAAGCTAATCAAAGAAATATCCCAGAATATTACAACTTTTCTAAAAGTAAGCCTGTTATTGTGTTCTTCTGCCTAGCAGGTTTGGTTCGGGGGATTAAAATTGGGAGCATTTCAGTATTCAATTTAGTAACTTACACCCGTATGCTTCTATAGCCCTTAGAAAAAAAAAAGAAACCCACCCCACCTAAGGTAGGAACTGGTACCTGGAAACTGCTCCAGGTCACAGAACCACCCTCTGGCCACAGTAAATATTACTCTTTCTTCCATAACAAAATTCTAGAGTAATGTTAGTATAACATTATTAGTCTTTAACTGTAATTAATCAGATATTATACCAGAATAAAATACATAGTGATAGAGGGGAAAAACACTTGTTGCTTTACGTGGCTACGTAAATGTCTGGTTCGTCATGACACTCGAATGAATAGAAAATAACATGATATATACTTATATGAGTACAACAGAATAAGATATCATAACAACGTATAAAATTCATTAATTACCTTGCACATCAGCAGTAGCATAAAAGCATATCCCAATGACAAAAAAAAAAACTATTTGCACAATTAACTGTTCAATTACAGAACAACGGTTAAACTTTTTGGGGAAAAAATAAGAGACACTGAACACTTCACAAATGTCATCACATGGCCACCAGACAACAGAGCACCCGACGAACGAACAACCAGAGCGACACTAATTCACCTTCGAGAATGGGGACAGCTGGTTTTTATTATCCCCTCCCTCTACACATCTAAGCAGTGTTGCCACAAAACGGTCAGCTGTTAGAGAAATAACGAGCTAATAGTTTTTAATAACGATTGCAGTTAAAATCTAGAGGCCTCGCCATTGAATTTATTTTTGATCGGACATATTTACAGATTAACATGAAAACTTTATTGGAATTGCTACAGTTTCTTGTTATGCAATATTGGTCCCCTAACAATATATAAAGAATTGTCTTTAATGAATGTCAATTTCCACATTGATATCCGTAACTGTGCCCATAACCAATCATTTACTCTGTTTTATTTACCATGTTATTTAGTGGGTGCTTCTTATTTAACATCATTAATTGAATATTTAAAATGACAAATAAATTTGGTTGCACTAGTGGATACGAGCTGCCCTGTTATTCTTTTCCGCCAGTACATCTAAGATATTATTTTATAAGAACCAGAATTGGTTTACAACATAAATAAAATTAATGGCGTAGAAAGTGATGAAACGATATCCAGAGATGTATAAGCTCGGGAGGTTTATCAACTTCGTGAAAAAACCACTCAGTATGTATGGATAGAATGCCACACATAATTTTTTAAACCTTCTTTTTCGCTGAAAATTTCTTTCAAAAATATTAATACAATAGCTAGAATAATGACAAACAACCTATTAAAACTTAACATTATTCTTTGGGAATTTCTTTTCGAGTTACCGCCCGAGAAAAAAAAGAAGATTTTCGATCTCATATAGCTTCAGAGTCAAGACTATAGAAAACTTAAAAGTTAAAGAAAAGTGGATTAAACATTTCTTTTTTTAGCTTAGCAAGTTAGCAAGTGCGATAGCCGGTAAGACCTTTGTTGTACTTTTTCTATTTTATTACTAAAATTAGTGGAGAAATGGAGATGCCTATCCATTTTTATACCCAGATAGTGCATTGAGAAAGCCAGTGAGTTCTCTTGCCCTCCTATGCTATACGATTTTGGCAAGGATTTTTTCCCCTTTTGGAGGGAGAAGATTACGCAGTCGGTCTTCCCGGCGTTTACGCTGATGTTTAACATGCCCAGTCTGTCACTGATAACGTTACAAACTGACTCGGCCTGTGTAAGAGCTCTTTGTGCACTCATGCTGCTGGTGTAAACCACAATGTCGTCGGCGAAAGCGATTACAGTAGATTTCTTATAGTTTGTCCCAACAATTTCAGATGTGTACATGCTGAAAAGAACCGGAAACAAAACCGCTCCTTGAGGAACTCCACAAGTCAGAGGGAATGGGTTAGAGAGGCAATCACCCACCCGTACTCTCACCGATCTGTTCTTCAAAAAGGAAACCAACATCGTGTATAGCTGCTCTAGGCATTCCCAGTCACAAAGCTGTCGGCACAGCATCCCGTGGGACACTGGGATGGAGTCGAATGCCTGCGAGCAGTCCAACGAGATCATAGCAGTTGCTGTATTCTTGTTGATACCGAGGGTGGCTTCCGTTTGTACCTTCACAAGCGGATGTCCTGTACTCAGATGAGCCTGCAAACCTTTCTGCTCGTATGGAATGATAGCATTTTCCGAACATAACTTCAGGTAGTTCAGTATTATTTTTTCGAGAATCTTCCCCATGTGAGGGAGGAGACTGATCGGGCGATAGAATGCAAATATTAATTCTGGATTAAACAAGATATATTGGTTGAAGGGAATCAGTCGTCAATGTTTTTTCAAACGAGTAGGAGAGAGAAATTTAAGCAGCTTAATATTTTTTGATTTAAGTTTTTATGATCAGCTAGGACCAAACGTCCGATTAGGTTTTTCTGAAATAACAGAAATGCTAATTACTGTGACGAGTGACCCTCCCACCAAAATTCTTAAGCATTGTTTTTATGGCGGTCAGATTGAACTAGAGAGAGGGTAATTTTAATTAATATTTGGTTCGTGGAGGTTATTATTTTTTTATTTTATATTAATGTTTGTATTGTATCCGTCTTTTTTGAAACAGTGCCGCGTTCTCGTTGCCAGAAGTCAATTCACATTATTTCACACTAGTAATATAGATGGTAAATTATCTGAGTATGTACTCTGATAGTGTTATCACCACATGCCAATCATTCTCTTTATCTGTCTAATTTCTAAATTTATGTGAATTTACTTGCAGATTTATTTCGACTAAGAAAGCATCCAAAAAGGTTGTAATGTCATTATTCCAGGGAACATTAGACCATCATAATGGTATTACTGTTGACTCAAAGTCTAACCTTTGCAGTGATTTGACAGATTTTTCTGTCAAGTTAGAAGGTAAGGTATAAATAGATATATACATAAGTATTTCATCCTGAAATGTGGATTCTGTTTGATCAGATCTCTTTCCATTTTCCTATTTATTTCCAGCATCCCTGAAACGATGGAATGAAGATCAGTTACGAGGGGTATGGTTTAATGTCAGCATATCACAAATTGAATGGATACCTATTTTATCACAGGTAATTATTACTTCGGTCGAAGCTACCCACTACATAACAGTAGGAGATAAATCCTTTTCTACACAATACGGCATAGTAAATGAATCGTAAAGTTTGCCCCACCAGTAAGTGTGTTCACTTTATTTAGAAAAAAATTTTTTTTTTTAAAAACAAATGCGATGATAATGATTCTGATATTTAAATTAGATTTGCCTGAATAAGACACTGTTTTGAAAGTGGGATTAAGTATATTTATTTATACAAAACATTTAATGACTCGCACTATAATAAACTAAAGCATGTTAGGAAATTCAAATAATGTTATTACAACTACAAACTTGTTTAATTTTACTATAATGTCAATTAACAATTTGTTGAAGAAAATAAATGAGTTTTTGGATTTGAGTACTCCACCCTCTGGGTGAAATAGGATCTGCCAGCCTGATGAAAGCAACCCATCAGGAAAATAAAACTTTCAATGTTACCATAGCTGATTAACATGAAAACATTATTAAATATTATTGGAATTGTTAGAGGGTGCAATATTGGTCCCCTAACTATATATAAAGAATTGTCTTTAATGAATGTCAATTTCCACATTGATATCCGTAACTGTGCCCATAACTAATCATTTACTCTGTTTTATTCACCATGTTATTTAGTGGGTGCTTCTTTTTTAACATCATCAATTGAATATTTAAAATTTTAAACTAAAACTTTGTATGTTCAAAGAAAGGATTTAAGATACATCACGCTAATGGTGATACAATATCCCTTTATCTTTGGTTACCAAAAAATGAAAGTTGTAAAATCCCTCCTTATGCTCATAATATGGTAGGTGCTGGAGCCCTGGTAATAAATGACAAAAATCAAATTCTCGTAGTTAAAGAACGCTTTCGTTCAGTTTCATTTTGGAAACTGCCTGGTGGATACGTGGATCCTGGTCAGTATATCATTTCTTAATGCTATATAGCACAGATTTTGTTTTATATTAATTAAATTATTATTTAAACAGGCGAAGAGCTCAGTGAAGCGGCCCAAAGAGAAGTATTAGAAGAAACTGGAATACGAACAGAATTTGTTTCTCTTCTGTCATTCAGGCATTTACCTAAGGCTGTTTTCGGATGTTCTGACATTTACTTTGTTGTACGTTTGAAGCCTATTAACTGTGATATTACGAAGCAGGATGAAGAAGTTGAAGATTGCCAGTGGATGGATGCAAGTTTTTTTTTGGTTGATTTTGTTTGATTTTGTTTGAATATATATTCTATTATATTATCTATATCAATATTTATATATTTTCATAGAACAATGTTTTGTTTTATACGTTATTTTAGGTTGATGATTTTCTTTCTCGGACTGATGTACCTGAAATAAATCGTAACTATGTAAAAGAAGCAATAGAAAATGATAATGAAGGGATTTTTATGGTGCGCAAATGCTCAAGCCATCCATTTACCAAGAACCCACAATTCATTTACTCATTACATCGAACAATGCCAAGCTAGAATTTTATAAAGCGAATTTTATTTTTACTTTTTAATGATATTCCTGGACAACTATAATTATATCTATAGCAGCTTCTAATTGTATTATGTTAAATTCTCAAAAATACAAAAGAATTATGTTAGCAATTGATGTTTAATCCATTGTGTTACAAAATATATTTTGTGTCTGTGATATAATATAGTGCTTTAGTTAAGACTAGTTATACAATTTTTAACTAGGTGGTTTTATTTAATAACTGCTATTAATGAATAAAAACCTATCATTTATTGTATGATTTGAAGTAAGGAATAAAAGCCATTAACTGGTAGAATCATAATAAAAATAATGGCTGTAAGTTGTTATGATTCTGGGATTATAATTTTTAATAGGTGATTAGTAAGTGATGAAAGTGGACTCCTCAATTACATAATTAATGTAAGGGCGGGATATCAGTACTAGATCTAAATGTGCATCCTTAGTATGTTAGAGAATTTAGATTTTAGGAGGAATATTGCTTAACCTAGACGGGGAAGGGGAGTCCAGTGATACAGAGGCAACACATCGATCACTTCTGCCCAAATGATCACTTCATTCACTCATCTTCAGTGAATTAAACAAGATGAGTTCAATTATTAACTTAATTTAGAAAATTCTATGGTGAAATTTAATTCTGTGTGAAAAGAAAAGATTTATAATGCATAATCTAGAGTGTCAATATGTTATGGAGCTCAGGTATGATGGCAATCGATGCACTAACAGATAGAGGTTCTTTTATTAAAGAAAATATTACGGCTGCATGCAATGACCCCACTGAACTCTATCTAGATATTGAAAGCAGTTTGATGCAATATAAATGAGTACACTTTGAATCCATCTGAACCGTGTGAAAAAGGAAGATGCTGAACTTTTCCTACCATTGCAAAGGAGATTATACAGAGGAAATTAGATTGGTTTGAAACCCGAGTACAACTGGGGCAGAAACCTGACATAAATACCAACATTTGAGCAAAAAATGCAAAATTTCATTTATAAACTTATGCCAGACTAAATTTCAATCGGGCTCATATTGAGTTAATGGAAATTTTGACCATATTAAAACAGTACACAAAATTAGAGGTGAAGTTTTAAATCTTGACTGTCTTGGTTGAACTAAAATTACCCCGTTTGAGGTTTTTACCTCAGGAAGGGGGGGGGGAATCTAATATAACTCCTCAATCTGCATATTTAACACCCCAGGAGATACCCTACGCTTCCTCCCTGTATGCCCTATTTTATCTTAAATCAACAGAAAAAATGTGTTATCTCCAGATCAAACACTGGACAGCAATCGCGAAAACTAGACCATTCTCTATCTGTATGTTAATTTGCAGAATATATATAGAATATAATTAGTAAAAAGATCTAATTGTAATTAAGGGCATGCCTATGTTTTAACATTAATTTTACAAAATCAATTCAAGAATTACATTAAAATGACCTGATTTATATCAGAAATAAGACTAGGATAATGTTTTCTTTGGATTGTATAATTTACAATCATTGTTATACTATAATTATTCTCTATTCAGCATATTAATCCTTTTACTTGGTTAAAATAACTATCTGTACTTAGGATGTATATCAGTATATAATTTGTATTTACTTTTTCAATTTAAGATGTAATTGGAATTGTAAATAAGTGGACATCTAGACTGAAGGATAAGCTCTCGACTGTTATCCAGTTGTAAAATTTAAATATATGCGTTTATTTATCTATCTAATTATAATATAATTGCAATATACGCCCCTTCAAGTGTTGTGGTGTTTTGTAGCCATTTATTCATGAAATACATGTTACAGAGAAGAGAGATTAAAAAAATCAAGAAACCCCTTTTCACTTCATTCTAATCATGCTGCATTGAACACATACAATTTTAAAAAAGCGCTATACTATGTTAACCAATCTGAATCAGAATACCTAATCGTTAAAGTAAACATTATTGAAAAGTAATTAAACCCCTTTTCGTTTTATATTATTCTGACTAATGAGCATTGGAAGTTTAAAATGTAGTCATTTCCCAGAAGTGAACTGCAGGGGAGTCAACACTGGCTTAACTTCTAGTTAAGGAGGGCAGGTGATTGAACAATTTATTTCTATAGCTATGGTAAAATGTAATCTAATCTGCGATTTATGAGATGTAATTAATTCTTTATTTTCATTAGATCCTTAAAATTTAAAACTATATAATTATATCTTTAATGTAATGTGATTTTTGAGAAAGATAATTTTATATAAAATAAGAAGTTTAAATCCAAAATAAGTGAATGTAACAGCAGGAAGTAGGTCCGTAATTGGAACAGCTGAGACTGGAGTTGCTTATAGTTACTTGGGGGAGAGCAGTTGTTGATAGATGCTTAGAAGGAGGTATTGTGAGTTGTTTGGAATTACATGAGGAGAGGTGTTGATTTAAATTGGTTCCAGTTTGCGGATGGTCAAACATATGTGACGTGATGGGCCCTCACACTTAGTATTCCCTCATACCTCTTATTTATTATTACCTCATTTCATCGCATGCATATCTTCTCATACATTAGATTTGCATATTTCTGGGCCATTGAGGCAGCATTGTATTTGGAGCATCGGGATCACAAAATGCAATACTCATTTGGTGCAAGGCAAGCATTCAACAGTAAATTTGTGAAGAATTAAAAAAACCAGTATATGCATTAATTTTTTAAAAATTTATTTCATGTAAATGTTTGGTTGTCAAGGACCCTCCTGAAATCTATTAAATTATTAGATTAATTTACATTTTTTTTAATTAATAAATCAAAGAAATATTACTAAGTAGCACCTAATGTGGGGGTTTTCATATATTTTTTTAAGGCCATAAATAGAATATTACATAATAGGCAAGCCTTCATTGTTCAGTCATCAAACATTTGAAAGTGATTTCGATTATATATAGGTTAATTAAAAACAATCGAGATGAATGAACAGAAATTGTTGTAGAGGGGGAAAATAGAGTAGTTGAGAGTAATGATGGAGGTGTGAGCTTTTACAAAAAAAAGTCATTTACTGATAATACTGAGATAATTGAAACCAGATATGAACCCAATCAAACTTGTTGAAAAAAATTTAACCACAAAATCAATTGAAAAAGATAGTTCCCGTTTAGAAATTAATGAATGTGAGCAAGAAAATGTCAAAATTAACTATAAAGTAAGGAAATTGTAACAAAAAGAAATTAAAGAATTAGAATTTATTGACAATTTTAGGGGAATATTTATACATTAATTCTTAATGGAGACTTCGAGTTTTGAATATCAAAAAACAAGAAATGAATACCTTACTATCTCGATGAACATGAATGGATGTTCTTAAGAGAGGAACCAAAATTTCTGGCCGACTCAGTTGGGTATAATAAATCTTTTGTTAAAACAAATAGATAATATTGCATTGGTCGGTTTTCCGGTAGAAACACATTAAAATGCAAAACAATGCTTAAAGGATGTCTTTGATCAGATACTCTCCTGTCTCAAAGTTTTAATCTATTCCACTTAAATTTGTTTAATTTCCTAAAATTAATTTAGTAACTGTACATTTCGCTGTAAATCATATTTTCATTTTTGACTTAGGCATATTTTCTTTTGTATTTATTTTGAAAATAGGCATTTGATTGTAATTCATAGTACAAGGAGAAAAACAATCGTTTTTTTCAATTTTATTTACAGTTAAATGTGTAAGAAATGTTTTTGAATTGTTAAAATTGTAACCAATGAGCCAGAAATTGAAGATTGAGTAACCAGATGTCAGATAGAAATTTGTAAATAATGTCTGGATTTAAATTAAGATGTTTTGGTAACAGGATTTTAGAATTTATTATTTTTTGAAATTGGAAAGAGGGAAAATGTAATGTTGTGCTTAGAAGGATATATTTCGAGTGTTTGACCGTCCACAAACTGGAACCAATCGTTATCAACACCTCTCTTATCATATAATTCCAAACAACTCACAATATCTCCTTCTAAGCATCTATCAACAACTGCTCTCCCCCCAGTACTATAAACAACTGCCCCTCTCCAATAACTATAAGCAACTCCAGTCTCAGCTGTTCCAATTAAGGACCTACTTCCTGCTGTTACATTCACTTATTTTGGTTTTAAACATTTTATTTTGTATACAATAATCTTTCTTTCAAATCACTCCTTAAAAATAAATTTCATCTGCTTTAAGTGTATTCTGATAATCAGGAATCAGCAGTCCTTTTATTCGCCTAAAACAGTATTCTTAGATCCCCCCTGCCTTTTAAATTTTCCGAGTATCTGCTATGAACTATAATGATAAAAAAGAGCCTGTGTGTTTACTTCATTTTCTTCCTCAATTGAATTCATGTAATCACCTCAACCATTACAAGCCCATTAATATTAACAGTAGCTTTTTATTATCTCAATCTCAGTTGCCGTTTTGGTGGCATTCCATGCGTACAAGTTTCAGTGCTTGTTAAAAATGTCCAAAAAGAGCCGTTCTTTTTCCATTCCTGTAAAATTGAACGTTTAGAAAGCTTTGTTTCTTATAACCAACCATCTCTGTCTATAGATGAAAATTAGACGATCAACATTCTGAAGACCTGAGTGATGACGATATTGTCCAGTCTATTTTAAATATAAATGAGGACAAAAATGCGAAAGCTGAGAGCAATGGTTTTAATCAGGTCGGTACTTTTGTTTTGTTAAATAGTGAAATAAATACACCAGAAGTATCCATAGCTTTAAAAAGTATTAATAACTTGGTTAAATAAATCTTATTTTTCTAATTTCAAGCAAACCACAATAACTTATCTTTTTTTACATCACCAAGTTAATCATAATTATTTATGCAACAAAAGTCACATTAAACTATTCTACGTCTCTTCTTCAGTTTTAATTCTAAAATATATTTGAAGGGGGAGTAATGAAAACAAACATTTAATGTCTTAAGCTCACCTATATTACATTATAGGTTTTGTGATAACACAAAGGTTAATACAGAATATGAATTTAAATTGATAACAGTCCTAAAAGAGAAGTGATGGTGCTCACAATAAACATTAAAGTCTGGTTAAACATACCATCTCAATTGTAACAAAATTATTAATAATAATAATAATAGTTATAAGAGAAAACTGATCAACAAAATAAATAACAATTTAAAGAAACATTCATATGTCAATATCACTGTCATGTCACAAACAACATAAATATATTTTTAATAATGTAAGTATAATGATTTATATAATTTAATATACCATTTATATAAAGAGATGTACAATTCTTATATTCAATAATAATATTTTATTTTAATTGTTTGCAACCAAGAGTTTTAAAATGTTACACTCTGTAATGACAACATCAAAAGCTGCAGCACACATAGAAATAAAAATATCACAAAAGGCAAATATCTTTATAGTTTATATAACAATTATAATCAAACAACATTATCAAATAAACTAATTCCGTATATAATAGCGAGAAAAAATTTGCTTTTAAACTTAAAATAATATTATTTCGACATCATTCTCATGCATAAATAATAAATACATGCTCATATATATATGGTAACAAAAGTTGTTACGGTAAATCACAATTAGAAGATATCTAACTAGCGCAATAATGAAGGGAATGTTAACGGGGGCAAAGGGAAAATAAATATATACATCAACGACAGGGGAGGATCTGCGATACATGCTATCTCGTATAATAATATCGGGGGCAGATTAACAATCATACATTTGTACTAAATTATAAGCCTTTTCATTAACGGGACAGGTCATCTCACTGAAAATAAACGATTAAATTAAATTATTCTGGGAGTAATACTCCAAAAAAGAGACAACTTTAGATCACGGGTAGTATTGAAGAAAATTTTGAATAAAAGGTCTTAAGTAATAAATATATATATACACATTCATTATAAATAAATCGACGTTAAGATTTTGCCTATTTAGGAATGATGAAATAAATTAAATAATAAAAAATATAATTATTAAATTAATTTAAATTGTGAACGGTTAATTTAATTAATTGGGCAATTAATCTATAATAGTTAAATCAAATATTGTTCATTGTACAATACAAAAAGTATAACAATCATAAAAAACTAACTCTATCTTAAAACAATTAATTGAAAATAAAATAAATTACAAACAAATTTAGCATCTATACCTACTATAAAATAAAAACAATAGTGAGGTTGGTTAAAGCAAGCCACAGATCAATTGTCTCTAAGTAACCATTGACAAATTCAATAATTTTATGAGTAACTTTTTTTTATTATTTAATTAATGCAAAGGTCAGTGAAGTGTTTAATATCATCACAAGTAAACATGCAATTTATTGATGTTTATTATATTTATTACTCTTAAATTTCAGCCCGGGAGATGCTTATGTATTGGTCGAACATCGACTTATTTTTGAATACACTAATTAGAAATGTACACATTGGACAGACTAAAGGTCTTTTATTTGAAATATTCTTCAATACTACCTGGTGATTAAATTAAATAAAAATATTAGTAATAGTATGTATATAATATAATATAATAGCTAGGGTCTTTATTTCCTCAGTTGATGGCCCATATGCTATGTATAATGAATACACAACAACATATATATATATATGATATATATAAAAACATTTAAAGCTAACTTTCAGTCTAAGAACACTGCACAGCTAATAGGACTACAGGCGCGAATACAATCCACTTATACTAAACAGACAAATAGCAATTGAGGAAACACTTATACATAATAATAAAATGAGTTCTTTGTTCAAACCATATATATCTAGATATATATGTATATATACTGCCCTCAGCGGCCCACGTGTGACCGCCGCGTACTATCTTTGACTAGGAAAACACAAAGAGTCACATCTGTTCATTACACTTATACTTAACTATAAAGCAAACTTAATTTTTATCACTAATTATATGTATGTTTTGTTAATAGAAAATAACTTTCTTCTCAAATTCTACCAATTAAAAAAACAGCAAAAGGAAACGATAAAGAAATAAGTTCTATACAAATGAAAGTTGTGTGTGATCGGATGACAAAGGCCATTCTGCGACAGATGCCACATCCTTCTGACCACATTGGGCCTAAATGCGATGTAAGACTAGCAAGATACAATCAACTTTATGTTATTAGTTAAAAATCCCATTAGCTACAAAACCTTAGACTAGACTGCACACTACAACTTTTCAATAAAAACTCGCATGGAATGTAAAAATATTTCTTTTCGAAGACGCTAAAATATAGTCTACTACTGACAGATGACAGAAAATAGTATCACATTTTAGTATATTTTATTTAATTAATTAATAATAATTTTTTTAGTTTTTCTAAAGTTAATTTCCAGTAATGTCACAAGACTTTTTTTTTTTATAAGTTCACTAACCTTGCTGAAAATATTTCATTCGGAACAAATAAATAAATAAAAGTATTAACAGAAGATTGGTAGACAGATTTAGCCTATTAACTACCTATCGATACAGTAGTGTGCAAAGTAAAAGGTTTGAAGCCGGTCTTAAAACGCAAACAACAACAAAACATTTCATACACGACGACTAAATATCAACAAGTGATTAACAACTTAAATTTTTAAATCAAAACTCATTAAAATATATATATATAAATAAATCGAGCAGTGCTCTGCATCTCGTCACAGATAACAATAATAATAATTCGAATAACAAAAATAAAATATTTTAAAACTTCAATGTTAATAAAGAAAAAAATGAATCTCCTTATATTAAAAGATAGATATTAGCTCCTAAGGAAAATCAACAAACATGCACAGTACTTACTCGAAAAGCAAAATAGAAAAATTAACTTATAGAACAAAAAAACAATAACAATGATCAACTCTTAACTTGATACAAATAAATAATCATCTTTGCACATCTTAATTACTAGCGACTTTTGCAACATTTGTTAACAACATTTATATGATTCAAACATAACACCAAATTTTATCAACAATAATACAGATATACATATGTCTATATATTATATGATTAATATTAATAAAAAATAAATAAGAGCTGAAGAAACGCAGAGAGGTGAAATATCCAACTTGAGAGATATAGTGTTAGGCAGTTCCGAATCCGTACACTTCAAGGACCCTGATTTCGAAGTCTCGCCCGTGGCAGAGCGGAGGGTTGTTAAATGTAAGGCAGCGATCCGTCTTCCCAAACCTGATGTTCTCGTCCATCCAGATTGCCTGACCGTCCCTAGAAAAGTAAACACACAGTAACTATTTTGGGAAAATTAAAATCGAGACCCACATTTATAGTTATTTATTTTTAGCATCATCAGGGCATCAAATGGAACTACCTAGCAAAATTCCCTGCTTTTAAGCTGAAATCCAGTTGAATTTCAAGTTAAGAATATGATTTCAAGACAATTTTAATTACACTTCCCTTTATTTTGGTTTTGGCAACAGCGAGGAAACCAAGCCTAGAAAGAGAAGCTACCACTTTGAGAACCGAAACATGAGACCCATCCTGCAATGTTATTGCTTGGTCTTTGTGGATGGTCTGATGGTATTTGGGAGCTGAAAAAAAACCCTTTAGTACAACCTAAAAATCCTTAAAGAATAGCTATCCCTTCTTATACCCATATTAATACGTGAACCAGCAGAGATAATCCAACAGCTGTAGACGGAGTAATGATACTGGATGGGCAAGAACTGGAGGTTGTGGAAGATTTTAAATACCTCAGATTGCACCTTAATGAAAGAGTTGTTACAGACAGAAAAATAAGAGAAAGAATAACAGCAGTAAGAAAAAGTTATTCAATGCACAACTTAATAAGAAAGTCAGAAATGTAGATGGACACAAAGAAGGACGTGTATAAAACTACGTTCCTTTCAGTACTGACCTATTCTAGCGATATGGACCTACACAAAATTTAAGTTAACCCTAAGCTATGGAGATGAGATATGTGAGGAAAATATAAGGGAAGAGATAGAGTCAGAAATACTGCCATCAATACTGAACGACTTTGGTTTGAAGAAATAATGGAGAAGTTACATGTTACAGATGTCAGAGAACAGATTGCCCAGAGCAATATATGGGATGCCCTAGGAAGGTGTTTGGAGGAGAAGAGAAAGAGAGATGGTTCGAGGCAGGTTCTTTGATTAGGCTCTTCAGAACGCCAGGTACCAGGTGGTAGAACAGGAACATACCAATAAGTAAATCAGTAAATCAATTACTTATAAATAAAGGCAATGTTCAGAAAGTGCACAGATTCGACATAAAAACCCTTAAGTAATACATTAATAAAATAAAATAGAACATTGTATAATGTTGGTGGTTATAAAAAAATAAAATATAATATTATTTAAAAAACATACATCTACATGGAGTGAGATCATCTCGTTTTCGTTTTAATTCTGTAAAGTAAGTCATTTAAAACTCAACAGAAAATATTAAAATTTTGCAGAGTAAATCGTTATGGACGAATACAGCTCAAGTTTACATTTCTGCCAAATCGGGTCATGCCGTCTAAATATAACTCTTTTTTTTATCACTTTAGACTCTCCGCCTTAGATTTTGGTGTTATGTATTTTTACATATTAAAAACTGGATAGAGATTTCTTTTCCTCTTTGTAAATTTTCCTTCTGTTACTATACATTAGTTTTTAGTATTTTGGTTTCTATTCAGTCAGCACTTAATTATTTCATTAATAAAACAATTTTTACTGAAAAATTTCATTTATTACTGATTTGTATGATGAACTATTCTAGACCTATGATCTTATCCAAAACAGACATGCATACTATACCTTGTTTTTGAATATTGTTTTATTTATAACATCAGTAAAGTTAAATATTATTATGCTTTACAAAATATAAGTTGTTATCTCAATGGTGCTTACCCGCCACCAATGGTGATCATCTTGGTGTCGGCAGCCATGAAGAGCTCGGCAGCGTGGTGTACAGACTTTCCGTCATCCATCCCCACCCAGGGGTACTTGGCTCTCTCCGGGTATAGCGAGAACAGGAACGTCTCCCCTGTCCCGAAGTAGGCATTACGGTTGCCACGCTCGTCTTTCTGGTTCCTCTCGACCCAGCGTGATGAACAGTATGCCCCAAACACCTGTTAAAAAATTCATTGATAATAAATTTCCTTAATTTACTATATTACCAATAGCAGATCAAAATAACAGTGCACTATTATTAGTTTATCATAATCTATGTAAATCAGTTTATTTCTAATATTTATCACTATGCTATACACGCTCCAACTATTTGTCAGTTTGGGGGCAAATTCGACACAGTGATTAACACATTGGAAGCTAACGCCATAAACTTTATTTTAAATTTACTATTTGTTTTTGTTAAGAATTTTTCCAATTTTACTTTTTTTTCAACTTCGGATTAAAATATCTCGACTATCATAACCGTTAGAAAAGTAGTGTAAAAAAAATACTACGAATTTTTTTTTTGTTTTTAACGTGATATACAAACAAAGACATAGCTTTACCTTTAGAAGAGTTAAAAACAAAGGGGAAAAGCATATCAAATTTGAACAAATATCTTAACTAAATCCCCAAGGGTCCCCATATTTTCATAATATTTTGCCCTCAATTGCGGAAAATGTATTCAGATACTTAGTAGAAGTCCAAGTGGAAGAATCCAAAAGAAAGTAAAGCTTAATTTGTTGGATCATCATCAGTTCATACCGCCAGTGGAAATGATTATGGTAAATAGATGAAAATATCATGTGTCAAAGCTAATACTGACCTAATGTTAGCTATTTCAACAAATGATAATACTTGTGGGAGGGTTTAAAGGTGTTGATAAGCATTGTAATGAGTATTTTTTCTTTCTGAGCACTTTTATTTAAGAGCTCATGGGGATGGGGTCTGGGCCTTACCCAGACTAAGACAACATACAATTAAAAACCATATCCTTTACCATTTTTTGCCAGTCCTACCAAATGTAACCATGCCCGGTAGATTGCAAGAATGCAGTGAGTGCTGCTTGATCTTTTATAATTAACAATCTAACCATAATGCATCCATCCTCGTAGCTTAGTTAGTTAGCACGATAACTTCTTATTGTGGAAACCTGGTTTCAATTCCAAACTTTTTTTTTTGAGGGATGTGCCTGGCCAGAGTTCAATAAGCCTTGTAAAGATAAATGAGAACTTACTTAAATAAAAAAATAGAGAATTTGCTTAATAAAACGCAATTTAAGGTTGAAAGGTAACACCATGGTAGCAGCTAAAGAAATCACTTCTTCCAAATAGCAATTTAATTATATAACATGTAGATTTGGCGGAGCCCTATAACTATCCGTAATGTGGAGCTACCTATCGGAGAAGATAAAAAGATTACCTCGTTATTACAGGTCTTAATCATGAGGAGCGTGGGCTCATGCTGCTCCACTCTGATGTAGAATGTCGTAAGCGAACATCCGTGCTCTTCGGTCGTGTACAGGAGCACCGGTTGGTACATCGTGATGCGCATTGGTAGCCAAGACCACAGCGTGAACAACTACAATCCAAAAATCTCATTAATTATACACACTCTACATCAAGAATTTTCATAATTTTTTTAATATTTATCATCTTCCTAAAAAACAGAAAAAAAGATTATGAAAGGGCTGATCACTATCTTTTTTCTTTGGTTATTATTTATTAAAAACATTGAAGACCTCAACAAGCAATTATAAATATATAGTTGTTATTTGATAGATATAATTGCAGTATCTTCTGAAAAAAATTGTTTTCCTGGTAATTTTTCAGTGGTTGTAAAAGCCCAGCCAAAGAGATCAGACATTGATTAGGCTGACAGTAGATGGCTGGAGGTCAGGAAGTTTGTTTCCTGGCCCTGTCACTATCTTTTCTGTCTGGATAATAATTAAGAGACAAATTATATTAATAATCTATGGGTGGGAATGAGTAGTTCATAAATTGACCTCAACAAGCAATTGAACAAAATATTATTATATTACAAAAAAGAAAGATTAAGAGGATGATTGAGTCAAAACAATTATTTTACAAATAGATAAGTCAGGTCAGAAAACTTATTTCTGATGTGATTAGCTAGTTGATTCTTTTATATATTGAATTATCTTTCTTTTTTTTTAATATGATACAGTAACTTTAACAACATCATAAGTGTTGTACAACTGTTTAAAGGAATTTAGTAAATTTATTCTCGGTCGCTAATGCATCAATCACAAGAGAAAGCCAGCGAATCTGTACCTAAATGTCCTTTCAGCATATAACATTTCCTTGGATCACTGGAAGAGGTTAATACCGTTTTAACTAGACTGTCGATTTGAAAGCGTAACATATAAATGCCTAATTAAATAAAAAATAACCACTTCATTAATCTTATTTATTTATCTCAAACTATATAGTAAATAATATAAGAATATATACGAACGTTTATTTTTTTCAGCTAACGAATGAATCATATGAAATAAAATCTACCATTATAATCATTATACAAAATTAATAATCCATACCAGAGATGAAACATACATACAGTTGAGCAATGGATACTGTTATAAATTTTTACTTAAATCATCTTTACTTTAAAGGTAATTTTATACAATCGAAGCTTTTCAACTTTAAAATCAGATATCTCCTACTATCAAATACATTAGGTAAGATTAATAAGAAATCAAAATGGAACTAGTAGAAGGTATGTAAATTCTACTGTAACTATGTTCAGGTAAGAATACATAGAAGAAATGTATACAAAATGTCAAAAATTGTTTTTAAAAATATTATTTGTACACTATTTCATGAAGGTAATAGTGAATGGTCTAACAAAACGACTCAACTTAAAACACATTCAGTACCAAAAGTATTATCTAAAAATAATCAAGACTTAAGAGGAAAAGTATATGCAATGTCCAAGGTCTGGAGCGTGAGAAGCAACCACTGAGCCTCCTGAGAATAATTGAGTAGCTACTAAAAGATGTATTAAATCTAACCTAGAAAACTGAAATAAAAGTTGTGAAGATAACCAAGCGTTAATGACGCAATGGATTTATCTCTCCACTATTTATTTAGAATTAGAGATTCCGGTTCATTTTAATGCCCTTTACTTCTCATTCATTTTTTTATAATAAGATTTGAATAAATGAATGTCTGATAAATTAAATATAAAGCAAGATAATTATGACTTTGTAGTGGGCGGTTACTTGCAGAAAAAATCAATATATATTATAACAATATTTTTAGTTACAAATAGAGCTATTTTTTTTTTTTCAATTTGAATGCAGGGTTTTGCATTATTTTTAAAGTAGAGAAACTAAACTATACAGCTAATAAACCATCAAGCTTATTCAAAGCAAGGAGGAAGTCAGGTAAAAATCAAAGAGGGAGAACTGTCATGTCTAGTAGGGGGGCTTGGGACAAGAGATATGTTCAAAATATTGCACGGAGGATAGAGGAAGTTGGATTTATAAGATCAACGGACTGGGACTCCAAGATTGTAAATGTTAAGTTTTCATTAAAAAAAACAAAAACGGAGCAATAAATAAGTAAATTATTAAATTACAATAGAACATTATTTTTACAGCTTATTATTATTATTATTACTTTACAGCTAATAATTTGTAAAATACAACTTTATCTTTAAAAAAATATGTACACTTATTCAAATATTTCCTTTTATTATTTAATTAAAAATAAAATATATTAGCATTGACAATCAATAATGGTACTGAATGTTATTTTAATATTTAAGACGATCTGAAAAAGAACAAATTAAACTCTAAAGTAAAGGTGCTTTAGAAATAACAATCTTAACTACATATTTACAAACACCTGCTTAGGCGATTTATTACTTCTCATAATATTAACCAAATGTTAATGGCTAAAGCAAACTGATAAAAAAACTACAGCTTTATGTATAGCTAAATGGAGAAAATGTCTTTATCATCGACCGATTCTGACATTAGTGATTTATACAAAAAGGCTTTACAGAAATTAGTGATAATATTTAGGCAATGTATTACAATCACCATTACAAGAATAGAATACCAACAGATATTATTTTCCAAAATAAAATAAAATTTTGTCTCTCCACAAATATTGGGTTGAATTAGCCCTGAGCGTTTTCGACAGACTAGGTTTTCATTGTCAATGATTCCTGTACTACGGCCGATTTATTTTTAAAGTATTGAGGGCATAGCACATAAGCAAACAGGCTTTATTCAGACGAGATAGGGAAAATTCCGATTCAGGTAACAGAGGTAATACACAAAATAATGATTAAAGAGAAGGTGTGGAGACCACAAGAAGACAAAACTGTTTGGGAAGAGATAGCTCAAGATAATTGGATGAGCACATGTTTAGATATAGATAGCTTGGGGCACTCGCAAGAAGCATAGCAGTTTCAGAAAAAGATAGCTTCGGCCACTTGGAAGAAATTGTATCCAGGAACTGACGTAGCTTACCTTATAGCTAATTAGTATTTAACTTCAATTAGAAGATTGTCAATTATCTAAGTTAAACTAATTTTAATGGCTTCGAATTAATTTTCATTTTTAACTTAATAAATCAATTTACATTTGAATGAAGTTATCCAATAGCAGACCAAGTGACACAAAGTTTGTTTAGAGTAATTTTACTTTTTATTGACTTGTTAGTACACAAGTACTTCCTATAGTACCAGTGCTAGTATTTAAGACAATAGTAGTACAAAGTTTGTAAAAAGTCAAATTACTTGAAACAAACTTTTTGTCACTTGGTCTACAAATGCATAACTACATATTTTATATAATTAATGTTAAGTTTAATTGAAATAAATTTCCAAAATATTCAGAACTAACCTAAAGCACCCTGAAAACTTGAAGTAAATTCATAAGACAAAATGTACTGTTTATGGTAATGAATTAGTGAAAACCTCTTTTTAAAAATGTAGAATTAATAAAATATTATTACAGTATATAGTTGCATTTTTAACATTTATATTTAATGATATTAGACATACCGGCATTTTAACTTTAACTGTAAGAGTATGTAAATACACATGAATACAGCACGAAGGCTTGAAGGTGGCGTCCTGGCCTGCCAAAAATGTTTAGGATAAATTAATAAAAGCTGAGAAAGCAATGTACTCATCAGCGACAATGTATGCACGCACATTATTATTTTTATTTACGCACATTAGCGCTTTCAGTCATACGTGAAATTGCTAGGAGTGACTCTATTCTCTCAATATGTGTGCATACACCAGTGACCACTTCCTATTACTCTCAGGTTAACTTCTTTATAATTCTTTCATTGACAGCAGGTGTATGATTAGTTCTCGGTCAAACTCTTACCACCGCCTCAAATACTGATGTTTCTCTCTCTCCAAGATAAATAACATTTTACTATCATGGTTGTATACTATTTGTAATTAATTAATTGTACTTATAGTGGTGATCTTTGTGGACTTGTTTACTTCGGTAAATTGGTAATTATCTGATCAAATAGCTGTCTATGATTCAAAAATCTACATAAACCATCGCACAATTATTATTACAGCAAATAAGAAAAAAAATGAAGAAAATAGCATGCCTTGAGAATTTTAGACTACTTCAATTCACTACCAATTTTCCTATACAAACAAATGTTTAGTTATGAAACAACTGAGCCCCTGATATAACTTTAATATATTTTTTTCTTGTAGTAATGACTATAATAATTTCCCAATTATTGGCCCATATTTTTAAGAACACCCTTTTATTTATAAAATTTTAATAAAAGTATTTCAATAAAACAAATAATAACCAATGACCAACCTATAACGTGAAACTGAAAAAAACAAACATATATTTACATATGAAATAGACAATAATAAATTCTAGGAGGAAAGAAAAAGTTATGCATTCATTGAGATATTGAATAAAAAAAAAAACTAGGAAGAACAAATACAATATACAACGGCTAGAAGAGAAGAAATAGTTATGTGAAAGAATCATGCACCACACTCCCTCCTTATGTCTCACTTAATTGTTCTGGAATGTTTCTTAGTAATAGAATAAATTACAACTATGTACAATAATAAAAATATAAATAAATCACAACGGTAAGAGTAGCAACTAAACCATACATTTGTATAAAATATCAAATGTTGTTATAGCAACTTTTGAAGCTATATACATCACCATCTTTACATCATATTACAAATGAAAAAAACTCATAATGAATGAGAATAGTAAATGGCCATTGTTGATGACCACCGTGAAGATGCTGGTTAGAACATAACAGTATTCTCATATTTGAAGTTGAAACATGAGCATTCACTATTGGCACTTTACGAGCTATCTATCCTATGTTCTTACACTATACTTCATCAAACTACAATCGGTATCAATAAATATTAGACAAATAAAAAATATTCTGGCAGGGTCAAGACTTGAATCGGGATTCATAACAGTGAGATCCATACCGAAATTTTACTATATAATTAGTATCATTTCTTTGAAGGATAAAAAGGAAATACACGATCTGTTAAAAATATACATAAGTAAGAGAAAATAGGCTTTTATTTGAAAACAAATTATCAAGAATATTTTAGTTTGAAACCTAATTTTTATTACTCCACTTCACAACTTCAGATATTGTAACAATATTTTTTTAGGACCATTTTATCTAACATGATAGATGTAGTTTTAATCAAAAAGTAAATTTAGACGATAAAACAATGTGATGGCTATGAAAAGTGAGTTGGCCATTTTTGAGTCGCCCAACAAAAATCCTCAGTTATGAGTCGCACTGTGGGAGGGTGAGGCGATAAAGCCAGACATCCTCCATTGCATGGAGTGTATTGAGAATAGACCAGCTATCGAATGGAATCTGAGTAGAACATGCAGGCAATACATTCAATATTACGAGCAGCCTAGTCTATAGAGATTTAAATTAATCAACAAGACTTTATATTATTGCGATTTTTGAAACTGTTTTTCACCTGGATTTAAATTATTATTTAATCTTAATATTTAGTTTACATTATTAGATGACATTTTCAAATTACACAGAGGATAACCTGGCTCCCCCCCCCATTTATTCAAATACACAATCTAGCATTTGCTGATCTTGATAAAGAGTTGTTGTTTTTTAACTACTCAATGATTTTTAAAGGATACTGGTTGTAAAATTGCCCTGAATAAAAAATTCTTCAGAGAGAGGCCATTTTAATCAAAACGTTTGATTTTTATTTATGTTTATTCCTTTTTTTTTTCAAAAGAAACACACTTCTCAGTTAATATACTAAGGAAAAACTACAAATATGAGATTATCTGACCAATGATTTATATAATAAACCAAGTTAATGAATAAAGATGGTTATGTATATTCTGGTAAATGTATCTAGCTTTAGTTTACAACATCAATATTAAATTAAAGGAACATGGCTCAACTGTCAAGTCTTAATATTGTTAAAAAGCAGTGATGGCTTCTTGTTTTCAGTGTGACAAAACACAGCTTACTTCAGTTAAGCTGGCGAAGCAAAAATCAAAATAGTTTTTATATCTCTTAATGAAGTTTCATCGATAATATTTTTTCTACTCCGAAAATCTACACCATGCAAATAATTGAAACAATAAAATTACAAAAACACCCAACTATCATTGGTAATACGTTCACTCGAGTAAAGCAACTTCATGATTTTTCATAGCACTATAGTACTTGTAGACTGTGGTATGTGAAGATATCTCTTTGTTAAGAAAAGTGACATAGCATTTTGTCATCTTAGCACAGAATTTTCAGTCTAATTATTCGTTTACTGCTATAATCAAAGGTGCTATTAAAAGTAAGTGAAAATCAGGCATGAGTAGATACTAGAATATCTTGAATCATGATACAGAATTGAACTCGGACTACTGATGTAACCAACAAATCCTTGACTCCTCTACAATCAATGCTAAAAAATCTGTATCGAAACAATACAAAAACATTGATGTAGGTTGGAGTACCGGTCTATCAATGTTTTCACCACATTCTCTAAATGATAAAATTAACTTAGGTCATAATTTAAAAATCTTTTTAATATTGTCATACACCGAAATGTGTGATTAATTACCTTAAGTTTTTATTTATTCATTCCGTAGATGACACTACTTTGAATGTACACATAAAACAAAATCTTATTTATCTACATTTAATACATAGTAAAATGGAGAGTTAAAAAAAAAAAGTTAAAATAAATAATTAAAAAGGCACCAAACTTAATATTTAGAAGTAATTTTAATTTTATTAGGTAATTAAAATGTGTCAGAATTTTCCGTACTGTTGTAAGCTAATTTCAAACCACACTTTGTTTGAAAAGATAGATGTAGGAAATATATTCAAATAAATGTGTACCTATTTAAATAGTCATTCAAATTCAGATTTTATTGAAACTGTTGTTCAAAAAAGTATGTTTTGTTGTAAATATCTTTCTAACCAAACTAATACATTTTTGTTTTTATTAAAAATGATTCGAGTCTATTATTTATTTTATAACCATTGTCTTATTTTTGTTTTCTGTTGAAAAAATTGATTATATTTCTAAAATATTAAGGTGTGTTTTAAGAGAATGAGAAATTCAAGAATTGACAACTACAGTAAGTAAGAATCAAAAGGGTCACCGGTCGCCAGTCGAATAGGTAGTAGCCTCCACCCTACTTGGGCCATGATGATTAGTATCTATGTGGCTTCATTTAGACTGGATCAACTCCTTTTAAGTATCTGATTGATACAACCTTACCCATCCCTAGTAAAAATAATTACTGACAAAAAACTTTATAGATTTCCACATTAAGCCTTAAACTAAACTACACTCCGAAAGCATAGTTAAATGTTCGTTAACTAATATGCAAAAACCTATGTATATCATCACGGGCAGCCTAATGTAGACAATATCTACCATTTGTATCATAAATAAAGTGGGTAAGCTCAATGTTTCCAGCGGTGGAAGAAGTAGACCAGGATCTTCTGTGGCTTTAAGATGCTATGTTACACATAGATATCACGTCACAGATATAATAACAAACCATGGCTAAGAGATAGGACGAAACCAGCTTCTTCTAACATTTAGACATTAATAATATTGAGTGGCTGATATGTGAACATTAAAATAAGTCTTTAATAAGCGATGTAAATACTGAGCATCATTTCAACCTATATCTATATCAAATACACGAGTAAAATGTGTGTGTTGAAGACAGTTGAACCATGTGAAAAATAAAAATAATCAAGTTTAACTATGCAATATTACCTAATAGGCATGTATACAATATACAATAATTTATTATCTAAAAAAAAAAAAAGAAAAGAAAAAAGGGATGTACATAATTACAATCAGTCAAGTGCATATAGCAATAAATAAAACTTAAGAGATAAACAAATGCAAAAAAGGCATGCAACAGAGCATTTTATAGAATAAAAATTAAAATAATATATAGGAGGGAGGGGGGAAAAAATCACTAAAACGTACAACAATCAAAAGGCAATCGAAAGTGCTGATACAAAAGCTCGGACACCTAACCCAGTGAGCACTACTGTAACACACTACTGGCGCTATATCAATCGCAAAGGTATTACGGTAGGGCTCGCCGGTATCGACTTACGTCATGTTGATCTAGGATTTTCGAACGGACGTTGCAGATCGGGTAGGTGCCCATCGAAGGTACCCGAGGTCCTGGGGAATGGTCTCCCTTCGGGTCAGCATTAACACACAATATAACACTCTCACATCTTCGTAAACTTTCCCTCCGCTACAACCCACGAGAGCGTCTCCGCTTTCATACATAGTATTTAGTTATATTGCATAATACATTATTATAATCAAATATATTATCACAGCTATAATAGATATACATATAATTTTTTTTTCTTCAAATTTACCACTTATTCCACTTTGAGTAAGTAAATCATTTTAAAATGGTTCTTGTAAATTACTTCAGTTCCATAAAAGTCAAAGTAATGTGAATTTCATTTTTCAGTTGCTCTTATCATGGATACAATAAAATAAAACAGTGGATAGTAATAGCATAGCAATTAACAGTGATTTTAATAACTGAAAAGTTTGTTTAAACATTTAAAATTAATATGTACACAATATAAAAATAAATCTTTATTAATATACCAGTAGAAGTACCCGACATTGCCCAGGATGGTTTATTAGATTTTTGTGTTTTGTGTACAATGGTTTTCATCGTAACTTATCAGGGGGGAAAGCTACATTGTTTGTTTATCACATTTAAAGGATAGGATTCATCACTCATTTATTATATAAGTTTCAAAGAAATGACTTCAGATTAAAATATCTCATAAGCAACCACTGGTATGTTAACATAAGGAGAAGAAATAATAGTTTTGTCCCAATCCACAAAATGGCCAGGGTACGCATAGAAAAACATACACAAATAAACACTTTTGTATATATTCAAAATATCTAACACCTTTGAGAAACTTACATGTCTGTAAATTGTAACTTTTACTAACAAACAATAGGCCCCTGTTAACAGGCTGATAACTGACTACTGATGTAACTAAACCAGCCTAGATTGATTGACAAGGGATTGTTAAGGATTAGATTGGTTCATTCTAGCCCTTATCCGTTTTTCTATAAGAGATGAGTATTGTTCGAAAGCCTATTTGGGGGGGGATTCTACAAGTTGTAGGGATGTGAAGGATCGGCATCAAAGTTTAGCCAGCTCATAAACCTTTTTATTGTGAAACGGCAATGTGTCACCTGGGACCCAGTTAATACTTTATCTCTTGGTCTGGAATAGTACTTCACATCTTAACTACAAAAACCATAAGAAAGTTCTTGATTTTGCTGGTATTGAGCCTTGACCAAGTGTGCCAGGGTGGAGGGGTGGTAGACACTTCGGCAGAAAAAGAACATTTTATTCTTGGTCATTGGCTCTGTACCTCGTGTCATCAATCATGAGTCTAATGTCACGATGTTTACACCACTAACCACTGAAGCATAAAATGCACTTTTAGAAGTTCACATTTGTTTGAAACTATGGGACATAAGAAACAAAAACAGAAACCATTTGAAAATGATTTAAATGTGCATATACATGTGTAAGTGTATGCCAGGTTCAAGTCCCGTGGCCAAGGCAACTTATTTTCAGATCAAAAATTTGTGCATGTATAAGTTTTAAATATTTATTTTTTAATTAATTTGTTGAATTAATAATTTGTCTACCTCTTCATACACAATATACTCATGTCATTACCAAGTTACTGAAAAAAATCTCTAACTCTCGATCATTGTACTTAAAGAATCTTTAATTCAAAACAACTATAATGGTAAAGTGATATAATAATATATATACAAGATAAAGACAAATGTATTATAACTCATTATTGTACATATAAAACCTATAAAAAAAATTAAATCAAATGATAAATCATAAAATAAGTTAAATTCTTAGTTATAGGTTAAAAAAACAAGAACAAATAAAAAAATAAAAAGCATATTGGTGGCCAGTTAGAGATAGAAGCACGAATGCATGAGAAATGAGATAAGTAACGCTAGCAGTAAACACACTTTGGCACAATCCCACCTCAGCGTTAATGTGCAACTAAAGTCTTCACAGTCCCATCATTTCACAATAAATAAAATATACACATATTGGTTAATATAAGCGTAAATGCAAGTTAGAGAGGCAATATATTTATCGCCAGGCCTGCCCCTGTAGTATCACTATTTTTGTATTTTAAAGATAATTTTAAAATAAAAAAATTATGGGAATAGACATATTAAAAGAGACAAACAAACAATTATACAAAAATGTATATAATTGAGAGGAATTGAAAAGTCCATGAGACAGTTACAAATTATATAAAAACATCTTCTGTAAACCAAATCCAATGCGTGACAAAAATCTTTCATTATTGAAATCCCTGAACTGACCATGAAATCGTCTAATTATGACATTATATGATAATACCTGATTTCATGTAAGCCAACCCTTTTGACAATATTTTGTAATGCTTGAAGGGTAATAAGAAGTAGTCTTATCAAGAGATAGGAAGTTGACATTGAAGGAAGGAATTAGGAAGAACGCAAGCAAGTTGATAGATAATGGTAGGTGAATGCTATAGGGTAATAATAAGAGGACACCAGATCAGTTTGTCGGCGGTTGGTGAGTTACAGAGAAGGGATATAGGCTACATGAAGGGACTATCATGACCAGGGGGTTGAAAAGATGAAATTGTTGCTCAATCTGAAGGGAGAGGCTCCACTTTTATTCGAGTACAGAGCGACTGCCTTTCATCTGTTTGTTTTACATTATGATTCGATAGATTTGAAATTTTAAAGTAATTTTCAACAACAAATCAAAATATGGTGTAACGTCCCAGCCAGCTAAGAAGCTTTATAAGATTTAAAGTTCTGATTTAATACCCACGGGTTTGAGGACAAATTAAAAATGGTAACAAGAAAAGAATTGCAACAAAAATAAAGTTCTGAGAGCCCTTGCATCCTCTAAGCCGATTTTAGTTTTAACAAGCTTTTTTTTTTCTTTTGTCCAAAAGATAATATTCAGTGATTGAGATGGTTAAACAAACTTGATATTGTTTCTTCACTTTATGTATCCTTTATAGATATTTAAAAAAATACGATTTAGTTCATAATTGATCCAAAAAAATTTTAGGCATAAAACATAAAGAGTTATATATTTTATAGGAAGGTATTACTCCATGGAGATTGACCAATTAATTATACCTGTACTTAATAGGGGCAGCGCGGAAAAGACTTACTTAGGTCAGAATAAAGGGTACAATCAGAGGGATGGAAAGGAGAAATCGGTAATTTAGTGAAGGATTTTTGATTAAAAGCACAGGATTTTTTTTTATATTAGACAGACTGGCTGACCTCAACACTTCTAGTATGTGTGCCATGGCTTTACATTTGTTCACTGGCAGTTAATAACATGCCTAGGGCTATGTACACATATAGTGAGCTGGAGCATAAGTAGACTTTGTCAGGGAAGGAAGGACTCAGTTTCAATTCTCACATGTGACTTGTGATTGCACCACTTAGGTTATAACGAGGAATAACCTACTAACTATAGAGCTGTTAACTCCAATACACAAGGCCCTCGAGCCCTGACAAGCATACATATACAGTATGTGACGTCAAAAAGCTCAGGCATCGATTTCTAGAATGAGGATTTAAACCTTCAGTTTTATTACTAACAGAAACTAGTCAAGAATAAAAATTATTCAGTGACCTTAGACAGAATGTCTTTTACATTTGTAAGTATTAAGACATGTTATAGCATGGTTCACTAAGATCTAACAGCTTTGCTCGCATGTACAGTGCTCTGTGCCATTGAGGAATCAGCTCTTCTATAAACTATCAACACTTTCGGTGCCGTACAATAAACAAGTGGATGAACATGTGTTTCTTCTATATAGCTAGAGAGTTAACAAAATTAGAAGTTGTAATCATACTATTTATAAGGAATAGATCTCATGTCTTCACCCGTAGTTTTATTTTCAGCACAAGTAGTTTTGGCAACTAAAACTGTTATCTCCTGGAGATATCAAACATATATTATGGTGAATATATAATATATGAGATTATTGCAAACATTTTTTTCTCTCAATGGTTTTCAGATGACAGAAATATGTCGGATGTTGCTACTTAAAACATGTAAATGTTGAGCTAACACCGTTATAACAATAATCTTATATCTATTATAGATTCACTGTCATAGCACCAGAAGATGACGGGCTGAGCTGCCGAAATTGCTTATGATAAAAATGAAAATGAGTAAAAGCTAAGTTTCATTCCTAGTAATCTGACCTATAAGTGGCATATCAACATCATATTATTTGATTGTTTTTTTTTTTTTTATCAAAAGATCAGCATTGCATCAGAAAGAGTTTGTGTGCCATAAGCTGGCAAACTTAAAATAATGGCTAGGGTCACGACTCTGAACGATGTTTCTATGGCAAAATAATATTAATTGCAGCGAGTCGATATTGGATATGGCTTTTTAATAGCTACATCTATCTCTCTTGACAAATGCAACAACTTTTATTTACAATAAACCTTTCAATATTGACTCTTATACTGTATGTAGGCATGATAACTTGCAACATAACACATGGCCAGAGGTAGACCTACTGGTCACGTTTCTAACGGGGTCCCCTAGAGAGAATTTCTGATCCTTCTCTAATTAGGTCGTGTTTATGAATTGTCACAGTAATCACAAAGCTCTGAGTTAAAATCAAAATCCCTTTTTATGCAATAAGTGAAGGTATAATGCATAATAATAATAATAATAATCTATAATTTAATCTATGTAACAGATTCATTTAGTTCTATGTAAATGTATGGAATATGAATGAGTGAAGCGCATGCAGCAATTGTGTTACAAAATCATTCTTTATATTCTATATGTCGAGATGGGAAAAGGCTGGTTGCTGATGCTGATACATGGCAACTATTCATGCCCTTACTGCTTCGTTTATGTTCTATCCAATGAAGCATCTAAGTCTGAACCACTGAACCCTGTCGTTTAACTGTTTAATCACTGATGGTGGGAACATACTTACAATATTAAAAGTTTAATTAATGATTCAAAGAAGGACAACATTATCATGTGACAATAACGGTACGAGTTGATGGGATGTTAAACACATATGAGCAATTTTGACATGCGGTTGAATAAAACCATCATTAAAGTTAATAAAAAGTAGTCAAAACCACTTCATGAAATAACCATTCCCGATATGCAAAATATATGAATGACACATTTATTTGTGTTTGAAATAGTGTAGAATGAAAACACCCTTTAATAAAATAATATAAAAATGCTAGCCAAAGCTTGCCATTTGTTAGTGTTGGCAAAAACAGACAAAAAACAGAAATAGACACGCAGACAAACATGAACAGCCGAGAAGACATCGGAAAACAGACATACCATCTGACTGAGTGCGCCTGGCATCGCAAGTATTCGAGCCCTGCGCTCGGCTTCCTGAAAAGCAAACCATCACCATTCGGCCCAACACCATTACCCAGCATAAATATAAACATATATAGGTAAAGTGCCAACAAAATGAACAATCACATATTCCGCACTACCTCTTGTTCTGTATCATAAACAAGAATAAATCCATTAAATATTTTATTGTTGGTGGAAATTTTGAAACAAATTTTTGTCTATTAGTTGCCTCAATTTTAGAACATAATATATGAATTGATGAACGGGAGGATAATGAAGCCAACTATACCAAATGACCTTTATTCCAACCTGGATAACTCTGCAGGTTAGTCTCCATTTTGGAGAAATCTGAGGATGTGGAGGATACTTCATTTCTATGAAGCCAAATAGAGGAGGAAGGTTCTGAATAGTATTCGCACTACAGATGTGAACAATTAATATTTCTGTCAGGAAGATGATAAACTGCCTACTGTCTAGTGCTTGCTAATGAGCGGCTTAGTCAGTACTATTAATTTCCATTTTAGCACACGACTCCCATTCTAGAGCAGAAGAGAAAGAAGAAACTTTTAAAAGCCAGTTATGAGCTCAGGACCATCACAGTGTTAAAACTGGCGACGGACTTTATCTTTAAACAAATTCAGGTGGTTTAAACTGTCTAAATTATCCATTTTTAGGGTTCCATTGTCCTGCGAGTTGGTTTAAAAAACTATAAAATGTTTTTATTTGTCCATATTTTTTTTTTGTTAAGGCACAAAATTGAATGTGAACTACAGCAGCACACTTATAATATTTTTTTTAAAAAATAGCAATACATAATATATGGGCTTGACACAAATTCATGAGGGGACCGTTTTGAGTTAAAAATACGTTAGTGTTATAGTCAGTAAAGAGCCTACTACTATCTCTTGCTGCTAAGTAAATGTCTAATTGGAAAACTTAATCTCCTTTACTACGATTTTTATTAGCCTGCATTGATGATTGTAACATTTGAAGGGTTTCGTCATTTTGTTTTTTTTTAATCAGAGCTCTCATTTTAACCCATGCCTCTCCTGGAGATTGTGAGATCTCGAAACACCCTGATCAATAATATGTATTATTGGTTACTATTATTATTACGTTGGGACTTTACAGCATCACAATTGAAAAAAATCAATCCAGTGGCAGATTTTTTTCAATGTTCATATAAAAGAGATGTGGCTGTGGTGTAATTCTCACAAATAAATGCAACATGGACAATATATACATCCTGTATGAGAACCTTTTTACATGTGAATGCTAATAAAAATAATTCAATGAAAAATAACAGATCAATCAAAAGGTTATTATTAATAAGATAATCAAAACCTTTTTTACTATGCGTTACTCCGCATTCAACTAACATTTTTAGTTTGTTTTAGTTCTGCAGGGTGTCTTCTAAATGAATGACTCCTACACAGTAAAATCACCATGTCATCAGTGGATACAGAAAAATAAGTAGAAAATTCATGAAACATTCAGAAAATTGGAATGAGCAGAACTTTAATTATGATAAAAACGTTTGTTTAAATGTTTAACTATGAGAATGGCAGAACATTTCTGTAATCTATTAACTTTAAATTAAGATGTAAGAAATAAATGTCCAGGATATTAAGTTAGTAAATGTATTCATGTGTGTATATGTGCCTTTTCAAGTAGTAATAATAATAATAATAATAATAATTGTATTATTAATTAGTTACATCTAAAGATGGGAGGGATGGGGGTGTCTTGCGATACCTGCTAGGTCGAGTTTGATCAGTACTTAGATCTATTAGGTCTAAAACAAATAAATAAACCTCACTAAAGTCTATAAGGGTAACCAAGAGAAACCAAAAAAATAAATATTAGTTAAAGAAAAAAGAGTGAGTTTCTACACAGGAACTCCCTGATCCCTGCGAATCCTTAAGCCTAGTCAATGAGTTTGTGTGGATCAGCAGGTCCCGGCTTCAAATCTTGGGGCTCTGTCAATGACTTTTTTCTTCAACTAATAATTATAAAACCGGTGGGATTAGATAGCACACTTAGTAATTTAGAAACAAACTTAATTAATCAGATAATTAATAACAAGAAGTAAATCATTTCTCAGAATAGTATTAAATTAAAAAAACCTTAATTCACTTCAATTTTAAACACAAGACTACAATGCAATAAATTGGAGCATAAATGTGATGGGCCATAGTTCAAATATCATCTGAAGGAGAACAATTAGAGAATTAATTCATCATTCCCTAACTGGCTTCAAAAGGTTGGTAACCAATGGATGATCTTTCTTAAATCTGAAAATTTAAGACTTTTTTCAAGAGCTAAAAAAGGCAAAGGCAGAATATGTTCAAGAGATTGTTCAATTTGTAGACACTCTTTGTTAAAAAATAAATAAAATAAAAATAAATAAATAAATAAAATAAAAACTACACAAAAATAAAAATTGCACACTGATAGCAAAACATATTAGCTATAAATAGGTTAATAATTTCAATATAAAATCAGATTGCAATAAAACAACATATAATTTTGAGCCATTACTACTGTTATTGTATGTTCTGTTGAGATATTTATAAAGTTTTTATTAATATTGACCATTATTATTTGTAAAATGTAATTCTAATTGTTCTTGGTAAAATATAACGTTAACTGTACACAGTGGTTTGGCTCGCATACATTTTTTTTCATTTTGATACAATTGTTTTCTAAAGATACTGGGTGTTTATTTGTCATAATTCAAAATATAATATACACTGTAAAATATAGCACAGATTGTAAGTTCCTTAAACAAATTTATAAATTAAATTATATTTATTAAAAACAGGCTTGTTAAATTTAAAAACCCAATTTTCAAGTCCTAAACACCTTAAATTTTTGAGATATATAACAAAACCTAAAATGCTTTGTATGACTGCAACCAAACGTATTTAATTATTGATTTTAGAAGTAATTTTCCTATATTTTTTTTAACTCTTTGCAATCAAAACACAGAATATTCCCAGTTTGTAGTTCTATTCCCCACATGATCATGCGATGATTATTTAGAGAGTAAAATTTAATTTCTCAGAAGAAACAGTTGTTATTTCAGTCAGACAGGATAGTTCTTTCTGTGCAATTAGCAGACCCAGTTTTTATGGAAAGAAAAGTCACAAAACAAAAAACAATCTATTGGAAGCAGACCAGAGCAATATAGAAATTAAAAAAAACAAAACTTTAGAAGTTAGATGCGACCTGATTCTATAAAAGCTTGAAATAGATAGAAGATCTAAGAGAAAAAATAACAAAATAAAAGAGAAGAGGAGTCACCTCTCGGATGGTGAGGGTGTGTGACATCATCTGTATGTTGATCTGCGACTGGGAGGTCGGGAGGTTCTCAGATGACCGCGAACGTACAAGCTGACGGCTGCCATTGAGCATCTCTCGGCTTTTGAGTGTCATCTCAGTCTTGACAAAGACTCTCCTGATGTACTTTGAACTCAGGCCTCGGATACCAAAAGCCACCCTTAGCAGTTTCTTAGGGCTCACCTGCAACAGCAGAAAATTCAATAACATAAACACAATTTTCATACCTTAATAAGCAAGTCAATAATAAAACAAAAAAAAACAGGAGGGATAGCATTTTGGTAGATACTCAACAATTCCAGTGCGGAAAAAACTCAACTCAAGAAGGCCTAGTGGCCCTGCCCAAGTAGTGAGCTCTTGATTTCCCCGCCTATATATAGGGTCTTCAGCCTGATAACAACTCACAACCTCTGATATCATCCTTACTGCAAATTGGAGACAGGTTTTCATTAAAGGGTTGCAATAAGTCATATTTTCATCATAATTGATGCTAGATGGCAACGTTTGATACATAATATAGTTTCGTTTCAGAGAGCTAAGAACTAACCAGAAAAGTTAGTTATAAAGAGTAACCTTTGGACTACTCCAACATCGTAGAAACTGAGATAGACCTAGATATAAGCTTTTGTTGTAAAGCTAAATTGGACACCCAAAAAGAACAAATCAAAATAATTACCACTTTTTTTTGCTTTTTCTATTACATATATATATTTTTCCATATCGTCGTTAATGTTATGTTACTTACTGGTATGTGACGACAGAAACTAGCCAGAGCGCAGTCTATGCCACTGTCCTGTATCTCTCGGCTCCACTGAGAGCTGGCATCTGTGGTGTGCTTCTGGAACAGGACAAGGATCGCCATAGATATTCTGTAGAAAACCTTGATCCCTTCATGGATGTACGTGTCCATTACGCGAACCTGCGGGCAAACGTAGAAAACTGCAGTCAGAAATAGGGTACAACCTTTTCTTGATACCATCCCAGCATAGTGCGATAATAACAACATTATCACACAGCATCGCATTTTGTAAATTAAAATAAAAAATAATGTCCCTTCAGTGCTTCCATAAAAAACTTTTGATATAAAAATAAAGTAAGTAATAAAACAGCTCTAATGGTTTATTCATAACAACAAACAAAAAAATTATTATGATTAACTAAAGAAAAAAAATAGTGACAGGGCCGGGAAATGAACCCGGGCCCTCCCGGATCTCCGGCCAGGTGCTCTTTCCAACTTATCCATCTCTGTCGAATTGGTAGCCTAGTCAATATCTATTCTCTGAAAATATCACCAGAGTAACATTTCATAAAGGAGACTAAAACGAAAATTTGTTTCAAGGTAGGTAAAAATTAATTTTTTGAATATTAATAAATTTAATTCTAGAATAAATGTACTGAAAATCAAGACTATATACAATGAAACAGAATTTAGTCCATAAGCGAAAAAAAGGTAGCAGAAAACCAACAGTTAGATCTTTACAAGTACTGCTCTTATCAATCACTGAGTGTATTTCGCAACAAATAAACTCAAGTAAATTTACTACTATGGGAGCTAGTAAGATAATTCAGCAAAGAAATATTTGTTTGTTATGTTTTTTTCATAATTGGAGATAATTTAAAAGCTTACTTCTTTTTTAATCAATATATAGAGATAAATTCAGCACACCATAAAAAATGAGTAATGTTTTCTCCGATGGTTTCTTTAATCTGAAATACAAAAAGAAAATATTAAATTTTGTATACTTTCTACAAAAATTTTTCAATTTGGTCTATTTTATGGTAGCTATATTCTTACCTTGGGCCTCTATTTTGCGTTGAGTAGCTTCGTTCCGTTTTAACTTTTAATCGAGACAACATTAAAATAAGTTATAGCATCAACATGGACTTTTTTTTTTTTCCTTCTGCCGAACTGTTATGATTTATATTGTCATGATATTATTTGTTCAATTTGATTAAAATAAGTGAAATTTATATAAAAAAAAAATTAAACATTAACACAATGATGGACTTATAGCTTTGTTAAGTATTTTGTGTTGACTTATCTTAGAACAATTTGATAATTGGTCGAAATTGAAATGAATCTTTAGAAATTATTACATTTTTTGAAATAGCGAACAATAAATGAATATAGAAACAATTGAAGTAAGGGATCATGTATAAATAAAGTTTAGTTTAGTCAGCATTGGAGGAGGAAACCCTGCCCTAGAAGACCATGGTGATAGTCAATTGTCAGAAGAGGTAAGTTGAAGAGAAACGAGTACACCCATTCTATTGGTGAAGGCTTGACCATTAGAGCGTGTGTTCATATTATTTACATTTACACTGTAGTTTACAGTAATAGAGTAGATGATGCTAAAGAAAGAATACATGAGTAAAGGCTAAATGCTACAAGTACTATTTTATCTAGCGGCAGATACTCTTCACTATTATTCGAGGATACATCGTATTTCTATGACCTAGTGAACCTGGCCTCGCAGCAAAAAGAAGGGTTTTACCGAACATTCTAATAATGATAAATATATTTATTATAATATGTGTATAATTAAATAAATAATAGACTCTATAAGGATTAGAAACTGTCTATAAGAGAGTTTATGTTTTGCCACCTGCTGTTTGTAATTCGTTCTTGCAACTGGTGTCAGAAATTTAAAAAAAATATGAAAACCATACACTTACCTTCAAGACCCATCGATATTTTTTGTACTAAATTAACCATGTTCAAAAATCATACTTAAACAGTTTAATTATACTGGGAGTTCATTGTTAGCAGTGAATTTATAAATGAGTGGATGACTGATGAAAGAGAAGTGTTAGATTTTCATAAAATTAATTAACAGACAACGTTTTTGACATTCTATGTCTGCACCATGTCCTAGTATAAGGTGGTTGGATGATGCATATGTTAAAGGGAGATGCAGCGTTTACTGATGAACTCTAAATATGTGTTAAGCTGGCAACATCTCCTTTATATCATCCAGCCACCTCATAATAGGGCCTGATGCAGACATACATATAACTCGAATATGTTCCCCAGAAATAAATTTAATGAAAATCTAATATTTTTTTCTTCTTCATCAGCCTAAGCCAATATCCCAACAAAATCATCCAATCAGTTTTAAAAAGATAACTGAATAAACGTATATACAAATAATCAAAATGAGCACTAAATACTTGTTAAAAAGTCTTGGTGTCAGATTAAAGGAAGATATATCAATCCCATTTAAACAAAAATGAATTCTTGTTGGTATTGATCAGATGAAAAATCTAAACAAACCGTTTTTTTTTTTTTTTATTCCTCATTCTGACCTATTCATTGTTCTCTGCGAGCATGAAGATCATGTCGAGTTTGAGTATTTGTGAGACCTATGTGTTTTCCTATTCGAGCGATAAGGAAGAAGGAGGCCCAGGGGGTGGAGTCCCCTAATAGTCAAAGCCAGGTGCTTTTCATACTATAGGTGTTAAAGGTGGCCTTTATCTTTTTTTTCTTAAAACAATCTAGACCAAAGTTTGTAGCAGTATTCCTTAGACCCCAGAATAGACACTAAGGTGCAAAAAACTAAACAATCAGCTGACCAGACTTTGAGGCTTCATAGTTCGAATAACCCAGAATATTCAAACAGACAGCGATGAGTCACTTACTAGCATTGACGAAGATTAATATACTATTATACTTTGTAATATTTGATTTTAGTTTTATATTATTTACATAAAAAAAGGCAGTTTTATGTTACTTTAAATTTGTTTAGTTATTTTTCTCCGTAAGGAGATTTTGCAACACAGCCACTCCTCATGGGCTACACCAGACACGGTCAGCTAGTAACCAATAAATACAGTTTTTATACATACAGTTTTAAATATATATATGGAGATAAATAAAACATAATATAATTAAAAATTGCCATTTATTTATATATAATGATACTTTATAGCATACAACATGAGCAGAATAGTTTTCCTTGAAGTATCCAATACATACATACAAACTAACTCAGTTTTTAAGAAGCACTTTTAAGGACTTTAGGACCGAATAAGGAGATAATTATAAATAATATAAAATAGCTAATTCTAATATTTTATTTGATACACAATAGTTAGATTATACAAAATAGTTAAGATTCAATAAAAACAGAAACAAAATATAATGCAGAATGATAATGTCCCTTGGGTTAAAATAATTGGTAGAATCCATTTCTGTAATATTAAGATGGCAAGCCATTAAAAAAAAAAAACACACACAAAATAATCACAACTTTCAAATGAGACATCAGAGTTGAATGGAAGATCCGATCAATGAAGGTGATCAGAATTTAAAGTAGATAAGTAAAGTTAGGAGGTTAGTTAGGAGTTAGTGCCACTGATCTGAATTGGTTGCATTCTGCATTCTAATCGAAGGCAAACGTGATCTACATACCAGGACTTATGTGCTAGCAACATAATCTCCTTAAATGATTTTTTTTTTCTGAGTGAAAGGTTTAACTTGTCATTATTGTAATGATACATTCACTCATATTGACAATTTAATAAATGAAGGTTAACATAACTTATGAGGCCCTTTAATGAAACCATTGCTGTAGAGTAAAATCAATGATAAACTGTTTTCACGCCATCTCCAAACTTTACTATTTTTATATGTTCACTATTCATTACAGTGAAAACTAATAAATTTTTAGAAATACCCTCATATTTAAATTTTAAAGGCGATTCTTTCAAATTTGAATAATGCACTAGTTTAAATATCAGTGAAGCGATTGTGAATGTCAGAAGGCCTTATGGTTTTGACCATAATTAATTTTGATTTTGTCTAGAAAATCAACAAAAAAACAGTTTTCAAACTTAAATTTTAGTTTATTTCCTTCATTTAATTAGTACAATTAAGAGTAAGCTATTTTGTATGATCTGTTTAATGACAAATTTTACTATGCAATAAATTCTTGAGTTAACTAACCACTCCTGGAAATCAAAATGTATCAGTAACAATGACTCATGTGGGGGGGGGGGGAGAGTAATGAGAACTATCATGTAAACAAGCAGCAAGAACCTAGTTTTAGGTAAAGAATCATTTATGGAGATTACCATTCTATTTAATTTTCAGGCTGTCTAGGAAAAGGAACGCTACATTTGCCTTGAATTGGAACCACAGGGTGACAGGTTAGTTATTAACCTATATAGATAATAAATGACAAAAGAAATAATAACAAACTATATAATAGATAAATAATGAAATATTGACTGACCAGATGGTTGAAGGGGAGGCCTTCGAGCACCCACCAGATCCAGTCCATATAGATCCTGTCAGACCTCGAAGTGGGGCAGTGTCTGTTGAGGCTCACCGCTGCAGATTTCTGCAACATCAGTACATAATAAAGTAAATCCAACTAGCTACCATTTATTTTTTTTAAAACTTATTTTATATTTATAATAACAACAAATCATCAGTATTCAGAATGTTTCAAAAAGTACGCAGCTGCAAATTTCTTCTTAGGAGTACAAATTACAAAAAATAATCAAATGACGCTTTCCCATCTTTGGGCTGAGGATTTCAAAAACTGCAACCAAATATTTTTCCAGCCAAGCATGCCAACTTAAGTTCTTTTTATCCTAATGTTGTTATTCATAGATTTGTTTGTTTATTTATTTACGTACTTATGTACCCCCATTAAGGGCTGAAAGGCTGGCTATCCTACTGGGATAGGTCATAGGTGGTCTGAAAAGTTTCCGACCTAACAAAGCTTTTATTTCACTAGCTTTTATTTATTTTATTATCATCTTCATGTTGAGGTCGGAAACTTTTCAGACCACCTGTGTATATTTTTTTTTTTTAAACATTATACTTAACAAGTTTTATTTATTGCATTAATGTGTGTGTGTGTTCAATGGAATTGAAATAATCCAGAACTTTATGTATCTCAGCACAAAAGTGAATATCCAGAATTTTGCCTTGTATCGATGATGAAATATAGCAACATTAAGGCAGATATGTCAATGTTTTTTTTCTCTTGAATAGTGCTTTTATAAGATATGATCTTATTAATATTTTATTGGTTATAATAAACATGTGACTGGTATTTTAGATAACTTATTGTGTGTTATATAATCAAGTATTATGTTTGATATTAATATGTACAACGACAATGGGGTTGGTAAATATGGTACGTAGATAACAAATCGTTCTATTTATTTATCTTTAACAACTCTTAACACTTATCTGTGAAATTAAGCACCGAGTGAAAACTGTGTTTATTAAAACTATGCATATTTGTTCATAGGGATTCATTTATTTTTTGTTTTCTTTTTAAGTTTTAAAACATTCAGCTCTAAATAACTTTACATAACTGCGATGTTTACGTTCAAATTAAAATGACCTTATCTAAGGCTGGTAGAATTGAGACATCTCATTCTATTATCATTTTTCTTCCTTAAGACTAATACAATATTATTATATATTCAATATTTATTTATGGCATTTCCAATATCTTTAATATTTACAAAAATATAGCTGGCATTTTTGGTCTCATAATCTTATTTTATGCATTTCTTTTAATAACTGCCCCCTATTCAAAAGAGGAAGGGAAAATCTTATCATGACAGTGGATGGAGGGAATAGCTCGAGCATACATTGCCCTCAAAACTGGGGCCTCCCCAATATCACCCACAGAGCTACCCTGCCTTGAATAAGCTTTCCGGGTTCGAGCCCCTATCTTAACCAGTCATTTTTTCTTTGGCTGTTAATTACTAATAATTATAAATACTAATAAATTTGAAATATTAGCCAACTAAAAAAAAATGAGCAGCTGTAATATTGGTAGGTGTTGATTTGAAAACAGATGTGTCTGTTAATCATATTATTTAACTATTAATGTTTTTTTCCTTCAATTTAAAATTATTGTTTAGTTGTATATTATATCAATGACAGTTTATTTTTTTACCGATATGTTACTTTATTATTATTTCATTTGCTTATAAATTTAGGTAATCATTTAGTCAAAACTATTGTAATTATAAACGGTTACATAATCATACATGTAATATGTAGAATACAGCTATGGAAAATGTTTTCAAATAAATGATCTCATAGCATCTTATGTATCTCAGCACAAAAGTGAATATCCAGAATTTTGGCTTATATCGATGATGAAATATAGCAACATTAAGGCAGCTATGTCAATGGTTTTTTTCCTCTTGAATAGTGCTTTTATAAGATATGATCTTATTAATATTTTATTGCTTATACATGTTTCTGGCATTTTATCTAACTTATTGTGTTTTAAGTATTATGTTTGTATATTAATATGTACTACAATGGGGTTGATAAATGCAGATAACAAATCTTTCTATTTGAGCAGCAACACTTATCTATAAAATTAAGCACTTTTCACTGTGTGCTTATTAAAATCATGCATAATTGTTCATAGGCATTCAGTTATTGTTCGTTTTCTTTTTAAGTTTTAAAACAGTCTCTAAATAAATAAAAAATAATGCAACCAACTATTTTATCTATAAGTAGTTATTTTTCAGAAATGGTGCTAACCTACACCCTATCTATACACAACTAATTAACAATCTGAAATAATTTTATTTTTATAATGATAACAATTTTGTAATTTAAACTTCTAAACAACACGACGAAATCTTTTTTTATTACCGGCTAATTATTTTGTGGGGTTGGCAGATTTTTTTACACGCTCAAGTGATCAAGTGAAGCCTCAGTGCAAAATTTCATGTACCTAGAGCAAACAGAGGGCTTGCAATTGAACAGAACAGACAAGCTGATCTCATGAAAGACAGATACACACCATTAACATCATACATGGAATATATTGTTTAATTAAATTTATTTGTTAGAATAGTTAGATTTTGAGGAAGTGAGTTTTTGGTGGAAATAACTTAAATAGAGACAGTGTTTCAACCAGGTATAGGAATTGGTACCAATTATTGGTCATACTTACTCGGATTTCCAGATATTTAGGGTTGGGATTATGATGACCAATAAATACCTGCTGGAAGGGGAAAGATGGGACCTTTTGCCTTTATGAATTAGTGATAACTGACTTAGTGATACTTAACAGTAGGAACAGCAGCAAAGAGACTGAGTGTTAAAGAGAGACCGGGACATAGATGCCACCAGGAGTGATGAAAATCAACAAATTAACAGCTTATTGTTTATATTAGGTTAACTCTATAACCGATTATGATACAAAACATTTGAAATAAATAAATTTATGCCCATATAGAAATCTGAAGTCATATTAACTAAAAGATTATAAAATAAACTATTATTCTTAATGAATTTCCTTTGAATCCTTATAAATAAAGAAGTAAAAATATTTTAACAGAGAAAAAATTGGACCAATATAAAAAATAAAATCACATTTGATTGTTATATTACAATACAACGCACAAATGTACATGAATACATTGCAGATATAATACATGTTACTATCTACAAATAGGAAAAAATAAATTAAAAAACCTAAATAGCCAATGGGACATGGTGAGGAGAAATTATACAGCAAACACACCAGACGATCCTCCCAATCAGCGGGTTAAAATAAATTAAATATTCTCGATGAGTTCGAATATCATAACAGAAATGATTAATTGGTGCAAAGTGATGCCAACACATTAATGCTGGCGGCTCGCCTGCCAGAGGCAGAGTGGCTAATATCAGATAAATTGCTCATAATCTATTTCAGTACCGGAGACAATAGCCAACTCAACTGTTCACTCCTCGTTGTCTATTCAGCCACGGCCATAGTCTTTATCTTCTTCCTCCGTTTATGGTTAATTCAACCACTTCTTGTAACCACACTCGAGTAAAATAAAATGTCACAACAAATACATATACATTTAAAAAGTAAAAAACCTCACTAATTCAGGCTTTGCAAAAATTCACTATTTTTATTTATTTCCTTGTATTTCAACAATGGCAATATTTGCTCATATTGCACTTTTTTGTTTTAATTTCTGTCAGAAATTCACATACATTGTTAACTATTCAAAAGAGAAATTTGATTAATTAATATGTTTTAATTTTTCCATATTTTCTTTTGAACTATCTAAATTCATTGTATAAAATATTAAACTAAGTGCTTAAATAATTAAATAAATAGACTTGTGCCTGCCTAGTTTATTGCTTTGAAACACAAACCATTTCTGATTTAAACTATTATCTTCAGGTGCTTAATAAAGCTATTACTTTATTAATACAAAAGTTTTAGCTCTGGCAGTCTGCCTCTGTTTTGCCAAGACAATTAATTCCAATAAGACCCATCCACTTCTCATAACTATCCCTTATTTCCCATAGAACCACCACCTCTTTTAACAACTCATTCCATTTAGTCTATCTATTATATTATAATATAAACTCCAAATGCATGGTTAGATAATCAGTGGCAGTAGAAAATATGGCATGGCATTGCTCTCGACAGGGATGGATAAAGAGGACTGGTAATGGTGAACTGGTGGCGGAGCTATAAAAGGTCTGAAGCCAGCAAAAAGTAGCAGTATTCTCTTATTTTCTACTCTTCTTCCGGTAATAAGATATTTATTATCTGGAGGTGCATGGATGGTCTCAGATTACTTCCACATACTATTTTTATTTATTTTTAACAACAGTCAGTGACCAAAGTGGGATTTGACCTGCAGTCCCAGGCAGGTTCCACGTCGTACCGCCAAAGTTGGGATTTGCTGCACCGGGTCAGCGAACATTGGCCAGATTCTACAATTTAGGTTTTGAATAACACCAATGTTAGGTTTTCATCAAAAACTTTTCCTTAACTGTTAGCGAGTGTTTTTAATAGCCCACTTTTCACTCACCACTACACCCTTTAGAGAAGTATAGAAGACCTACAATAGCAGTGCTAATATTGATACAGCCTAATATAATAAGCTCAGTGATGTTAGCAAGGGTTAACTTACAATATGCTTCCTGGAGATGTGCATGACGGTTCTCCAGGTGACCTCGTGCAGCTGCTTGGTCTGTGTAATGAACATGATATCCTTGGACGAGACAATGCTAGCGAGGCAATTGTAGCATTCTTCTTCTGCAATTGAGAAAAAATAATAAGAAGTATCAATATTATGTATTTCAGGAGCCACAGTTATTTTTAATATAAAGCACTTTTCTCCAAGATTTGTGCCCAATTTGCCATAAATAATGTTTATTACCTTTCAAAAACTACTGTGATGCCTTAAGATCTACCCTTCCACCTAAATTCTAAATTCCTACCCAATTTTGCTTAGTAACTGAAATATAATTCCCGTTTTCTCTTTAGTGATGTTGTACAGTAAACAGATAAGGTTTAAAAATGTTGGCCAGTACATTAAATCATTTATATGTACTAAATTAGGGTAACAACAAATTAGGTCGACCACAAAGTTGTCAGTGGTGCTGGATGAGCAATGATTGGTGCTATGCTGGTATCTGTCAATCTTAATTTCAGTTTCTTAAACCAGATTGGGAACTTTTTTTATTCAAGTATTTTATCAAAGCTAATTTTTTACTTTCGTTCAGGTAAGGTGATATAGCCTTTTGTCTGCATGTATAATAGCAGATATAAAAATGATTCAATTAATCTGGCTTAGTTTCCACAAACATTTAATGAGTGATTAAGGAACTGAAGTGGAGTTTTGAGGATCAGATCTTTTCGGGGTTTATTCAGCCTCGTGAGGATAAATAAGTAGCTACTTGAATAAAGATTTGGCGAATAGAAAACTGAAATTAAGGTTGTGATTTAAGGACCAACCATACTAGACACCAATTACCAACTACACTGACAATCTGAAATGGCTTGCTTAATCTCTTTCAATATGCAATTATTTCTCATCATGAGGACCTGATGCAAAAATGTGTTGTATTATTAAAATATATTGCAAATAAAACACTCACTCATGAACAGTCTATTTAATTTTTTCCTCTTAAGATTCTTTTGCTATTTGTATATATAGGTATGTAGGAGACAAATCTGTTTCATAAGTGTAAAATTTACCAGTCATAAAGTGAAGGAGGAGCGCAGTTATAGGGTAGACCATGGGTGAGTAAGTTATGTCTGGTAGAGCGAAGCCTAAGACGCAGACGATCCTGTCCGCCACTTTGATGCCTCCTTTGGTCAGGTGGTACGAGTGCTTATGTTGGCTTTCAACAAACTGCGGCAGCAGGATCCCCTTGTCTGGCAATTCTGAAACCAATAGCAAATCTTATAGAAATAATATTTATTGTGAATACTTAGTTCATAAAGGCATAGATAAGTAAACAAGCAATGTGATCATTTAGGTTTTTGATACACTAGAAGCCCTGGTAATAAGACCAACGGTCTTGATGGTACCAAATTAAAGACCTCTTTACCCTGATTAATATGCTATTTTGAAGTGTAATCATCATAAGTAGGCAGTAAAAATGTCATTAAAATCATATTAGCAAGTTTAACTCAATCGGTGATTTTTTTAGAATCATGGTATTTCCATGTGGTATTCTGATGGGGCTAAAAGTGAAAATCCTATGAAAAATAATTTTGTTCCAGGCATATTATGAAGGTTATAAAATTAGGGACCTATGTGTGCTGATTAAAGTAAGTATGATTTGTGTATTATTATTTCTTGTATATCGTTTTCTCAAACATTTATATATTAAATTTTATTTTCAGTATTCTGGCTATATTTTTAGTTTACTATTTATTTTCATGCAATCCCATTATCGAGGATCAAGCTAATCTTACAGTAGGTTATTTAAAGAAAGGAAATAAATAAAAATTAAGTTAATAATAAAATAAAAAATACATTGCAACAAATAATCTTTTGTTATTTGGTTGTCATTTAAATAATTGATTTATAGTTCAGAGGGTTTTATTTATAAAATTACAATTTGCATATTCAGCATTAATAATTATGATTTAATCGCTCATTCATCCCTTACAGACAATTATCAATTTTTACAAAAAGTTTAAAGAGAAAATTCTTATTGAGTTCTCTTTTAAGTTATTTAAATTAAAAATGCGCATTTCAAGTTCTAAAATTCAATTCAAGTATGATACACCACACAATTATTAGGTTTGGTTATAGCTTCAAAACCGATTATATATTAATCAGGGCATTGATTTTAATTTGATATCTTACTTAGGGTACTTATTACGATAGGAAAATATTTAAGATTTAATTACTAAGTAATTAATTAATGGCCCCTAGTATTTTTCAATGGGCTGATCATTGTTCCAACAAATTGAATTACCATGCAAAATATTATGACTTTAAAAAGTTGCGAACAAATGTAACATAATTTTTGTAATTATGGTTTAAAAAATCGAACACAAATTACTTATAGTTAATCAGAACTTCGAAACCGACAATTTGATACCCTAATCAAAATTAAAGAATATTATTTTCTAATACCACGTACCTAAGTACCAAGTATTTAGTTAATTAGTTATACAATCCTGTTTTATAAAGATATATTTTTTTCATGTTGTTGCGACAACAAATAGAACGTCAAAGTAAAATTTCATATTTACAAGTCAAACAAGGGATTACTTACAAAGACCAGAACAGTCGGATACAGGGGGGAAGAAAATGGATTTGTGTTTTAAAAAAAAAAACCAAAACAATAATAGATGACACGTATGTATTCATAAAACTATGGGTTTTATTAGATAGTTAAAGTGAAAGTGAACTATCTTTAAATTTAAAAAAAAACCTGAACAAAATTATTTACTGAAAAACAAAATGTGTACTATATTTATTTATTATTATTCAAGCTTTATCTCCTTGATTTAAATTGTATTACCATCTGATAAAAATAAACTGAAATATTTATTAAAATTTCATTTGATAAAAAAATCAATTTCTTCCCATATTAAATATTGTATAATAAGAAATATTATTGATTCCAAAAGCACTACAATAATAATATCAATAAGCAAAATAAACATAATTGCCAGGCATCATTAGAATGATGTGAATTCAAATTAAAACAAGAATACACGCTATTATCTTCCTAATCTGATTGATAAGAACTCTCTAAAGGAGATAATGTTCAATTTAAACCCTTGAAAGAAATCTACAACCATAAGGAGGGCTGCTATCATCCCATTTGATAATGTAGCGTTAAAAAAAAACAACTAATAAATAAATAAAACAAATAATAACAAAGTAATTAAATAACAATGAGAGAAAATATGACTATAGAACATCAAACCCTATTTGATATTTTTCAAGTCAGTGTGGGCTTGAATCATTAAACCACTTGCTGTCTTTAATGAGGACATCCTCCCAGTCAATGTTAGAACGCTACACAAATATGAATCATGGGGCATTTGCCGCTCGGCAACCAAATAACAATTCATGTCACACGCAGTAAGCAACACAAAAATACAGATAACTTTATAATAAACTAACCAAATTGTTTTTTAACTTGACTCTGCCAATTTATAATATTTAATATTAATAATATAGATAGCTTTAATAATCAAAATAAACGGTGGTATATTAATTCATAAACCAATACATTTTTTTTATTTATAAATAACTTAAATATTAATATTAAAGGAGATAGGGGGCATTGCATATTAAACATAAACAATTTATTTCATAAATAAAAGAGAATACAGCCCTTAACTATTATTAAAATATATATATGTAATGAAATAAAAATACAAAATTACCGTACATAATTTTATTGAAAAAAATATATGTTAAATAATGACACGACCTGTGTGGTTTTTTGTGGATCAATAATTAGCAGTAATCGGATATAAGTAAAAGAGTGTTATTGGTAAGGATGCCAGGGCTGAAGGAGTTAATCTGACACTGACAGGATTAAACTTGTTCGAAGGGGTTCTCCTCACTCCCGAGTTAAATTAGGATTGTCAATAAACATTTCTAAATAAACAGAAAGAGCCTCTCGGCTCCCAAGTGAAGAGATAAATTCAAAAAAGAAACACTTTTAACAACTTATCCCATCAGATTACTTAAAAAAATATATAAATATATATATTGAACAAAATTATTTGAAAATAATTGCATTAAGCATTGTATAATCCTGATAAGCAGTTGTAATCAGTGACCAGATATATGTAAAAGGAAATAAGGCTTTGAAGAATTAAATTTTTTTTGTTTTTAAATAAGAAGAAAAAATATTCAGTGCAAATAATGAAATCCCTCTTTTTGTAATAATCCTAATTATATATTAGAAAATGATTGAAATGCCTATATCTATTCATTAGTTACATTAATAAAGAAATTATTCACTTAATGAGATATTTATTTAACTTTCAACTAAAATAAAATAATGATGAAATGTTAACAAATGTCAAAATTTTACAATGTAAATGAGATTTGAAATTTTCTGATAGGGACAATTCAATAATAGAGCTTGCACAAATGATATTTTGAACTATTTTTGGTCATATTTAATTATAGAATGTACCAACCTGTGGTGCCAAATAGCTGATTTACTAAATCCCAGTAGAAACCCTCTTGCATGGACTTATCAGGAGCATGTTGATGGCACAGACGAGGCCAAAGTTGAGATCTTAACGTACTGTTCGTAGGCCAACAGTTCTCCCTCAGGATCATTTTCACCTCTCGTTTCTTTCCGCATTCTAACAGTGTATCTATTTCTGAATATGTTTTCAAAGGTATCTTTCGACTGGTTGGGCTGTCGTGTTGACTAGGGATATCTGATGTATCAACATGAGGGGGGAAAACCTCATACATATCACTCTCTTCTTCCAAAACTGACAGCATTTTTTTTTATTAGCCCAATCGTGTTTGCAACATGTTGTTATTGTCAAAAATTTTTATCACAAAAATAAAAATTTCTCTTATGTGAGGTCTGGGAGATGAAGTTTTCTCTTGTCTTTAAGCATTTTGAAAAATTTTAAACCTAAAAAAATAAATACTAATTAAAGATGCAACGTTGAAATAGGTATGAAGAAAGAGAAAAGTGTTCCTATGGCAAAAAAAAAAATCAAAAGGGAGGATATATAACCACCAAAAAATTGCACAATCAATACAGAATAGGCGTGTAAAAATTACCTAAATTGATCGGTAAACCTTCATTACAGTGTAGACGTGTTCTCGTTCGTAAAAGATCATGAGAAAGACTAAAATATCTCGGATAAATAACTAAATCCGACAGAGCGTAATAATGAAAGAATAGCTATAGAACAAATCTCGCAACTTAACCAAGGCAGATACCACTTGGAACTGAAGTTAAGAGCCGAGAGAATTTTGTTTACAAAATGGCTGACACCCGTCAAAATTAGATTGTAGATAGCAGCACCTCTGCCCAACCCCTCCTACTCACCCTTCACACTTATTATTTAATAATACTTTATTTATCGGTAATACAAATATACATTTACTCAGTATAATAGGCATGCCAGAATTTAATACTTTCAGTATGCGATAAACATTTATATATTTATTTACATACAGCATAATAACAATTAATGTTTCACTTGGTTAATACCACATCAACACAAGATATAAATATAGAAATAAATGTAAAAATGGAATATTTGGTTTGTTATAGTATACACTAATTATATTAAATTACTCAGATGTTGGATTACATTTAAAAAAATTGAATGAGTACGGATTTTTAAGCTTCTATCTTAATTGTTTATCTTGGAAAAAGAGTAATGTCAATCATAGGTTCTGTGTCAGGTACTGACAGTCTATTTTCAGTTGCATATATTAACAATAACATAAAACAAAATAGATGCAGACTATACAAATTGATACTGTCACATTAGTAACTAAAATATAAAGCCATTTGATTTTGCAAATTATAGGATACCAAACATATTGTTTTTATGAACTTGAATGAACCTCTTACCCAATCTCCATGTATTTTTAAAATACCAATTAATATTTAGTAAGTATAATATGGAAATTTTACTCATTATAGCATATAATCTAAAAATAACAGAACACAAGCAGAAAGTGACTATAAAAATTGGTATTAGCACCAATACCATAATAGGTATTCTAATCAGAATAAATAATTTAGTAGTCTTTGAACATAAACATGTTTTAGACTAGGAACTGGCTGTGATAAGTGTATATCAGTTGTAATATAACATTAATGAAAAGTTACTTGCAAGCAACACTACTGCCTTACCCCTGCTACTCGCATAATCATCCCTACTATTTGACAATTATAATACTTTATTTAAACATGAATATCATGTCTACATATTTATATATATATAATTATTAAATATGGTATAATAGGCAATGACCTTTTCTGACCCATTTATTTAACCATTCAAGGTCCTCCATACCACTATTTCACTTACTTGTACTTCACTTTTATTAATTTAATATTTGTATCCAAATATACACAATTATCAAAAGATAAGCCCCACTACCTGTACCCAACCCTTATTACATTGTATAAACCAAATTTTATCACATTGGATCCCTCCATGAAATCTTAAATGTATTGTGCTAGTAGATTTTTGTAACCATCTTCTATGTGTATTGTTTATTTAATTAAAATGAAAGCTAAGGTTTCAGAAGGGAAAAGAAACAGAATTATTGGTTTAAAAAAAATATTTTCTACAATGACCGGAGTTTAGCGTTTTAGAATATAATACGTTAATATTGACAAAAAAAAAAAAGTATAAACCGATTGTCCACGAATCGGCATTGAAATCATATAGCAATAAGGAGAAGGTAATGAAATTTGATTTTAGAAACTAAAATATAGTGTTAATGAACTATTACTTGTTGAATTTATCCCACAATTTTTTAATAAATATCAGCCTAAAAAAAAAAAATAATAATGACGGCCAGTATTCCAACTCAGGATCTTTCCAATCTTTGGTCTGCTTCTGTACCTCCCCATATCAAATACTAGTTTAGTCACTATCAACTCTGTTTATATTTCCTTTCTAGACATTTCACCAAAGTTTGTTTCCTGCAGAGGGACTGCCACATAATTTTAATTTAAATTTTACAAAGTGAGCATATTTATGGCATTATATGTATCAATATTAATAATATACTATGGATATATTTAGTATATAATTTTCAGCCTTCGGCAAATAAAGTATCAGTAAAGAGCCTCACCTTGGCACCACTGTTAGACTTAAAAATTATCTTTTAATATAAACATTTTGCTCTCTGTGAGGTCTAGGCAAATTACAAAATCAGTAATTGCAAACATGGTATTTATGACAGTTGTTATAATTTTTAGTTATAATTCTGTGAAATTGCGTACATATCATTGATCAGGGCAGCAAAGCCTAATCCTAATTTAATACCCTAATCGACTAATAATATGTAATGGGTCTTCTTTATTTTTTATGGAGTTCCATTTATTGTTATCATCATTGGGAGGGGGGGGGGTCATCAAGTGAAATTCATTATAAATTCCATTTTCCATATCAAATAACAGTTCATGATGCTAATGGCATATTTAATGTTTTTCTTAATTATTGTTGAAAATTACATATTGTTAATCAAGAGCTATCCAATTTGATGCCCAACTCAAAATTATGGTAAGATATTTTGTTTTGTACTAACAAATAATTGATTACTAACACTTACTCATATTTTATGGAAATGTCCATAATTTTACTATCACAATAATAATTTTCATGTTTTCCTTATACCAAATCAGACCTCCTTAGAAAATTGCATGTTTCTAGCTTTAGTAGAGGACTTAAAAAGATAAGGACAGACAGACATATGGGATAAAACAAAAGGGTTTCTGATTTTGAACAAATCAACAATACCTTAAAATGTGTTTCATGTCAATTATTACGGTGTTATATTATATTATAGTTGTCATTGACACTTTATGAAGGCTTGAAAGATTTGTACAGATTACATGACAGATCTTAATTACCATTAGAGCACACACAATAAAAAAAAATTGCAATGTACATCTGTGAACATGAGCTGTTCAGTCGATAAACACAATGTTTATAAAGCGTACCTAATTAGACTATTTTAAATACCGGAGTGATATACTTTGCAAGTTGTGTGCATTTTTAGGTAAAGAGCTTTCCATCACGTTTACTTTAATTTTATGTAACTTTTTCTTTATAGTATTGTAGTGGTATAGTGTTCTGTGTAGTGTGCAATACTACAGTTGCATTTATACGATAGTTACATTTATCATAGAAACTAATGCGAATAATATTTTTAGAAACTAAAAAAAAAAAAATCTGAAACTCTCCATTTAATCTACTTAAGTCGGTTGAACTCTACTTTGAAAATGCCAAATTATATTTGACTGTACTTTCTTTTACTTCTAGGCTTCTCGACTTGTACTCCGTTCTGAACCATTTGAAAGTAAATTAAAAGCTTTTGAGGCCCAAAAAAGAGGCATTGTTTCTTCTAATTAGTACTGACTAAACAATTACTAATATTTAAAAAAAAATTTAAAACTTTGATTCCTAATAATCAAATCATATTAGATATTGAGAAGATTCAATGTCTTGTAGGTCATTTATCTGGCTAGGCCATTTTAATGTGTTTTGGCTCGCCCCATTCAGTAGCTAATGATAAATTAGTTTTTGAGTTTTTAGTTAAAAGCATACTCTTGAAATATGTTTTGCATAAGTCTTTAAATTTATTTGTTGACCAATTATATGAATCAGTAAAGTAGCTGTTCTTAAATAATTAGATATTAAATGATCTTTCAGACTTTTTCTGTTTTAGCTTTGAAAAAAATTTGATCCAGAGGTAACTTGTTTATTCAAGCAAAGTGCTAATCAGAAAACTATTCCATCTGATGAAACTTTAAATGAGTTAGTAAAGAGCCATACTAAAGTTTTCTCTAGAGGTAAACCAACTGATTTTAATTTGAAACATCAAAATAGTGCTAAACCAACTTATATAATTAATCCCTTTTTTGTGTAGAGGAATGAAAATAATCCTAAAGCTAGTGATAACCATTGCAAAGTGTGTAAGAGCAATGATCATCCAATTTTTGTTGTCATCAATTTGGGGATGACTCCACATAATACATTTCTTAAGACCAATGATAACAATCTTTGTATTAATTGTTTGAGCTCTAGGCGTAAAACGCTTATGTGTGAGTCGAAAGCTTCCTGTGCTAAATAAAAACAAAATAACCACACTCTTCTACATTTTGATTCTAAACTAGCTCTGACTTCAATATCTAGTCATGATGATCGTAAAGCCTTGACTAGTTCAGATCCCAGTAAGTTTAACTCATTGCTCGACTAAGCAAGTGCAGTCCTGTTAAATACAGGTATTGTTCCTATCATTAGTTAAAGCCATCATAATCTTTGTAGAGAAGAGTCTTTTAAAAGAACAGAAAGAAAAGCTTTATTATAAAGTACAAGCAAAACTCTATATACAAATATTAAGAGCTACATTACTACATACTGGGTGGAATGTCTAGGGAGGAGTGGGGTTTGGGACTAAAGCTGAGACATATATGTATAAGAAAGGATAAGATTCTGGGAAGTAGGGAGGTCTTGAAGGGATGCAGTCCTTTACTTAAAAAATAACATGAACCAACTTCCATGAAGTCACCAGGCAGATATACAGTTCTGCTCAAGCCTCTTCTACTTTTAGCATTATAAAACAATTGATAGCCCTCAACATCTAGTTTTTTGACTCATCCCTGCATGTATAAGCTTAACCTCCCTAAAGTTCCTTTAGACTCATCCCTGCATGTATAAGCTTAACCTCCCTAAAGTTCCTTTAGACTCATCCCTTATCATCATTCATCCTCATTTATCATGTCATGAGTTTAAATCAGAGTTATTGGACAGGTTAAAAGAACAGTTTCAGGTGTCACTAATTTCACTATTGTTTCTCATTTTGATAATAAGTACAATATGCGGTTTAGACCCTTCTTTTTGATAAGATTACTAAATGTTTGCCGAGTGGGAAAGTTCCTTCACATTCTCTAAGTAACCTATGTCATATTCCGCTAGCAGATGATAAATTTTATGAACCTGGGGAAGTTTAAGGTCTCATAGGGCCCGAAATATATCCTCAGCTAATAGGTTGGGGCAAGCTAACTGGACCTCCTGGAACACTGGAATCTTTTTTAGGTTGCACAGTAGACTCTTACTGATGGTCGGACTAGGAAAAGTACAGTCTTTCTGGACCCATAATTCACCTGATATTGAGAAGTTGCTTAATTAGTTTGGTCACTTGAAGAAATAATTCACCAAAATTCGAGTCCGTTGATGATGAAAAATCAGAAGTTTTATATGTCCATTATGTTTCTGGAGATAATTGGCTGCTCCTCCATTCTCTTCTGAACCTAAGCTAAAGGTTGCTCTGCAAAATTTGTCTTGAGTTTGAAAGTAGGTAGAAGTATTAAAATGGTACAAAGACGATCTAATTTTTTCTTTGGCAGGGATTTTGCAATCTAAAACCCAAAAACCAAACTAAAATAACCGACAAGAATAGAGACAATTAGGATATTCATACCACACCGAGAAAAGAAGATTTCACTCTTTGAAATAAAGGATGGGGTCATCCTCGTCAGTTATTCTGGGGAGAAGAGGTGGAAGCTGCCCTCTCTCGACCAAAGCTGGGAGCTGCTAAGTTTATTATTAAATAATTAATATAGTAATAACAAATTTACGTAGAAATTGTATGTATTATAAAATGGATGAAAAGGAAAGATTTATTGAAGAAATCTCCATCAAGAAGCCTTCGTATAAAAACACTGTAGACTAAAATCCATTGCTAAAAGTGACAAAAATGAATTCTATATAGACTTGAGACGATTTTATTAGTTACAGCTCGGTCACAACTTCAAATGATTGCGTAACCTCATACTTTCTTGCCGTTGATCGTTGTTTCACCTCTTAAAGTCTGTTTAAACCAAAAATGCATTGTAAAGACGCAAAAAAAAAGTTTTAAAGAAAAAAGAGTAAGAATTTGGAGACACAAAATTTGTATTACAGTCAAATATCCTGGTCTGGCTGAAATGGCAAAAACTTGACTTATATTTGACAATAAGGGTTCGCTCTGCAAAATTTGTGTTGAGCTTGAAAGTAGGTTGAAGTATTAAAATGGTACAAAGACAATGTACTTTTTTCTTTGGCAGGGGTTCTTAATTCTAAAACCCAACCAAACTAAAAGGACCGACAAGTGTACACCGTGAATCTTCAGTATCCTACCTCTTTGGGGTACATTTTTAACCTTTTCATGTGTTATCCTCCTTTTTTTGAAAATTGTTTTTAAACAGCTAGTTAGGCATAAATGTAATATAGAATAGTCTTACACTGTAACTGTCATATATTTCATTGATTTGTTATATTATTAGTAACTTGAAACCATCTTAAGAGATAAACATTTTTTAAGTAATTAAAGCTTATCTATTATATTATTCTGTTGTTTATTGATTTATCTACTGTACATTTATTTGATGAAAATTGATATTGTAGATATGATGTCGAGTGCAATGAGACAACTAGAGGAGAGACACATGGCCTCCAAAGTCAAACTAATGGTATGGTCAAATAAAATGGACTTACTTGCGTTGTCTAATGTCAAAGGTATGAATCGAATTACCTACCAATTTCATCCTTTTACCAGTCTATTTTAATCACAGGCAGTGGGCTCAATATTGAATTATCAATGCATGTTAATTTATAACAAAGCTCAGTTATTGTAAAGAGTGGACTAAAATTATATTTACCATATTTTTTTTACTCAGTGTTGGTCCTAGAAGCAGCTCTTGAATAATTATAAAAAATAAACTCAATGCCTCTGCTGTAAACTATACAAATAAACAAAAACGCCCAAGTGCTATTATTTGGAGAAACTCCCTCAACGTACTGGTTGGGAAAAATAATACAATAGGTCTGACTTGACGTGCAAGATAGTTATCAATTCCATTACTCTATTTTATATAACATTTATATTCATACCTTATATTACTTAGTCATTTTTAAAATATGATTCCTCAATGTCTAAAATTTATTTACTCATAAACAGTATATCTGTAAGTTGTAAGACATGCATCTGCATGTTAAACTTGAAAGCGGTTGCAATTGAAACTTCTAAAAGCTAGAAAACATGGTTTATGAGTAGAATAGAAAAAGATTTATGAGTAATGTGGGATGTTAGCTGTAAAAAGCCTTGGCTTGATGAATAAAATGTTAGTAACCATTAATTGTGAAATGTGTAAATTTTAATAATTATTGGATAAAGAGAAACAAAAAGTTACAACCATTCATACTTAGGACCTTCTGATTTCCCTTTCTACATCTAACTAGGCGATTTCTTCCATTCCTTGACTATGTGTTCTAGGTTCGTATTCAGGCCCTGTAACAATTATTTTCTTTAAACAATAATTAGAAAAATAAGACCTTGGTTGACATGAAACGAATACATCTGCATCAGGTCCTGAGAAGTACAAAAAAATTGAAATAATACGTTAATATGGACCGGGATATTGTAATTTATGATTTAAATTTTAACTGATATAATATTGAAAAAAAAAAGCGATTACTTAAGATGATAAATATTTTCTTACAGTTTGAGTTGATCTGTTTGCTGTGATATCGGTTTGGATCGATGAAAGAATATTTTCTTCAGATTTATTTATATGCAGTGTGAGACATACTATGTCTGTTTGCATCAGGTCCTTATATGAAATGAACTGGGGATGAATGTTACAAAGGAAAGATTCAAAAGATATCAATAAACTGTCTGGTCATACTCATAATATTGGGTTATGGGGGCTTATTAGGGTCTTAAACTTAAAAGATCAAAAAAACTTCTACTTTAAACAAACTTCAAACTAAACGTTTCCCTCAAGTTCTCGAACAATTGTTCTTTGATTTTATTCAACCAATGTTTACAAATGAAACAGAACAAGTTCTTCCATGACCTTTATCTTTAAGGTGGGAATTTGTTGAGTCATCATTGAACAATGCACTCTCTTACTGCACTGATATTGACACAGACATATTTAATGTACTGGGTGTTTGAACTCGTAAAAATAAATCAAACAGAAATCGCGCTTTGAAATCTTAATAAAGACTGTATTATTGGCAAGTAGCAAACAGTTAACATGGTAAACAAACATGATTGACTTAAATATGATTTACTATTGCTGGTATTAGAATAAATCATCAAACATAAACAGTTCATAATATAGAGAATTAAACTAAAGATAATCTGAAATCCAGCATTATTTTCTGTACAGCCCAATATGTCCAGAAATAAATGTATTGAGAATCTAACACGATTCTTTTTATCTGCCTAAGCCGATTCCCAACAAATAAATTGGATCAAATCTAAATTTACAGCTTACAATGAACTGATAATTAAACTATTATATATTTCTTCATCGAATTTGTTTGCCATCGAAGTACATGTCATTGATTTATAATCCAGATTTAACTTATGATTTCACCTCAAATTATAGGTGATAAAACCTCACAGCTGGTTTTCTATATGGGGGTGGGTCCTCATTCCTTGTGAAAGTGTGGGAAGGGAAATAATTTGTTGAAGTTAATGAATGGTGATTGAACGTATCACTGAAAATGACCCAGTAATGACTTACTTTACTTGCTTAATGACTTACCAGTATAACTTGCCACATGTCTGTGTAGAACTCACCAGTACATCCTTGAATTATCTTTAGAAAAAAAATATATTTAACTTTAAAAAAAAAAAATGTTAAACTTGATACATAATCAATGACCTATTAATTTTGTCTGAAGGTGAAGTAACACTGCATAGGTTGAGCTGGCAGAGAGTTTGGACCCTTTCTCCTCCATCGGAAGATGTTATTGTAAACGGCATCGCCTGGAGACCAGATGGTCAAGTAATTGCCATCGGATATAGCAATGGTAAATTTTCATTTCAAACACTTTAACTATAACTTTTATACTTTGTCAGTGGGATCTGAAAAATATGTAACCCATAATATTATGGTTTAATTGGATTTTTTTCAAAACCAGAACTTCTTGTTTCCACCCGTGTCTGTTTGTCCTGGTCTTTGTCAGTCTCCTATTCAAGCTAGAGACATTTTACACAGATGTTCGATTAGATATTGGGAAGAAATGAAAACTATAACCATATCCATAAAATATGATTAAGTGTCATTAATTAGTGTCCTGATTAGCATAATAGCATAGATAGTAGTACATTGATAGATAAAATAGTAATAAATGCAATATTTGTAGTGTTTTTTCAAACTTTAATGACAATAGTGATTAAAACTGTCTTTAATATTGTGTTTGCAACTTTAACGCATCTGGTATTTAAAAAAAAAATCATTTTTTCCCTAGCGTATTATCCAAGCCCTAGACTCTAGGGTATTAATAAATAATAAAGACCTGATTAAGAATATATATATATATATATAATAATATGTTGGGGGCTTGGTGGACTATAATTAATTACAAAATAAAAAAACCCCAGAAAATCAGGTTAATGACATTTTTTTTAACTTCTGTATAAAACAGCTGTGGGTGTGGTAAATAATTCCCATGTATAGTTCCAATTCAACGCGGGCATGTTATAGAAATTGCTTCTGAGTGTATATGCTAAAAAATTAAAAATTCAATAAAACTTAAAAAAATCATTCAAGAAGGAGTCATTTAGTAAGATCATCAAAATCCTTAATTGTGTCATACTGTGCACTTAAGTTTTTTTCCCCCTTTGTTATTGTAGGGTTGACATTGACACGATAAAACAATGAATGCATTTATTTTATCATTAGTACGCAGAATTCATTTGTTTAAAGATTATTGAATATATTGGTAGTGACATTTCAGGAACAGTGCTCCTTGTCGACGTAGAGAACAAGGATATAGTTCACAGAAGTAATTACTCTACTTCTGTCGGAGAGGACTGCTCAATATCATCAATATCCTGGCTTGAAGAGAAGGGCTCCCTCACTGGCACCGATCACAATAATCTCATTCAGGTTAATAGCTTTACATCTATCTTAAAATGCAAACATATCAATTAATGGGCTAGTGTAGGTTTGATAAGTTGTTTTAATCATATTTATTTATAAATATTTAATCATTACAATTAATTTAATTATAATTATTCTACATTTAAATAATAAATTGAAGTATCCTAAAGTTCATACTTTTTTTAAATAAGCTTACAAATTATTAATCACGAAAATTACATATCGTTTTATTTTAATTCATGAATTTATTTATGAAAATTTATTTTAATAAAACTATTTGGTTTGCTAACTTTAATCTATCAAAAAAGTTTAACTTCTATAATTCACAATTTTCTAATTGTGATTCTTGTGCTAGCTATGTGGGATAGGCTGTTCCTGCATGGTTATTTCTTAAATCGTGAGTCTCTTCTAAGTGGTCAGAGCTATCTCGTCCTGAACAGGTCTGTCCTCTTTCTGAAGCATCAGGAATATTGCATTAATTAGCAATTATTATACAATACGCTAAAAGAAGTTCAATTAATTACTACGAGTTCGGTGATAATTTTAGTTTATAATTTTAAATGCAATAGAATTTAAAATTCAAACAGCATATTTTTGGTAATATATTCAGAAAGCAGTATGTTTGGTTCACTGAAGGCGTGACAACGGCATCCCGGTCATCTTCATTAAGAAGCCCCAGGACTTGGAGGTCTTAACCTGTCTCTCGTCCTTCTGTGTCTCAAACTTCTTGAAGATCTATGTTGCACTATGTTTTACGTACTTTTTTGTTCCTAAATTTACTTTTATTCCTACCATTTTTTTCAGCATACAGAAGTACTTATTCATGTTTTCACTTATTATTATTATTTTTTTTCTTAATAATTGTTTCAGCATTTATTTTCTATTAACGTTTTCAAGATGATATTTTTAGTTTAAAAACAATGCAAATTTGAAATTCCAAGAGTATTACATTAATGTTAGTCCCATTCTAAAAAAAATGAGACCAAGTATATTATAAATGTTAAATAAACCTGGTATAATGTAATAAAGAGATTAAATTAATAAAACTATGACTTTTGTGATTTTTTGGTTTATATTATTAAAAAAACAATACAAATTTGAAATTCCAATGTTAATACATAAAGTACAAATTCTGAAAAGAATTGATAATGAACACGGTATAAATGTATCTCATAAAAACATGATATTTTTTTGCTTATCTTTCTATACAACATATTATTTAAAGCCAGCAGCTGACTTGGAACAGAAATGCATGACATTGAATATTTGTTGATCTGATCTTCAAATATAATGTTGTAAAAACTCTCAGTGAGTTTAAATAGGTTATTATCGATATTATTACTAAAGGCAAGGGTGTTGGCTCAAGGCTTAGGATGGCCCATTTTGAAGAGCACCTGTCCCACAGATTAAGAGGTTCGCTGTTAAAACATTAAGTCCTATCACTATCTTTTATTTTTTACTTATTACTAGGATCACAGACTACAAGTAGTAATTATTAATAGTTTTACAATATATTTTGTTACAGGAAAATGCGGCTAATTTCTTACCACGTCTTCCTCCTATTTCAAGAACATTTGGATCAATCAATGAAGAAACAAATGAAATTTTGGAAGACACAAAAAAAGTTTGTTGTCAAAAAGAGCTAAATTTTCTTATTGTGGGGTTTACAAATGGTCAGCTGTTTATCAGTGTATTTGGATTATTTGAATGTGGCATTATTAACCTTCCAGATGATCTCAAGTTGAATGCTGTCCCTATCGGGGTGGAAATTACAGCAGATTTAAAAAATATATTCATTCTGGTTAGCAATGGAAGCTATTTAAAATTAATTGTGTATGACAGCTATGTCCTGCACTCTTATTCAAAAGAAATATACGCTCTTGCCTACAAGCACGGGCAAATCATGAGCCTGATGGACTACCTGGAAAATACAATGCATGCTATCTGCGAAGCATATGAAAATATGTTATTACTTGACATGGAGTCAAAGCTGTCCCATTATGCTGAAACCATGCCGGAGGGAACGGTCTCTGCTGATTTCTTGGAACTTCTCATGTTTGGCCATATGACAGACTCGCTGGAATCCTTCTTGTTGCACGACCTGACAGACAAAGGTATCAAGAAGCTCGGCCATTCGATAGAACTAAGCCACTCCAACATCCAGAAGTTGGTGCTTAAGCATGTACAAGCAGTTGGCCAGAGTATAGCTTACCACCTATCCGAGCTGAAAGGGATGGCTCGCTACACGGAGCGCTTTCAAGTCCTCGGTGTTGACGAGCTCATGGTCACGAAAAGTTTTACTGAGGTTGGCTCTTTCCTTGTCAAAGCAAACGAGGTGCTATTGGTCATTGATGAGTCAATGAAGAAATACAAAGCCCTATTCAAATGGTTATATGATGTTATCCTGAGAATATCTGATGATCGCATGCCAGATATGCAAGTTCCTGGGATTAACGAGCAGGACACTAAATTCATAGCAGAGTACTTGTACAACTTGGAAGGTTACAATGGCACATCCAAGAAGAAGCATTGTTTTCTTGATCATTTGGGACAGTACATAAACAATGAAGAACTATCCTTTGTCTTAAGTGCTGATAAAAACCCGTGGGAATTATTTTTGAAAGAGAACCCATGCATCGCCAACAATCCGGCAATGATTCCTCGTCATGAAAAATTGTCTGTGGTTCAGCAGCATAACAGGCTGAAGCAGGTGTTGAAGGATGCTTTCAGCAGTCCCCAGAAAGCAATCGGATCCAAAATTTCAGTTGCATTGGTAATTCCCTTAATGGAGGTGTCCTACCTGCCTAAAGTTTCTATTACTCATCTCTGTGAGAAAGATAAGCTGATATTAACATTTATACCACATTTGAATATGACTTCATTTGTTTACATGGATGTTATTATCCAAGAGGGTAACATGTTTAAGACCAACATATATTTCAAATCTCGAGATGTCAACTCTGGTTATACAGTTGTAGACTTACAGATTTACAACAAAGATACAATATCAGTGCTACTACAGCAACCAGGAGAAACGAGGAATTCAGTCTTTGTACAGATGCCAATGCGAAAGATCCAAGAGCTGGTGACCCCCTCAGACCGCAACGACAGCTTTGTGGATGGGATAACTTTGGTAGAAGCAGGAGCCCCCAGGGTTATTGAGAACATGGTTGCATGTCGACTAGCAGTGAGTGGAACCCGACGAGTTGCTGTACTCTTATCCGAGAATATGCACAAAGTGAGGACTTATGAGATGGAAGTTGAAGAGGATGAAGAAGAGGAGGACATGGAGACAACAAGGGAAAGTGACAGCAGTTCACTACATCAGAGTATTTAATTATAAATTTTATTGTTTCATCTCTTGTACATTATGTATTTTACATGTATATATTTTCAGAATCAATTTTTTTACTTTGCTGTCAATATTTATTTTCAAAATATATTCGTCAGAGCTACAATTTGTTTTTTTTCATTCCAGTAATAGTAATAATGTATATATATATTTACATTTCCATACCATCAACACACATTAGGGTATGAGCTTTGTTCATCTGTCCAATTGGCTGGCCTTTTTGCTCGAAGAACAATTTTAGTTATTTACTAATTAGGATTTATTCTCTAATCTAAGCTTCTAAAATATTCTCATTTATATATGAATATACAGTTGCAAAAAAAAAAAACAGTTGCATTATATTAACATTCAAGACTACATATTCTTAGAAAAATATAAATAAATATAGAATCAAATCATGTTAAATGTAATTAATTTTTCAGAGATGGGGACACTTATTTATTTTTTAAAAAACTAGGGGCTGCTCTATTTTAATTGGGTCGCTAAAACAAAGTAAACTAATCAATCAAATGACAAAACATTTAAGAAAAAAAAATCTTGTATGAATAAATAAATTTAACACAATAAAAAAATTGAGGTGCATGTGTTGCGTATTATTAGCAATACACATATTCTAATATTGTATTATGGCTTTAAAAAAAATATATGAATAAGCCCCACGTTAGTTTAATCAATAAAATTACAATTTATTAAATCTCATGAGGGTCTTTGACAACCAAACATTTACATGAAAGAAATAAAAATAAAAATTGAATACACATACAGTTTGTTTTTAAGTTAATTTACAAATTTCCTGTCGAATGCTTGCCTTGCTCCATCCAATTATTGAGTATTGTGATCCTGATGCTCCAAATGCAATGGTGCCTCAATGGCCGCCTGCGGACCCCACCAAAATGCATATATGCTGTGTGAGGTTAGGCAATGCTTGAGGCATTATAAAGTGTGAGGACCCTCACGTCAAATATGTATGACCATCTGCAAACTGGATCAAATAATCATCAACACCTTTCTTCTTAAAACAACTCCAAAACTGACAACCTCTACTTTACAGTCTCCCTCAACAAGCGCCCTCCCCTAGTAACTATAAAGAACTGCAGTCCCGGACTTCCTCCAAGCTGTTCCAATTACTCACATAGTTCCTGCTGTTACATTGGCTTGTTTTGGATTTAAATTTTATTTTATATTATTTAATATTTTATAAAATAAAATAATCGTTCTTTCAAATAGCATTACATAACTTCTTAAAAATACATTACAATATGACAAATGGTTACCATAGTCAACAATAATATGCTCAGTCCAAAGATTAATTTTCTAAGTGAATACCTTATTGCGAGTATGGGGAATACTCAAGCTACAGCTGTTATACTTGCGCCTGTTATAGATTGGTATACCATTATTTTATCTACTTAACATAAAGATAATCTACTGTATCCAAAACAGACTTTATATAACAGCTGTACAATGTAATTGTAAAGTAAGTGTGCTATATACATCTAGTGCTGTTAGTGGTCGCCTCAGTATATATATTCACTTTCCTTTAGAACAATCACCCTATGTCACTATTATAATAATATAAATAAACTAATGGGAAGCCAATTCAGGATAAATCGTAACCACCTTAGCTTGATCATTTGTTGTACACACCATAAGGTCTTAACTTAGGTAATAAATAAATCTATTTAACATATTAAATTACCAATTCATTAATATTCCCTCAATTCTTCTCTCAAAAAAATTTCGTGTTGACCGATAGAATGTTATCTGGATATTGAAGAGTAACAATAAGCTATAAATGTGATATAATGAAGAAGGTCGGGTCATCATGAGGGGGGGGGGGGGCACTGCTAACTAGCCAGTTACTCGAGGTTTTATTCTGGCCAATCGCATTGCAGGCCTGGAAGGTTCTAGAACAGGACCCTCCATGGGCTGGTAAGCACGGAAGCGGCCTTACCGGTGCCCAGGGTACCAGGGCTGGCTACCTGACCCCTGCTGGGCCTGCCTCTGAACTCATCTGCAGCTACGTATTTTATTATTTACACTGATATGAGTTGTGGTTTGCTAATATTATTTACATTTGTTTAAATTAATTTATAACATCTTATAACCTAATTGCAGTATAGAGTATAGGGTGATTCATCATGTAGTTAGCAGTCGCAAAAAAGAACTTTCATTATTCTCAAAGAAAAATTATACAGAAATATAATTGATACTTAATAAACGGCTGAGGGTAATGCAAAGGTACAGTATTTCATTAATAGTTTTTATGTCTTCAACGTGTTATTTCACCTAGGAAAATATCTGTGTTTAAGAGGTGGGCATTAGACACGGTCCATCATTAAGCTGAATCCACAATCCAGGCGAATCCAACTAAGAACGCTGAATGTCACCCATACCATAATCCCACCGCCTCAAGGGTGAAGGTTACCAAAAAGTCTTTTGTTTCTAGAATTGTGAGCTCACATTTTTCGGTGGACCCCACTCCAATTTAGACCCACCTTTCCAGAAACTGACCTTTTCATATACCTGTCTGACCATTTCACATCTGCTTTTAGGTGGAAGTGCGAAATTCAATCTTAGAACAAATGGACTTCTTTTAATCGTTTTTCCTTCAAGAGGTCAATTTTGTCTACCTTTTCAGGTACTGTTAAACCATGGTCTCATATCCTTTCACAAGCTGACTCTTAGGTCCGGGCAGAAATTGTTCAAAACAAGTAAGCTTTCGTTTTTTTTAATCGAACTTAGAACGATTCATATAAATGAATTGAAAATTATTTAATGAAACATAAAAAAGAAAAAAACATTTCTTAATCAATGATAGAAACAAATTTTTAATATAAATGGACAATTTATATTGTTCAGAGCCGATATGTAGACAAAATAGTTTCGAGGTTGAAATACATGTATTAAACATTTTAATATACATGAAAAAATATAGCATTCAAACAAAACCACACAAGAATAGGAGCAGATAGAGGATCAAGTATTGCAGATCTTGTAATCGATTTTAAATCTGTAGTTACAATGTATTGATCGCGAGCGAACGTTCATAAAGATCTGGTTAATTCAGATAAAGATAATTGTAGTAAAACAAACGTAAGATAACTGCAAGAACTGCCGTTCGCTAAAGAAGAACGCATTTATTTGAACCATCGGTGAGCAAAGTACCTACTTATTGATTTTGTTCTCCAAAAAGAAGAATGTACATTCAATGAGGTATTACTGTATTTTATCATCACAACAAATGGATGTATAGAGTGTCCCAGAATTAACGCAAGATTTGAATTTGCCGCCATTTATGCCGTAAAGTGCTGGCCACCTTAAAAAAAACAAACAATTTGACAGTTTAGGGTTAGTAAAAATGGAGCGTTACACGATAGAACAGCGTGTCTTTATTGTTGAAAATTATCTCAAAAATAATAAAAGTTTGGCGGCCGCAGTTCGAAAATTTCATACAAAATATGGTCGGAATAGTGTTTTGACTTCATCAACTGTGAAGAGATTAATTGAAAAATTTAGGGAGACTGGATCAGTTGGAGACACCAAACACACTGGTCGTCCAAAAACAAGCCGTTCAAATGTCAATATCGAAGCAGTGCGTGAGAGTGTTGTTGAAAATCCAGGAACATCAATGCGGCGTCGTAAACACAGTTCTTTGTGCCTAAATTGGACGATATTGATGTGGCCAATATGTAGTTTCAACAAGATGGTGCCACATGCCATACAGCCCATGAAACAATTCAAATACTGCATGAGACATTTCCAGGTCGTGTACTCACTCGTTTCGGTGATCAGAATTGACCCCCTAGATCGTGTGATTTAACACCTTTAGATTTCTTTTTATGGGATTATTTGAAGTCAAAGGTGTATGTCAACAAGCTCACATCCACCCGTGCATTAAAAGAGGAAATTCAACGCTCCATCAACGAAATTCAACCACATTTATGCCAAATGACCATGGAAAATTTCGACAAAAGAGTGCGTATTTGCTAGCAATGTTGTGGAGGCCATTTGCCCGATGTGTTATTCCATAAATAACCCTATCCTATTTACTTTACAATTCAATAAAAAAAATAACAACAAAAATACCAAAAACTGTGTTCTCTATTTAAATCGAATCTTGCGCTAATTCTGGGACACCCTATACAAACATTGCCAATTTTTCTTGGCTAGATCCCACTAGAAATTATCCCGATCCTTCCAGTATATTTTTCTTTGGCTTATAATTATTCATAAAGTTAACCTTTTTTTGATTTCAGTAGTTATCATGTGTTATTTTTTGAAAAGGTCTTTTAATTTTGCTGACTTCCTATACCCAGCAGATTTGTTTTTCCTGAACATTAAATAATGCTAATGAAATGTATTCAAATTCTCTAGTTTAAATTTTTTCTAAATTTAACAAACCAATTTTCATAAGCATTGACAATAATGAAGTTACTTGAGCCAACAAGTTAGAACGTGGGTCAAAGGACGACTAACGGTAAAATGCTGCCTGTGAGGCTTTCTGACCGAAGACAACTTAAGAGGATTGGCAGTGGTAAACTCAACAGCTTAGGCAGGACGAAGGTATAGACTAGTTGTGATATGAGAGTGGATCCTCGCCGAAGATGGCCGAAACGGAAGGTGATAAGGGATTTTGCAACTCATGAGTCATACCGACCTTGCGGAAGGTTATGTTAAAAAACTGTTATATCAATCCATATGCATGACTTGGCTTTGGTTATGATTTCTGGATGCCAAGAACCTTAAATTTCTTCAAATAATTATACTTCACTAGGTCTCTTTTAATAGTACGATTTTTCAGTTTCTATATCAAAAATCAAGTTTGTTATGTTCCGTGGTATTATATTATATATACTTGATATTCTATTGTGAAGATGCCACACATATTACACAATAAACAGCTTAGTACAGGGCTATCATAACCTTCCGGGGCCGGTATTTGTAATAAGTTTACGGATTTTAACCTATGTCGGATCGTCACGAGGGGGTGCCTAGTTACCCTAGCCCTAGTGACGAAGTGAGGGTTGATTAGGCCTGGACGATTGCTTCATGACAGGTCTTACTACTGTACTATCTGACTCCATATCTTATAGGCATGTGCCCCAACAGGGCATTATGTTCAGGAGAAGAGCTATAGGGTAGGTATAGCTAGTTTATGTGGTCTTGGAATGGCCACTAATTCACACTCGGTATCTAAGGGTAGGCGAAAACCGTCCGGATCCTAAAGGCGAGTGTGAACCGGAGAGAGGTAGACTGGATCGCTGGGGGAGACACTACCAGGTAAAGTTTGTAGGGCCCCAGGAAACCATCGTCCGCAAGGAAGAGATCTCTTCCAAGGAGGTGATAGTTTTAGCGAGACGAAGGCAGAGAATCCCACTAGGAAGGTGTGGGGTCTGAAAACGCCGGACTAAAACACAGCGAGGTTAGGAAAAAGAGATCCATAGGTTTTCATATATGAGAAGGCCAAATCTTGAAACACAGTGCAGCTACAAGTACCAGTCTAGAGAGCCGTAGTAAGAATGACTTATCGGTTTTTTTTAATTTCAAAACCTCCTTTATTGATTTAAAAGTTTACAATAAACAAATTTTATCCTCGTGCTGCATACGCAGATGCATTCGAAGGAGGGCATAAATATAATACAATATCTCTTTGAAGTTAAAATTACAGTGCAATGCGTACAGAAAATGGTGATGGGGCTCACCTTCTGTTTACAGTATGAAAACTAAAACTATAACCTAAGACTAAAGAGTTCTTACCTCGACAGCGTCCTGCCATTGATAGGGGAACGGAGCGGGGGTTATCGTGTTAAACACCGGGTTTGTCAAGTACTGTAGGTAGTCAAAAAATTTGCTATGTCTACGTTGGATGAATTCAGCCACAGTAGGCAAATCAAAGATCTCGTGAAGTTCACTGTTGCTCCGCTGCTCGAATAAAGTATGTCTGACCACTTTCATCAGTATACCGTTTTGGAATTGTTGGAGTCGCCGAGCTGTAGTATAGGTCAGATGACGAAAAAGCGGTGCTCCATACAGCAGTGTGGGCCTAAGTACGCTCTTGTAAATCAATAGCTTCAGACGCAGTGATAGATTGGGGGAAGTCAATAAATGCGTAAGCTGGTAAGACGTCGTACGTGTTTGCTTCAACTTCTTCGCAAAATGGTTACTAAAACGGAGGTGTCTGTCCATTTTAATCCCCAGATATACTAGGTTGTTGAATGGCGAGTTTTGCTGCGTTCCTACTGTGTAAGTAGAAGGTAGCGGACTTTTTCCTTTTTATATTGAGTCTCCCCAAGCTCTCACTGATCTGATTACAGGCTACTTCAGCCTGTCAGCCTGTCAATCGAAATCATAGCCGTGGCTATGTTTCTATTCAATTTATGACTAGCTTCTGACTGTACCTTCAGAAGGGGATGCTCTGCGCTCATACTGGATTGAAATCCAGTCTGTTCTGGCGGAATAATGTCATTTTCCGAGCAGTAATTTTTGAGATAATTCAATAGAATTTTCTCAAAACTTTTTCCCACCTGCGGTAGCAAACTGATCGGGCGGTAGTGGGCTAGGTGATCTCCACTCTTTGCTGGCTTCAGTAATGGGAGTAAGATGGCTTGTTTACATGTGACAGGAAAGTACCGCAATCTTATACAGTTTGCGAGTTGTACTATCCCTCTCCTCGGCATTTGTTTGAGCAGCACTGTTTGTATCCCTCGGTTTCCCTGACACCGACAAAAAATTGCCTTGAGCAGCTTCGGTGATACAAACATGTGGTTCTGTTCAGCCGGAGGAGGCATGTGGTAGCAGCCCGTCCTGGCCGTAATATCCCTAACGTAGTGATCCGCCGGTTTTGTTGCCTGTTTCTTTGTCAGAACATTGTCGCCTTCGTGAAGAGGGGCAGTGGCTGTCTTGCCTTTTGTAATCTTCAACAGCTTCCAGAACTTTCTGTGATCGCCGTGAGTGCTATTTTCCAGAGTTTCATCAAGCCTTGGATTTGCGTTGTGAGAGAATTCACAACCAGCTTAGCTTACTGGCCTCTCGTCCTGTACCATCTATTTTTCCAATGGTTGCGCAAGGCAATAATTTTAAGAATATGGTCTGGAGGTGATCGCAGGGAAGGTGGCATGGTGGTGAGCTTCAGGATCTCAGTGTCTACGGCATGACTTATCGGCTAAAACTAGGGGGTATATATAGCCCCAAGGCTGTGGTTTCATTCTGGCCAATCGCGTTCGGCCTATAGGGCGAGGCTTTATTCTGACCAACCGCATTGCAGGGTTGGGTGACGCTTGAATGTTCTAGACCCGGACCCAACCAGCTCCAGCTACCTGACTCCCTCTGCAGGGGCCTCTGAACTAGTTTTTCTGCAGCTGCGTCTTTTATTTTTACAATATTTACACTGATATGACTTATGGTTTGGTAATATTATTTACATTTGTTTAAATTATTTTACAACATATTATAACCAATTTACAATATATACACAATAGAGTATAGGGTGGTTTATCTTGTGTAGTTAGCGGTCGCTACAACCTATACTATATATATATATATATTTACAGCCAACACTTCTAATTGTATTTTTGTTATAATATCAGCTCTTAATTAATTACAAACTGTTTAGGAAAACATAAATACAATAGGTTCTTATTCTTTTAATCTGCCTCCATCCAAGTGCTCTCCTGAGTGTAGGCTTTAAGAATAAAGTCAGAGATGCTAGGATCAGGGTTGTCAGGGGACAGGATTGTCCTTCAAGCTAGAAGGTGTAGAAAACAACAGCTCGTTTGGGGAGAATCGCAATGCCCCTGAACACGATGTCTCACTACCGAGCTTGTGACCAGTACCGACCTCTTCTTACCCTTAATTTAATCCCAATTACTTAAGATACAGAATATTTCGTATCATTTAAAACAATAAATGATGATAAATACCGCTCAATTCTTGGAAGCATCTTTGTAATGGTGGCAATTAATGTTTATTTACTTACTTTATCGCCCTATTTTCGAGCATAACTCCCCAGGCTATTGGAAAATTTTATAACAATTGTGCAGGATTGTTTAAGCATAGCTTTCATCATTATTGACAGGCGCATTAACGTATCGAAATGTTACGTATTCACATATAAGTTTGGCGAATGAATATTATGATGGATTTTGACATTGCTGACCGGTTAACGTCTTGTTTACAGGTGTGGTTGCTATAAGCGATCCCGAATGGCCGAACGCACTGATAGTTGTAAGTATTGTCATTGTAATTATTGTCGTACTACTTATTTTGTATTTGAATCAGTCACATAAGAACATATTACGCTTTGGGACCAACTTGCTAACTTCATTTTGATCGTGACTTCTTGAGAAGCTCGTCACTTGAGATAGAGTAGCTTAGTTGGTAGAGCTCCCTGCTAGATAAAAACTAGAGAACCAATCTTGCCAGTAATTGTTTCTTCACCTGAAAATTATTAACAATTTATTTACTTTCAATTTCTTTAAGGGATAACTTGCCTTAGTCTTAAATGAATCAATAATAAAGGACCACCACACGAAACCTTACTTAAGGGAATGATTTTCTGAAGAGAAAATCGATAAAAATTGTAAATGTCTTAATAAACGATAATATAAATAATTCAACAATCGTCATTATAAGCTCCAGCTAGTGTTACTCCATCTCAATCTCACAATCAATCGATACGTATTTAAATATGTCAAACAGCGATAACCCACAATCTCCGAATTGCACGAACCTTGTCATAGACCGAATTCAGACCCTTAACGTATATTCTGCAGCCAAGGAATTCAATTGAATTCTTGCCGATCTCGTACAATTGACACAGCGAGTCCTGCTTCTTGAAGTTTTTTAAGTACCCTGAAGACACTTCACCTCAACAGTAATGCCTGTTTGCTTTGAAAAATTCTCCATGCGGGACTTAAATAAATTCCGCTCGTTCTGAATAAAAATTTCGCGCATCCGTCCAACGATTACACCATCACTCATTTTCGGAATCGGAAGTTCTTCAAAAATAAAAAATGTTCACTCACCTTATAACGTTTTTAACCTCCAGTTGATACTAGATTCACTAATCTGGATGTAAGCAATATTAGTTATTAGTAGATAGTAAGGCAGTAAGTTTATTGTTATACTTTCAGTTGATAATATTATTGTAAATAGACTAATGAATCGTGAACGCTAATAAACGACTAATAAAGACGGTTTAATAGAACTACCTAAGGTGTGCTGACTGGTGCAATAATCCCAATTGCGCTGATATACGCGCACCACAGTCATCGAAAACAGCCACTGGAGTCTGCTCCACAGACTTGCGAGAAAACCCCGAATAACGAGGGTTTCGAGAACTAATCCCCGAGCCTGCATCACTGGCTCGTAGGGAAACCCCGTTTGAGGAGCCGTCCTCTGGAAGGGGTATATATAATTAAAAAAAAAAAGTTTGTTTGACTTTCGGCACTTTTCACGTAAACACTTTCACTAAACAGATCCCATCCCCTTTGTCATTATTCGTAATGTCTTAAAATAACGATAATATAAAAAATACAACGCAACTATATGAGTGATATGTTTTATTAGACAAAATGAACACTTTAATATAAACAACCATCATGATACCTTTCTTGGGTCACTCCAACTCAATCCCACAAACAGTCGAAAGCTACTCGATATCCCATAAAATATAACCTTTCCTTCTGTGTCTTTTGTGACTTCTATCTAATTTAGTGGATAAAGTATTGTAGCATCACTTTCGGTCTAAAAATCTGAGACATTCGGTACTTCAACAATTATTCAGTTGATAAAGCCCGATCACCAGCATTATTTCTTTGGGGCTTATTATATTAAGGGAACATTAGGGAAATGCATTTATTGGTTCGATTCGTGCATCGAGTGGATGCACGGATGGGTTGTCTTCAGAAGGCGTCACCCATAATAATTAATTTTATATTTATTACCAGGCCGAGCGCCAGTTGGAAAAAATCATCAATCATCTGAACTCCCGCAAAAAATTAAGCTCTCAAGACAGTTACAAATATATAAAGAAAAACTGTCTTGCAGTTATAAATTTAGAAGCCGAAGAAATTAAAGTCCAAGTGTTACCGCTTAGTGATCTTTTCATTACTGAGGTATTGATGTTATTTTGCCTATATAATTTCAAACATAATTATTTTTTTTCGTCTATTCTAGTATTCATTTAGTCTGTTACAGGACGACTATTTTAAGGCGTACAGCTGTTGTTTCAAATGCTCTTTAGGGTTCATTGACTACTCAAAACACCCTGACGACGGCTACAAGTATGTCTTCGTCCTTCAGGACAAGGTTACAAAGTTTACGGTTCTCAAGTCACTCAAAGACAAAGAAGCAGGTGAGATACTAAAATGCCTCTTGGAAATTATTTCATTTATTGGCGCCCCAGCCAAGATATATACTCATGAGAAGATCCTGGTCAAGTCTTTGATTGGAAAAGAGGTTGGTTACTTTTGTCAAAACTTCTCTACAGAAATCAAACAGCCAAAGGATCGGGATTTCGAAGATAAAGAGTGCCTTAAGATTGACAACTCGATAAGAAATTGGATGAAATTAAAACAATCCGACAAGTGGAGTCACGGGTTGTACTTTGTCCAATTTCAAAATAACTGCAGCTACAACAAGCTTATCCAAGCAGCACCGTTTAGTGTTTTATTCAAACCTAGATATACATACTCCAAGAAGAAATATACCCGGTATTTAATAAAAAAACTAGACCAACATACATCAACTGAGCCAACAGAGAGTAACTTCTCCAGCTCGTTAGAAACGCCAGAAGACAAATGGAATGAATTAGGAAAAGGACGCCAAAAAGTGGTGTGGAGGAATGAGTCCGTAGAAGATTTATCTCAAGAGAAGTCTGAAACTTCTAAGAAGCGATTAGTAGAATATGAAGAGAAAAAAGTACCAGAATGTATTGAATGTGTATGTCAAGAGAAAATATTACTAGAATGTGAATGTGAAATGTCAAAAGAATCAGAGTTGATAGAATGTGAATGTCAAGAGAAGATAATATTAGAATGTGATTACGAGGAACCATTTGATATGATAGAAAATAAACTTGAAGAAGCGTCCTTAAAGAAAAATACGGCAAAATGTTTGTGTCAAGGGGGGTCAGTGTCTTTCGAGAAGCGATTGGTAGAATTGAATGAGATAATAGAATGTGAATGTGAAGAAGGGATGCTGAAAAAGGCATTGGAAGAATGTGAATGTGAAGAGGAGAAACAATCGGATTTCATAACATGTGAATGTCAAGAGAAGATATTCAAAAAATTATTAGCAGAATGCGAATGTAAAGAGAAACAAAAATCAGAGATTATGGGAAATTACTCTAACGAGGTAAAAGTACCAAAGTTGATGGAATGTGAATGTGAAGAAGGGATGCTGAAAAAGGCATTGGAAGAATGTGAGTGTGAAGAGGAGAAACAATCGGATTTCATAACATGTGAATGTCAAGAGAAGATATTCAAAAAATTATTAGCAGAATGCGAATGTAAAGAGAGACAAATATCAGAGATTATGGGAAATTACTCTAACGAGGTAAAAGTACCAAAGTTGATGGAATGTGAATGTGAAGAAGGGATGCTGAAAAAGGCATTGGAAGAATGTGAATGTGAAGAGGAGAAACAATCGGATTTCATAACATGTGAATGTCAAGAGAAGATATTCAAAAAATTATTAGCAGAATGCGAATGTAAAGAGAGACAAATATCAGAGATTATGGAAAATGACTCTAACGAGGTAAAAGTACCAAAGTTGATGGAATGTGAATGTGAAGAAGGGATGCTGAAAAAGGCATTGGAAGAGTGTGAATGTGAAGAGGAGAAACGATCGGATTTCATAACATGTGAATGTCAAGGGAAGATATTCAAAAAATTATTAGCAGAATGCGAATGTAAAGAGAAACAAATATCAAAGATTAAGGAAAATGAATCTAAAGGGGCGTTGCTGAAAAATAAATTGGATAAATCTTTATCCCAAGAGATCTCAACATCTTCTGAGAAGCGATTGGAAGAATACGAACAACCACATTTGTTTGAAATTAAATGTCAAGAAAGGATACTGAAAAAACTATTGTTGGAATGTGAATGCAGAGAGGAAAAACTATCCAAGTTGGTAGAATGTGAATGTCACGAGAAGATACTTAAGAAAATATTAGTAGAATGTGAAAACGAAATAAAAACATTACCCGAAAATGCGTCTGAAAAAAAAAATGTGTATAAGTTCGTAGAAAACGGTTCTGATGAGAAAGAAAATAGGTTCTTAGGAAATCAATCTAAAGACGAAAAAGGAGTTAAGATGTTAAAAGAAAACAATGATCTCGATGAAGACTATAAGGAATCTGTAGGAAATAAATATGAATCCTCTTTACTGAAGAAAAAACCGTTAAAATGTAAATGTCAACTGAAAAAGGGATGGTTAGAATGCGAATGTGAAGGGATGGACAGATACAATTTGTCTGAAATTGACCAGGATGACTCTGAAGAGGAAGAAGTATTTATCATATTGAAAAAAAAAACCAAATATAAATTAGTGAGGAATGATTCATTTGAAGATATAGACAGATATGCAGAAGGAAGTAAACAATTATTAGACGGAAATAAACTCAGTGAGTTTTCAGAGGATGAATCTGAAGAGAAAACATACGAAATGTTAAAACAAAAACCCAAATTCACGAGAAAAATGTTTATAATAAATAAACGCAAAACAAAAGTATCGATCAAAGAGTTTTCAGAAGATAGCTTAAAAGATGAAACAGTGATCAAGGGGTTGTCTGAGGATAACCCCAAGAGGCTCATAGAAGGCAAACTGAAGGATAAAACAGTTAGTGAGGGGTTCTTAAAACAGGAGGAAACAGGAGAGTCGTCGGAAGACAGCCGAACTGGTGAAAAAGGGAGCAAGGTGTTGTTAGTGATAAAGCCCAAAAATAAAACAAGGAGAAAGCAGTTGTTAGAAGATAAACGAAAAGATGAAACGCTAAGTGAGGAGTCGTTTGAGCATAAACCCAAAGATGCAACAATGAGGAAGTTGTTGTTAGTAATGAAGCGCGAAAATAAAACAATTAGTAAAGAGCTTTTAGAAGATAAACGCAAAGACGAAGCACTAAGTGGGGAGTTGTTAATTGGAAAGCACAAAGATAAAACAATGAGGAAGGTTTTGCTAGTGACGAAGCCCAAAAATAAAACAAGGAGCAAGGAGTTCTTAGAAGATAAACGCAAAGATGAAACACTAAGTGAGGATTTGTCGATAGGAGAGCATAAAGATAAATCAATGAGCAAGGTGTTGTTAGTGATGAAGCCCAAAAATGAATCAAGGAGAAAGCAGTTCTTAGAAGATGAAGCACTGAGTGAGGAGTCGTTTGAAGGTAAACCCAAAGATGCAACTATGAGCAAGGTGGTATTAGTGATGAAGCCTGAAAAAAAAATAATGGGTAAGGAGTTGTTAGAAGATGAAACACTAAGTGAGGAGTCGTTTGAAGGTAAACCCAAAGATGCAACTATGAGCAAGGTGGTGTTAGTGATGAAGCCCGAAAATAAAACAATGGGTAAGGAGTTTTTAGAAGATGAAACACTAAGTGAGGAGTCGTTTGAAGGTAAACCCAAAGATGCAACAATGAGCAAGAAGGTGTTAGTGATGAAGCCTGAAAATAAAACAATGGGTAAGGAGTTGTTAGAAGATGAAACACTAAGTGAGGAGTCGTTTGAAGGTAAACCCAAAGATGCAAGAATGAGCAAGAAGGTGTTAGTGATAAAGCCCGAAAATAAAACAATGAGTAAGGAATTGTTAGAAGATAAACGCAAAGATGAAACACTAAGTGAGGATTTGTTGATCGGAGAGCATAAAGATAAAACAATGAGCAAGGTGCTGTTAGTGATGAAGCCCGAAGAAGAGACAAGGAGCAAAGCGTTGGTAATAGTTAAACGAAAAGATGAAGCAAAAAGTGAGGAGTTGCTAAAAGATGAGCAGAAAGATAAAACAATGAGCAAGGTGTTGTTAGTGATGAAACCCGAAGAAGAGACAAGGAGCAAAGCGTTGGTAATAGTTAAACGAAAAGATGAAGCAAAAAGTGAGGAGTTGCTAAAAGATGAGCAGAAAGATAAAACAATGAGCAAGGTGTTGTTAGTGATGAAGCCCGAAGAAGAGACAAGGAGCAAAGAGTTGTTAATAGTTAAACGAAAAGATGAAGCAAAAAGTGAGGAGCTGCTAAAAGATGAGCAGAAAGATAAACCTATAAGCAAGGAGTTGTTAAAACCTAAAAGGAAAGATGAAGTGAAAAGTGAGGAGTTGTTAGTGATCAAGCCCAGCGATAAAGCAGAAAGCAAAGAATTGATGAAAAACAAACAGAAAACTATGGTAAAGTTCAAGGATTTGCCAGGAGAGGAAACAAATGATGAAACAGTGAGGGCTAGGTTGTTAGAAGATAAGCCTAAAGATACAACAATGAGTCAAAAGTCGTCAGAAGATAAACCTAAAGATATAACAATGAGCAAGAAGTTGTTAGAAGATAATCCCAAAGATACAACCATGAGCAAGAAGTTGCTAAAAGATAAATCCAAAGATATGTCGTTAGAACATAAACCTACAGATGAAAAAATGAGCAACAATTTCTTAGAAGATAAACCCAAAGATACAACCAAGAGTAATAAGTTGTTAAAAGATAAATCCAAAGATATGTCGTTAGAACATAAACCTACAGATGAAAACATTAGCAAGAAGTTGTTAGAAGATAAACCCAAAGATACAACCATGAGCAAGAAGTTGTTAGAAGATAAACCTAAAGATACAACAATGAGCAAGAAGTTGCCAGAAGATAAATCCAAAGATATGTCGTTAGAACATAAACCTACAGATGAAAAAATGAGCAAGAAGTTGTTAGAAGATAAACCCAAAGATACGACAATAAGCAAGAAGTCGTCAGAAAATAAGCCTAAAGATACAACCAAGAGCAAGAAGTTGCCAGAAGATAAATCCAAAGATATGTCGTTAGAACATAAACCTACAGATGAAATAATGAGCAAGAAGTTGTTAGAAGATAAACCCAAAGATACAACCATGAGTAAGAATTTGCCAGAAGAAAAACTCAAAGATACTACAATGAGCAAGAAGTTGTTAGAAGATAAACCTAAAGATACAACAATGAACAAGAAGTTGTTAGAAGATAAACCTGAAGATAAAACAATGAGTAAGAAGTCGCCAGAAGAAAACCCCAAAGATACTATAATGAGCAAAAAGTTGTTAGAAGATAAACCCAAAGAAACAACAATGAGCAAGGATATGTTAGAAGGTAGACCCAAAGATAAGACCATGAGGAAGGAGTTGTTAAAAGATGAGCACATAGATAAAACAATTAGTGACCAGCGCGCAGAAAATAAGGGCAAAGACACAAATATGAGGAAGCAGTCATTAAAAGATAAAAACAAAGATAAAAAAACAATTGATGAGTTCTTAAAAGATAAAAGAATGCGTCAAATAGTCACTAAACAGGTTGAAAACAAAAGGAATGTTGCTGCAGACCCAGAAAAAAAACGCCAAACCAAGAAACAAGAATGTACTGAATTAGCGAAAGCTCTTAAAAGCTTAGAAAAAGCTCCAGTGCTAAAACGGTCTCCTATACATTTCGAAATGATCCCTATCCGCTATAAAAAGAGTAAAGTGTACTTGAAAGTATATCCGGCGGACAAGGATGATGTGGATTGGTACGAATGTAGTAGGAAAGACGTTGTTACCCCACGGCAAGATGATAAAAGAGGCAAGTCACCCGTGGGACCCGGCGAAAAAGTCTGTCTAGTCTGCCGAAAAAAACGGATTCCGAAGCCTCGACCAAAGGAGCTCGACAGTAACATCTACGCAGTCGGCGCTACCGTGCGTATCAGGGTCCCGGTAATGGAGCGGCTCACAGGTTACCCCAACTACGTCCTGGCCATCGTAGTGGAGCGCAAAGCTAACGGCGAATACAGGGTGGCCACGCCCTATGGCTTCCTTAAGGAATGTTTCCGGAAGGACCAGCTCAACCCTTGCAACTTCCGAGTGTTCGGTCCTGGCGAGAGGCCGAGGAAACAGATAGTCGGGATCCGGGACGCCTTGGCCTGGCAAGTGCATGGGCCAATGGCTAAGGATCTCGCCCGATGCACTTGTCCGAGGGACCTGGGCTTCTGCAATCCGCGCTTTTCCTACCACGACAAGTGTCATCGTGGCACAACATGGCAGTGGTGATTCTCCTGTATCATAGCTTGAGTCTTTTGTCTTCGCTACAATGCACTAGAGAAAATAAAACAATTGGAAATACTAAATATTTTTGTATTAAATTTACAATAAACATAGAGATTTGTCTTAAATTCCCTTCCAGGTGCCAATTGGCCGATGCCCTTTAGTAGGACGTGCACAAATATTGCGATGACCTCTTTTCTTTCTTATCTTGGATAACGGAGCCTACTAGCTAACAAAGAGAAGTGGGCGGGAAAAGGAATGTAGTTGAATAGTTCCTTCTAGCTATATTTATATTGTATTCTCCACGTCTCCATTAGTTATTACTTTCTTTCAGTCAACAATTCGTACTTCAATCTCACTCCACGCTTTTCCCCGACAGTCTGTTGCCATCGATGTGGGAGGGGTGGTGGAGTCATAGTGTAAAACACTGGGTTGGTTAGCTGCTGCAACGAGTCAAAAAATTAATGTGTCTCCGGCGGATGAACTCACCCAACGACGGCACACCAAGCAACGGGTGCAGGTCAGCGTTCTTTAACCTCTCGAAAGAGGTATGTCGGAGCACTTTTCGCATGATCCCATTCTGGAAATGTTGGAGACATTTGGCTGTAATGTCAGTCAAGTGGGTAAATAGCGGGGCACCGTACAGCAGAGCTGGCCGGAGGACACATTTATATATCATCAATTTGAGACGAAGCGACAGGTTAGGTGAAGATAGCAAGTGCGATAGCCGGTAAGACCTTTGTCGTACTTTTTCTATTTTATTACTAAAATGAGTAGAGAAATGGAGATGCCTATCCATTTTTATACCCAGATAGTGCATTGAGAAAGCTGGTGAGATCTCTTTCCTATACGTATAGCATAGTCCTGCTATGCTATGCGATTTTGGCAAGGAATTTTTCCCCTTTTGGAGGGAGAAGATTACGCAGTCGGTCTGCCCGGCGTTTACACTGATGCTTAACATGCCCAGTCTGTCACTTATAACAAAACAAGTTTTTTTTTTTTTTTTTTCTTTTCTTTTTCCCTAAGCTCTTTAGTTAGAATTTTCGGATGAGGGATAAATATAAAATATTTAGGGTGATCGGATCCTTGTACTAGGAGGACCTGCTTGAAGGTGGTATGAGAGAAGTAAGGAGTGTGGGAATCCTCGGTGGAGGTTGATTGTTACGGCACAGTGGTGAGAGTCCACTGGTGGCTGGGCCCAGAGTCTTCTCTAGGCATATAGTGCAGTCGTAGTTAGTCTGACATCGGTGAGGGTGCCCCCTAGAGGCTTGTTGTTGGTGGGCCAAGCACCGTGATGTCAACCATTTCTTCTGCTTTACTCGATCTTGTGAGTTGCCATCGTGCCGGTAGTGGTGGCGGTGTCATGTCTCGGAAGAGAGGGTTTAGACCGTGCTTCATCGAGTCGAAGAACTTGATGTGACGTCGTCTGATGGCTTCGGTGATGGTGGGGAGCTCAAACTTTTCGTGCATGTCGGAAGCCTTCATTTCACGAAAAGGGGTATGCCACAGTGCCGTTCGCAGGATGTTGTTCTGGAAGCTCTGGAGGCGAGTTATGGTGCTGGCGTGTAGGAATCTAAAGAGTGGTAGCAGATGCTGTTGGCTAATTTACATTGAGTCCCGTCTATGGTAAAGCTGGGTGGACGCTTCTTTTCCCCATGCTGGAAAGAGAAGATGATCCCCTGAGTCTTGGCTGGGTTCACTTGAATGTGGACAAACGAGTGTTTTTTTTTTTATTTTTTTTTTTATTTTATTTTTTTTTTCATAGCCTTTTTAAATTTACAGATAATTATATATAATTATAGATCCTCTGGCGAATCTATTTACAAATTATTTTGTATTTCCTGTAGCATCACTACATTATATACAGGTTTTGTTATTTTATAGAAATTATATAATGAATAAACAAGTATAATGATATACATTCTACGTGACTTGACTGAACTGACTAGTAAGGTGATGGGGCTCACCTTTTTGATCAACCTTAAAACTAACTTACATACTAATCCTAATACTAATGAGTGTTATTTTTTTTATTATTTTTTTTTTTTTATTGTTTTATAGTGAAAACAAATCTGTTTATCAACACAATAGAACTTCATAAGAAAACAAATTAAATTCACATCTTATCTACAGGAGGAAAATATGATTGGGTACTCCAGCTGTATTGTTTCATGGCAGAAATAATACTGGGATTATTTAAGATGATGGATTGTAATTTTAGATTCCAATGCTGGTTACAAATCGCTCCACACAGGGTTGAAAGAAAAAGTCAGATTTAGTTTTCCACGAGCAAATAGTAACGCTTATTTAACGCACAGGCACTTTCGGCAACTCACTCTGCCATTATCAACTGTTAAACAATTATAAATAAATCATAATATGGTACCGACTATTTAAAATAACAGCAGATCAGATTCATTAAAACGGATAAAATATCATAACAAATACGATAATATATATATATCAGAATATAATCGATAGATAAAAGGTCAGATTGCTAAAATACAAAAATTGTCAAAAGATTATAAAAAAAAGACTAGTTCACGAAACCGACACGCCCTGAGATAGGAATACGGACATACCCCGGCCTCTGACCTGCCTATATAAGGGAGAAATTCTAAACTTTTAAAAACTAGTCACCACCCGACACTTGAAGTGAACACTGCTCTCTTTCTCTCACACCTTTCTAGTGGGATTCTCTGGGCCCGTCTCGCTAAAACTTTTTTTTTTTTCCGTTCCATCGAGACGACGGTCTCGGGGCCCTACAAAATTTCTTGTAGCGTCTCCCCCAGCAATCCAATCTGCCTATTTCCAGTCCATACTCGCCTTTGGGATCCGGAAGGTTTTCGCCTGTGTGAAACGAGTGGGAACGCGTGGTCATTCCAAGACCACGTAACCTACCTTCTACCTTACGTCTTCTCCTCAACATAGTGCACTGTTGGGGCACATCTTCTAAGATCGTATGGAGTCAGATCAATAAACAAAAATACGAATAAAGCTGCCCGCAGACTACGCGCGAGATCATTCGTTCAATAACCAAGAAAGTAATCAATTTTAATGATGTACGAACTGAAACAAGATATTTTAATCACTTCTAAGTCACAAAAACACATACAATTATTTTATAATCTTAGTGATTCATAGCGACAAATGAAGACGCTAGGGGTGCAAAGATGGCCTCTGAATTTATCCCGGTGCATTCGTAAACTCCAATCTACACAAACCAACGACAAACATAGTATTGAAAATTCGTTTGACCATTTCTGTTATGAGGAAAACGGAATCTACTTTCCTCCGAGGCAACAAGCAATACAATGGAGTACCACATGGTTCTCATTGAACGTATTTTCTATAATACTTTCCTTGTTAGACAGATCTTCATCATTGTAATCATTTTTTTTCTTCATAATCATAACCATTGTGATTCTGATAGAGCTCTGACTGTGAGCTAATAGGAGTCACACTACACAAAAAAACATTTATATACCATTCAATTACCTAATATATATCAATATGATGGCATATCCAGTGTCGTCAGACGAGCTTGTGAAGTCTACATATCAATACAGTAGCTCTCAAACTAGATTATTCCTTGAATTGTTAGAAATACGGCATAAACTTCCATCTGATCCTATAATCCAGGACAGAGGGGAAATGTATAATTTCATATTCACCAGTAGTATTTATTTTAAACAGGTGAATTGAGGGACAAATGTGTAAACATACAGGTACTAAACAAGGATACAAAAATAAATAGCAATTTAGAAAGGAGTGGGAAGCATAAAATCTCCATTTCGCGACCTCCTTCCCCATATGATTGTTTTTATATTTCTGATCAAAACCTGGAAATCTACGTATAGGCACTGATGAGGCCGAACGACGGGAGTATTGTGAACTACAAGTGTGCCGAATTGCATTGCTTTCATGCTTTCCGCTATTTGCCCCTATAACGCTCCGATGTTTAGGGTCAAATGAATCATTGACTCTGCTGCGACAGGTGATACCAACAGTGCCGTTACTTGTGGACAACTAAACGTCCGAGGTCCTTAGTAGGCAGTTAGTATGTATGGATACAGTAAGGATTAATTATGAGCCGATAGAATCACGGTTGGACATCATTATATATGCTGACGGGAAATCAAGAGCTCAAGATACGATCAAGATACGAGGGATGATCAAAAAGTAACGAGAATTTTATAATTTCACGGGCGTTATGATCCTGATGGTAAATTATTTTTTGTATCATGTTGGTACAAATGTCTCTGAAATACGTTGAAATTTGCAGCTGTTTTCAATGTTTACTTTTTTAGCAGCAGTCGCTAATGTTATACGAGTGTTGGTGCTCGGCGATTTTTAGTTTCGAAAAAAAAAAATGGATCAAAGAATTTGTATTTAATTTTGTCAAAAAAAAGTGCAGCAAAGTTTTTGAAAATGTAGATAGTGACTTTTGGTGAATCTATCATGAGTTTAAAGAATAGTTTAAGAGTGGTACGGAGTTTCAAAAAGGGCCGTGAAGACGTTAAAGATGATGATCGCGCTGGGCGCCCTACCACTTCAATAAACGACGACTATACCGAAGAAGTTAAGAAAATGATTCTGAACGATCGCATAATTACTATTAGAGGTTCCTGATGAACTTAATATATCATTTGGATCATGCCAAGCGATTATTTTCGTTGCGCGGATTGCGTGGATATTGCCAAAGAATTGCTGAAAAAAGTAACCAACAATCCAGAGTTTGTTAAATTCATCATAAAGAAACATGGGTGTATGGATATGACGGGGAACCCAAGGCGCAATCTTCGCAATGGAAGCGGCCTGAAGAGCCAAGACCGAAAAAAATTCGACTAGTTCGATCAAAAGTGAAGGTTCTTCTCACTTGATTTCAATGGCGTAGTGCATCATGAGTTCCTGCCAGAAGGTCGTACGGTCAATAAAGTATATTACTCGGAAGTAATGTGCCGTTAACATAAATCGATCCGACGAAAACGACCGGAATTGTGGCAAAACAATCCGTGGAAATTGCACACGATAACGCTTCTACTCACACTTCACTGACTGTTCGTAATTTTTTACCGGAAAACAACACTGTTGTGTTACCTCAGCCACCGTATTCGCCGGACATGGCTCCCTGCTACTTCTTTTTATTCCCGAAGTTGAAAAAACCTTGAAAGGACGACGTTTTGACACCATTGATGAGATAAAAGAAGATTCGCTGAAAGAGCTAAGAGCGGTATCGAAAACTGAGTTTGAAAATTTCTTCGAAGATTGGAAAAAGCGCTGGCACAAGCGCATCATATCTGAGGGGGATTACTTTGAAGAAAAATACTTAGTGTAGCAATTGCCAATCACATATGTAAATTACCCTATACTCTGGTGCATAATGTATTATAATATAAATGCAAATCTTTGTAAACTTCTTGTAATAAATCATAGAGAGGTTGGTAGTCGTGAAACAAGTAACAGAGGGTCAAAAGCCCTTCAATAAAACCTGAGAGGGCTAGCCACCTGCACCTAATAAAACCAACGGTAGACCTCTGCCGGTCATAAAATCATGCCATAAACAGTCTTTTAGGGGATGAGCGGTCACGTAGCTCGGTAGGTGTGACATCATAAAGCACACCCTTTTAGGCCAACAGTCAATAACTTAAGGGGGATTAGCCACCTGGGCATCATAAAACATACCCCCTGCAGCCGGGCTCCACCTTCCGGTAGGAAGGGGGGACGGATATTTAAATCAAGGGTTTTCGCCCTGCAGAACCACTCTTTCCCAGGCTCCTCATCTAGGCAGCCACTATCACTCGTCGCAATACGCCAGGGCCCCGGGGCCCTGGGAGTAAGCCCATTCAGTCTTCTACTACTCTACTCTTCTCCAGTCTCTGCATCTCGACAGTCGCGATACTCCAGGGCCCCGGGGCCCTGGAATCTTCTACTAGTCTACTCTCTCCCTGCCACATCTCTGGGGAGTCACCTCGTCTCACAGCTTCTAGCAGACCCTCTGACGACTTGTACAATTACGCTACCGATCTCTGAAAACTGGTCTTATTCTTTATGAACCTCTGAACCTCATCCTGAACACAGTGTATTGTCGGGACACATCCCTATCAATAAATGGAGTCAGATATTAACGCCTACATGGAACCTGGTCCATGTTATAAACTACAACAATCCGCACTTGTCACCAGGGCTAGAGTGATCAGGCACTCCCCTAGTGACGCCCCCGACATTTAGGATAAACAAACATTCTTGTTACTTTTTGATCAAACCTCGTATATTATATATATCCAGCAATTAAATTTATTCCCTTTATTTAGCTAACAGAAATGTTACACTGAGCTCCATGAAGTATCCTCAGACGGTAAAGTAGAAGTTCTTTATTACCTTGAGGTGACAGTGACGACTTCCGTAAGGCAGGCCTTCTTGTGATGTAGCGGACAGATTGTTGTCGGCCAGCATTCCTACCTCAAGTGGTCGGTCTTCGCACTTCAAGTTTACAAATCAACGACACTGTTTACTGAAGGATTTGCACATTTCTACGTCAACTGTTGACACAAACCGAACCAGCCTATAATCCACACCTATAATCCGTTGGGATTTTTTCCCTTTTTTAAACTGTAACGTTAAAAGCTTCAACTAGATTGATTGTGACCTGTTTTAATTTATAACAATGAGCAGTGTATTTCATTATATGCTTGTTATTTATAAACGATTTAATGGATTAAATTGTTGAAGCAGTAATCTGTGGTTAACAATACAAACATAGTCCTAGAAATAGCTAGACAGTGAGGGAGTGATACATGCAGTAAGATTAGAAAAGTGGCTCTGTATTTTTTCACTTTTAAATTAAATTTTCAGTGTTAAAATCCGCGTTTTATGCCGTTGTGCACCTAGATTAGTCTCTAAAGAGTTGAAATAGACTTTGGAGTCCCCTGAAAAAGGAAAATGGGAGAAAAACACTCCAATTCAACGAGCCAAGTAAATACTATGGATTTTACTCGAGATAACAACGAAGGGAGTCAACAAGCAGCATGGGAAGTCGTCATTGGAAAAAAAAGGTCATACGAAGGAAAAAGAACATATATGCTCCTTTAACCTGATTAGATGACGTCTCCACTCAACAGCAGGCCACCTAACTAACCAAGCCTCCACCGATATTTACTAACGAGAGTTGCCAACTACAGCTAAATGGTTAGATTATTAAACATCTGACCGAGCCTAACTCATATGTGCTAAGGAAAACTACTAAAATGGCTTCTATTAATAGTTACGTTAAAGGTTACATTATATGCCAATGATCCAGCCTGTTATCGTTAATTCATTAATTATTTAGAAAGAATAAAAGTTGGAGATAAGATGGCTAAAGGTTTACACTATTCAACCCCTAAAGAAATTATTGTCCCAGACCTCTGAAGCCATCGGTTGAACATAACATGGCGCTTTCTCTTTTAAGAATGTTCTTTCTACACATTTAACCCTTTTCTTCAATGTAATCCTTGCATCTGTCATAAACTCCTTTTTTCTCTGTGCCCACTCACTTGGCTTGTTCGGTAGCATTGGCCTCAAATAAAATTGTGCGATCAATAATTGGAACACTTTCATTTTCGGAAGATCACCATGTCAGCAAATCTCACACAGCCATAAATTTAACAATAAATAATTAATATTTAAAAAAAGTTTATTTCAAAGTAACTGTATTTACTTGCTTGATTATGATTATGATCACAAATTCACAGCTCAACACACAATTTTTTATGTTGGAAGTTGCACATTATTATATTTAGCTAGTTGTGTTCATTTATATGTGTGTATCTAAGAAGGGGGGCTCCCTCGACAACAGTCTGTACACTACCAGTGTCCAAACCAGAATCCGCTGGGCCATCCAACACACTGTCTGGTCCAGAGGTGCTTCGCAAGATGACGTGCTTGTGGCGTATTCCAGCATATCCGGCTCTGCGGTCCGCTCCACCACACACACTTATATATACACATATATATATATATGGAAATATATGTGCCCATATATACATTATATTCAGAATTTATATTGGAGTTAACAGCTTATTATTTCTTAGTGGTATTTAACTGTATCAGTTTTAATACAACGAGGCCATGTTTCAAAACCATAAGAGATTAAAGAGATGATGTTTGCGAAACATTTGCCATGTTTGAAACATGTATTAATGACTAAAGACTAATCAGCTGTGCTAATTAGGTTTTGAACGACACCGCCTATAGACATAATTGCGTTATCTACAAATGTTACCGTGTAAACAGCTTACATGACCATATCTCGTTATTACGAAAGTATCTGCTGTTTGTTGATCGGATATACGAGTACATTGCACTGTTTGCGAAGGAAGCTCGCTAAATTAAATGTTAAATGAAATAAAGTAAAACAAACAAGCCACTCCGACAAGGATTAGATTACAATCGGAGCCTGCCGCGTCATCGTCTTGACCGCTATTTGTTCACAACTGTGATCGTCCAACCCGCTAAGAAATGTTCATAAAAGAGATTTGGATAAATAGTTTCGATTACATGTTCAAAACATCTACCAGTAATAGCTCCTTCGTCATTATTTGTTTTAGTGATATAAGAAAACTGTACAAAACATTGCGCTGTAGAGGTGCTTTGCTACGCTTGTGATCTAATTCCAACAACGATCTCCCAACAGTAAAGGCTTTATTAACAAAAACACTTTACATTATACAGAAGGTGTGACTGGGTAAAATGGATAGAAGAACTGGTATGGACTATAGGAGAGGGGTTGTCTCTTCAGATCAGTGTTCTACTCAGTTTTGAAAGTCTACTTGATTTCACCTCTCCACACTTAGGGTTCTATGCCTTTTAAGGTCCTTAAGGTCCTTAATTCGGAGTAAGCAATTAAATCCAGGTGAAAAACATGATACCTGGAGACAAGGTACTAGGTCCCACTAGGCCTACGTAAATTACTAAGCAAATGCTCGGGTCGGTATTGTCACCTACCTACAGTTAACTCAAGTGGTACTGGATTTCCAGGCGGCGAACTCAGTCACGATAGGGCCAAAACCACATCACGATACATCGGCCAAAATTAAAATGATTTTGACTCAAAAAATTAGATATACTGTTTGATTTGTACCTTCCCGATTGTGTGAGAAGTTAGTCAGTGGGCCGAAAACACATTTTTCAAAATTTTCTTTCCATAGTTCAATTGCAAATCTGTTGATTTTGTGGAATTTTGCATGCTTTTGTCAAATTGTTTGTTTCGAGCCGGTAGTTGATCTTTTTTTATTGAACGTTTTTCAACTTTTTAATATCGTTCTGCGGGACTCGAAAAAAATGTAATCGTTTTTAAAACGAGCTTTTCGTTAATGTTTTTTTTTTGTTTATAAAACGTGCTTTTAAATGTAAGTTTTACGAAGAGGCAATTTAAAAAAAGTTTCGGAAAATGGACTTTCTCCACTTGTTCCTCAGTTATTGGGCGAGAGACATTCTTTATAAGTATATCCACCGTGATCCTCTCACGTAGTACGTATTTTCGTCGGAACGGATGTTCGAATACGTTGTAGGAAAACTGGACATCACGCGGAAAAAATATTACAAAACTTTATAATTAATTTAGGTTAATTCTCAGAAGAAGCACAGAAGGCCCTAAATAAAATCTTTCTTCGTGCAAGAGAGTTTATATCCCGAAAAATTAACAGGATTTCAAGATATTCTTCATAATCTCCCGATTAGTCTGATCCGTTAACTTCTAGTTTGAGACTTCAAAGTTTAAGACATCAGCCTTTGTTACAAGAAACTTGGAGTCTACTTCAAAGTTCCTCATGTTTCTGAATATCAAGAAAGTGAGTTTCCGTCAGACTTCATATAACTTCCTGAAGGAATAGAAGGATAGAAGCTGAGTCTTTGCTGAATTGTATAGATGAGCTGAGGATTCCTCATAAAAGAGGGAGAAGAGGAAAAAGAGGACATTAACATATCATTACATAAATATCTATACATGTAGACATTTTTTTACGTAGTTTCTGTTGTAGGTACCAAATCGATTCGAGAGTCTTTTTTTTTTAATTTTTAAATGTGTAATGTGAGTGATATGTAATATTATTTTTTCTTATAATTATATTAGTCCTACTATTTTTTCCTTTTTAGGGCAATGTTAACAATTTATTGTAAATTGCACTGATTTAATTGGAGATTTTCTAGCTTTTCCACCTACTGGCAGACTTTCAGCCAAAATTAGCGAAGAAAATCTATTTTTGTTTAAATTCAAAAAAAAAAAAAACTTCTCAATAAAGTGACCCGTTCTTACGAGTTTTACCTACTTAAAAACAAAAGTGTAGAAATGTATGTGATGATATGCGATATATTATGATTATGCGTTTCTAGAGCTACAAAACGTCCTTATCATATTCGAAGGAAATTACAGGTTTAAGCATAATAGTTTTGATTTTCTTTATTTTTCGTAGGAACTTCCACATTCTGATTTCATACTCGTGGTCCTCACCCTTGAAAACATAAGGGTACCAAATGTCAAGTTATTCTGGCGACATTAATTATAAGTTAATAGGCGTCAGTTAAGAGAGGGCGAAAATAGTGCACGAAACATCTGAAACCACTAGGGGCCGTGGCGTGTGTAGTCCCGCCTCTGACCTGCCTATATAAGGCCCAGATTAGGGCTTTTTTCCCGTACTCTCGAAACCCGGCACCTGAAGTGAACACATCCCACTCTCTCTCTCTCTCTCTCTCTCTCTCTCTCTCTCTCTCTCTCTCTCTCTCTCTCTCTCTCTCTCTCTCTCTCTCTCTCTCTCTCTCTCTCTCTGCACTGGTGCTTGCTGCTCAACTCAAACCACGGCTTTCTAATTGAACTACCTCTGCATCTCTCTTTCCTAACCTTGCTATGTTTCAGTCCAACGTTGTCAGACCCCACACCTTCCTAGTGGGATTCTCTGCCTTTGTCTCGTTACAACTAGCACCTCCTTGGCAGAGATCTCTTCCTTGCGGACGTCGGTCTCTGAGGCCCTACAAACTTTACCTAGTAGCGTCTCCCCCAACGATCCAGTCTGCCTCTCTCCGGTTCACACTCGCCTTTGAGATCCGGATGGTTTTCGCCTACCCTTAGATGCCGTGTGTGAATTCGTGGTCATTCCAAGACCACATAAACTACCTATAATACCTGTCCTGCATTTCTTCTCCTGAACATAATGCACTGTCGGGGCACACCTTCTAAGATCTTACGGAGTCAGATCAATACGAATAAAGCTGCCCGCCAACTAGGTCGCCAGCAAAGGTCAAAGGCCACAGTTTTACCCATTTTAGATAAAATGGTTGACAAAAAGATTTTGTTGACGCCCACCGGCAGCGACCGGGCCATAGAGACCCTAGCCCCCCCCCCCCCGTTGACGACCCGACATACACAAGGGTAGTGCACTTAGTTTTAAAATTAATAGATAAAAAAAGTTTAATACCAGGCCTGATTAGAATAATTATAAATAAAATTGACTGTTCCAACGGGTACAAATGACTTACGATTTTGAACTTTTCTTATACTTAGTTATTATTATTACATCATTTTGACTTACAAAACTAGAAAGGATAAATAATATTTATAAATATTAAAATTAAGAGCGAAAGGAAACAATTTGAGCAAAAAGGGTCATTTTAGCGCTATCTATCAGTAGCGCAAGGAAAGTGATTCTAATAGCAGTGACACATAACATCATCAACTAGGTCTGGTTTTGTCAGTGCTGTCAAATCTACACATAGAGTGCACACTTCAAGCGAAAGCTTCGGAAAGATCTCTATCAGTTATATACAAATTAATATTTCGGCTAATCCCTGTGGTATAATTTTCACTAGACAGTTCATAGCGCTCCCTGTCGATTTTTCCTCACATAGGAGAGTCTGGGCGGTTGATACATATCTCATCGCTAGGAATTTCTTTTATTTATCAATAGTGTCATACTTTATTAAGTGCAGTGCAATGCTACTATCGTTTTGTTCGTGCATTGTCAACATTTTAATATTCTAGAGGATCCTCAAAAGCCAGTTAATATTTCGGTGCGTCTTTTTTAACAATATGTAAATTTTATTTATATCATATTATTTGTTAATATTATGTAAAGTTTTTATTATATATAAACTATTACTGCACTAAGTCAATATACTGTAGTTTATATCGTGTTTGCAACTTTAACTGCACACGTATTTTACCTAGAGGCATGATATTTTGCATGGAAATTCAAAGTATACCACAATGTTGATCAAAAAAGAAGCAGCTATTCTTTTTCCCTGTATATCATAACAGATAACCATAGCCATAAATAAAAGTAAAAAAAAAATTCTATCGATAAGAAATGCATTAGTCGCCCGGGCGGGAGCTCCTGAATATGGAAAAATCGACCGATAACGGTATAACCAGTGGGGGTATGTTCAACCCCCCGAAATGGGGAGTGTGGTAAGCCGACTGTAGTCATGCCATAAACCCCCTTTTTCATGTAGGCTGACCGATACGTGTAGTACCTACCCCATCTGTTGGGATCTGGGTGGTCCTATGTGCGAGATGGTTCGGAAAAGGCATACACGATCACACAGGGCCATAAAGGTAAAAAGCCTTCTGCTGAAGAGGGAAGATACGTTCCAAGGCGAGAAAATATATACGTCGGGACGAGAATTGGGTGGGACTCGCTTAGTCGCTCTGAAGTGAGGACTCACTTCGTCGCTCTGAGGTGAGCAGGACTCGCTTAGTCGCTCTGAGGTGAGCAGGACTCGCTTAGTCGCTCTGAAGTGAGGACTCACTTCGTCGCTCTGAGGTGAGCAGGACTCGCTTAGTCGCTCTGAGGTGAGCTGGACTCGCTTAGTCGCTCTGAAGTGAGGACTCACTTCGTCGCTCTGAGGTGAGCAGGACTCGCTTAGTCGCTCTGATAGGAGGAAGGTGGTGACGCTTTCTGAAGGGAAAAATCTCTGGCTTGGGAGCTCTTGGCTTTGAGGTTGAGACTGAAGACATCTATGTACACTCGTAAGATTTCAACTTTATTTGTAGCTAGTACAATATATGTAATATGTTTATCATTTTGATTAAAAGTAAAATCAGTCATTACTCGTTAAAAATTATTAATATTTTTTTGTTTGTATGACATTTGGACAGATTTAGCCACCATTTGGTCTAGGTAGAAAATCTGTGAAATTTAAAATTTTTTATTGTGATAAAATTACAGTCTGCTTTATTGGGGAATAAAGTAATTGTAATAAATGTTCTCATTCATACCATATTTACAATTCTTCATTCACTCGCTCATTCATACAGCATTTACAAACACCTTAGAGACCTCCCAAATCCACATGGTTGTCATCTCCCTCGCATGCGTAAGAGGAAGCGGAGTCTTGGGACACGCTCTTCCGTTAGTGGAATGATTGCCGCAGTGTAATCAATTAGAGGATTAGGGTGGTTGGATAGGTTACTGTGGAATTTAATCAACTTGGAAGGGATAGGTTCAAGAATGTAGGGTATATTAAGATCGTTATAAAGGGTTTGGAGTTTTGATTGGATGTGCTTCATGTTCGACTTTTTTGCTGTCCACCATAGCTCTATTCTGTTCGTCCAGGTTGGCTTAAGTATTACTTTGTAGATTAGTAATTTATTTTCTATTAAGAGATGGGATGTCCTTCGAAGTAGTCTGTACAGTTGTACAAAGCGTCTGTTTAGTTCTTGTCTTTTTAGTTCGTGTGTGGGTTCTATATCAGGTTTTAGCGAGATGGAAGCCTAAATACCTTACTGTCTCGGATACAGAAAGAGATATGGAATTAAAAGAAACTAGTGGACAGGACTTGTGGCAGAGAGTAAAGGTTATGTGGGCACATTTTGCTTCATTAAATTTGATTCGCCATTGGTTGAACTAATACTCGATCTCATCAAGGTGTTTTTGAAGCTAATGGCATGCTATATCGGGGTCTGGGTGGGATGACAGGACTGCAGTGTCATCTGCAAATGTGGCAGACGCAAAATAAGGTATTGGGGGTAGAGGGGGCATCAGCGGTGTATAGGTTATAGAGGATGGGACCCAGGGCATTTTCCTAGAAAACCAACAAAAAAAAAGGAAAATAAAAAAACTATTGGTTAGCTAGAGAGAAAAAAAAAACCATAAGATTGTGTACACAAAATAAATCGAGGCAATATACACAAAAAAAAACTGAAATTATCAAACGGAAATACATATGTAATAAAAAATTAAAAAAGTACACTTTTTTAAAAATCGAATATATAGACTAAAACTAATGCTAGCAACAAGGTTAGTAATCGAAAAATAAAATGAAACAAAAATAGATAATAAAAGATATAAATGTCCTTTAGCTGTGATAAAATAAAAATGAATTATAACTACTAATACCATTTACAATACTATACTAAATTTAAGAGTGTCAATCACCGAAAGTCAATAGCCTTCTATTCTTGAAAGTAGAAGGATAGTGTGAGTTGAATCCGGAGATAGTTGGAGTGTGTGATAGCGAAATAACCTCTTACCGGCAATCCCAAAGTGGAGAAGAAAAAATTCTTCTCGATCGGTAACGTGGGTGGGGGTGGTGGATATCCGGTGTTTTTCAACAACAAAAATTTCCTGGTGTCCTTCTTCATTAACAAATCTAATGGGACTGACCCGGTAATTCGTTGACGAGACTCGTGATAAGATCGGAATTGATCCGCAATTCAAAAACAAATTCGATGCTGATCGCATTTGAGTTCACCTTATCACTTGCTTAGACGTAAACAACCTTAATTCCTAAGTATACATCTCAATACAACAAAATATTACAATCTTGGTTTTTCTTTTAACAAATAAAATAAAATTAATTTTTATAATTACGTGAGTGAGAAAAGAGAAAAAAAAAATAGTAATAATAAAAAAATACCTTTTTCCGAAAAAAAAATACAAAAATAATTATCGGGACCCTAACTATAAATAAATACAACTTAAGTAAAATGATTTTATTGTCATTCTGTGAAAAAATTACTAAAATTAAACTGTAGTGTTACTGTTATTATTTTAGTTAAGAACAATTAAAATCAATTTTATAAAAACTATTGCTTGTCCTTCGTCTGGATGGCTGGTGGGGAGGCCGCTTTGCCGAAGAGGCTCCCTGTTGACCACAAGTACTTCCATGTGTCCATCCAGCTGTGGAACTTAGGCATTTGCGGGGATTCTCCACAGGCGAGTCTAGCAGGAATATATGTTAATACATGGCAAATTTCAGATTATTTATATCTAAGGAAAATACCGAGTATGAAATGGTTGGAGCCCATTTTTCACTCTGTATTCAAGTTTGAGTGAGACGACCAATATTTTCTATCCAAAATACAACCAGACCTATCGTTTGTGGAAATGTTGTCCAATTATAAATTTCATAAAAATATAACATCTCTCTCTTTCACCAACCTAAACCGACATCATACACTCAAATCAAAACTCTCAGTTTAAGTAAAAAATATTTAGTCTCAGTTTATTCAAAATTGCAGGGTTGTTGTAAAGCTAATTTACCAGGCATTAGGTGAAAGAATGGGTAGAATATCACCCGATTAAATCTTAAGGAATGTAAATAAATAATTACTAGGGATTCGAACTAAACACCTCCAGATCTGTGACACTGTTTAAATGAACTGTCTTGGGCAAATAATAATTAAAAACAGTTGGATTACAGACCCCTAACTAGTAATTATTTTTAAAAAAGTATAATTTAAAAAGAAAATAATGGTTTATATTAATTTCATTCTCATTATAGATGAAAATAAAATAAATTAACTAATTTACTTACCCACAATCATTGACACAGAAGCATTTGGAAGTAACTGTGAAAGGGTAGGTGAGGGCGTAACATAGTTGCTGAAAAAGAAAGAGTTACTATACAGAAACGGATGTGGGAATATCTAATACAAAATTATAAGTGGAACAATGAACATATTTATTTCTTCACGATTCTGCACTGATTTTAATTGAAGTTTAAAAGTACATCATAGTTATAATCAATCATACATATTTTTGGCAAGATTATTTTAAGGGGTCTTATATACCTTAAATAGTAAGATTACAGGCTTCACAATATAAAGTTACTGGGTTTGATATTTTATTTCGCTTCCATAAATATAAATGTAAATACATGAGATGGTTAAATAAACATAAATAATAATTTAGGGGTGACCATTCCATTGCTATGGCATACTAAGATTACCTGTACTATAATAATTGTAGAAGCTCTCCACAATGGGCCGAGGTCGAAGATGCGCTGGATCAAGTAGTTTATGAACTTGGCCATGATGAGTGCTAGGATCTCTCCAATCCAGCGAGGAACTAGCCCAGTGTAGAAGCCAGTCACTCCCCACCTTGAATATATCTCTCCGACAGATCTGAAGAACCCACTGTGCACAAATAGCAACATAAATGCTAATAGATTAAGTGAGAGCAATACTCAAAATAGAGACCAAAAATACAAGTAATACTGTTGGGAGCATCCAACGGGGGGGGGGGGGGTGATCTCGTCGACCCAGCCACTGCCCAGTGGGTGTCAGAAAGATATATGAATAAACATGTGGTCTTTGACCTTTGCTTGCGGCCTAGTCGGCTGCCAGCTTAATTCATATTTGTTTGATCTGACTCCATAAGATCTTGATGTGCCCTGACAGTAAACTACGATCAGGAGAGGAGCTATTTGCTAGGTATTATAGGTAGTTTGCGTGGTCTAGGAATGACCCTACACTCGGTTACCTGAGGGTAGACGAAAACCGTCCGGATCCCAAAGGCGAGTGTGAACCGGAAAGAGACAGACTGCATCGCTGGGGGAGACGCTACTAATTACATTTTGTGAGGCCCCAGACATCGTAATTTGCATGGAAGCGATCCCTTCCAAGGATGTGCTAGTTTTAGCGAGAAGAAGCCAGGGAGTCCTACTAGGAAGGTGTGGGGTCTGACAACACCAGACTAAAGATAGTAAGGATAGGAAAGAGAGATGTAGAGGTAATTAAATAAGAAAGTCATGGTTCAAGCAGAGCAACAAGCGCCAGTGCAGAGAGAGGGTGCAGTGTTCATTTCATTTTTTTCTTTTTTTTTCTCTAAACCCCTTGAATTTATACAATGAAAAATATGAATAAGATAATTAATATTGCAATTTTCTCCTCATTCTGCTATGCGCAGATGCATTTGGAGGAGGTCGTGTTACTCAACAATACAGGTTGTGGTTAAAATACAATAACGTAAAAACAAATCTAGGTGATGGGGCTCACCTTCAGTTTAAAAAATTGGGAGAAAAACTTACAAACTAAAAACTATACCTAGAACCTAAAACTAAAGCATTCCAGTCACGACAGCGTCCTGCCATCGATGGGGGAACGGAGCGGGGATTATCGTGTTAAACACCGGGTTTGTCAAGTATTGCAGTGAGTCGAAAAATTTGATATGTCTACGTTGGATGAATTCATCCACCGTAGGCAGCTCAAAGATATCGTGAAGCTCACTGTTGCTTCGCAGCTCGAACGAAGTACCTCTGACCACTTTCATCAGTATACCGTTTTGGAATGGTTGGAGTTTCTTAGCTGTCGTATACGTCAGATAACGAAATAGCGGTGCACCATACAGCAGGGTAGGCCTGAGTATGCTCTTGTAAATCAGTAGCTTGAGACACAGTAATAGATTGGGAAAAGTCAATAAGTGCGTAAGCCAGTAAGACTTCGTGCGTGTATGCTTCAACTTCTTCGCAAAATGGTTACTAAAATGGAGGTGTCTGTCCATTTTAATTCCCAGATATACTAGGTCGTTGGCTGGTGAATTTTCCTCCGTTCCTACTGTGTAACTAATAGGGAGCGGGCTTTTTCCCTTTTGAAAAGAGAAAATTACACAGTCAGTCTTACCCGCGTTTACAGAGATATTGAGTCTTCCCAATCTCTCACTGATCTGGTTACAGGCTGCTTCAGCCTGTCTTAGAGCTACCTTGGCACTCATGCTGCTACTATACACCGCTATGTCATCTGCGAAAGCAGTAACTGTGTTATTTTTGTACCGGGCTCCGACAATCTCAGACGTGTATACGTGGTAGTGGGTTGGGTGATCTCCACTCTTGGCTGGCTTTAGTAATGGGAACAAGATGGCTTGTTTCCATGTTTCAGGAAAGTACCGCAATCTTATACAAGAGTTGTATAAGTTTGCGAGTTGTACTATCCCTCTCCTCGGCATTTGTTTGAGCAGAACCGTCGTGCCCTGGTGCTCGATTTCCCTGACACCGGCGAAGAATCGCCTTGAGCTGCTTCGGTGATACAAACATGTGATTCTGTTCAGCATCTACCGGAGGAGGCATGTGGTAGTATCCCGTCCTAGCCGTAATGTCCCTAGCGTAATGGTCGGCCAGTTTTTTTGCCTGTTGCTCAGGAGTCAGAACATTGTCGCCTTCGTGAAGACGGACAGTGGCTGTCTTGCCTTTTGTAGCCTTCAACAGTTTCCAAAACTTTCTGTGATCTCCGTGAGTGCTACGAAGTCTCTCATGTCACTGTGCTGTTTTCCAGAGTTTCATCAAACACCGGATTCGCGTTGTGAGAGAATTCACACCGACCTTGGCTTGCTGATCTCTCGTCCTGTACCATCTATTCTTCTAATTATTGTGTTCATTTCAAGTGTTCTGACTGTGTGAAAAAGCTCAGAATTTCTGCCTTATATAGGCAAGTCATTCCTACCTACAGTGAATGAGAGAGCTTTTTATTTCAGCCAATCATATGATCGCTTATTTTGGCCAATCCGATTCACTGAAAACAAAATAAAAAAAATTGTATAGAGAGAAACAAAAGTGTTCGTCTTTCTTTTATTATTAGCTACTACTCAAATTAGTTTTTAGTTTATGATGTATGGTATGCTTGTTGTGAGTGAAATTTTATGACTGAAAAAAGATTTTTCTGCCCACAATATTATTTGCTTTGTTGTCCTGAGCATTCAGCTATAAACTGTTATTTTCAAAGCTATACATACAAAGATAATATACAATAAATAATTTATACATATGTCAACTAGTTCAAATATCATACAAATCACATACAAAGAGCAGTTAAAATATTGATAAAGCAATAGTTAAAATATAAAATAAATATAATTAATTTGATATGAAAAGGTTTTATTAAAATTATTATAAAAAATTATCCATTAGAAGCAGGTTCATGTAGCTTCCAGGAGATTTAATTTGACTTCTTAATGTAATTTGAGAGCAATCTTCCTCTGCAAGTATACCAGAAAAAGTAGCAGAGCCAAGCCAGCAGTTGTATAAGCAAGATCTGTTCTCTTAGTTAGACTTTAGTGTTTATTTACAGTGATTTTCACGCATCAGAAGCCTCTTATCCTTCTGAATATTCTCTTCCTGTTCCCTAAACATCCTTCTATCCAATGATTTCCACAAGTAGGAGACTATGCTAGATCATCAGATGCTAACATAAGCGAATTAATTTTACATTGTCTAACTTTTTTTTATAGCTGTATCTTTAATGACTTATGGTAAAATTACTCCCAAACTAGTGTGTCTACATATGGTTAATTTTATAAAAACTTTTAAACTAAAAGTATTTTTAAAAATTTATTTAAAATTTCCAGACAAAACGTTATTTATAGTGTTTTTTTATATGAACACTATTCACTATTTATAAATACTCCTCTATTTATTTTATTTTATTTATTTTTTTATAAAAACTTCCTACCAAATTTTGAAATGAAAAAAAACTTTTACATCTCAGAATTAAAAGTAAAAGTTTTAATGAATTTTTTTAAAAATAAAAGTTAACAATAATTATGTGACAATGATCAAGTATAAACACATGAACAAATATTGTGGCAAAATATGATAGTTACAACCATGATTTGGGAGGGAAATATTAAAAAAATTAATTCTTCATTTTTTTTTAACTTAACTATTATAATGATCAGGAGTTACGTTTATATCTTCCTCACCTGTACAATTCCTCTCTGCCCACGAACTGGCCCATGACCCTCCATGATATGATGTAGAATGGTTGGCTGGCCACGATTGCAATAGATCTCTCAGCCACATCCTTCAGCAGGGTCATCCCAACCTTGTAGAGTCTGTCAATCACATACAATATTAAGTTAAGTGGACTTTCATTTTACCCTAACTTTGCCATACCTGGCAGACAAAGAACAAGCGACCATCAGAACTATGAATAATAATAAATAATCCATTTAACTTAGTTTATTCAAATGTTTAAATAATGTAATTTTTAATTATTAGAAATAAAGAGACTTCCAGTTACAAATATTTCAACCGTTTGTCTGTTTAATTTGAACAGTAATATAATAGAATATTGTTGTGATATTTAGAATTTTAAATATAAATATTTGGTCCAACTTATCAAGAAGAATAAAAACAATTGAGAGTGGATGAAAAAAAAACAAAAGATAGTATAGTTGTTGTTGTATCATGATGAACACACACAGAATTACTCTCTAGTTTTGGTCCGTGATATAGTATAGTTGTTGTTTTATGAGGAGAACACAGAATTATTCTCTCTCTAGTTTGGGATCAGCCTGTGATATATGTGTCTGAGTCAAGTGATGAAATAAAAAGTTCTGTTAAGTTATTTGTTGTTGGCCTGGAAGCGGAACGGAAGAGAAGTTGCACCAGGAAGAAGAGTTAATTTGATTAAAAAAGAAGACCATTGAAGAAAAAAAAGGAAAAAAATATAAACAAGTATAATTAATATAAGTTTCTTTTTGTTTATTTGTAATTAAATATAATCTTTTGCCATAATTATTTTGTTTAAAAGAACCTTAAACAGCAGTTAATCACTAATAAAATAAATTTAAAGTTAAAAATAAAATTATGTTATATTTTAAAAGAACGTAAATATTTTAATAATTCATTTTAACATTTTTTTCAATATTATCTTCACCTATTTCCAAGTTGATGCTTACAAATTCTATTGTGATAGTGCTTGATGAGCTTGTTAAAAGCAATAAACTTCACAGAGCAAGTTTCTTATTCATTATAAATCCTAAACAATTGTATGGTACAGCCTTATAAAAAAAATAACTATGTGAAAGTAGATATGATTAGTTTCATATTTTGACCTGTTGCAATACTCATGTGTTAAATTAGGTACGCAATTAAATTTAAACTAGTTTAGCTGACCCATGGAAACCAATAACCCTTGTGATGGACATGAAAAAAAAATATAACTGGTCCCAGAAGTGCAATGAATTATTCTGCCTGACCTGTTCCCTATTTCAAATCATTACTTGACAATTTTTTATAGAGGTCATCAACCATACCGAATCCCTACACCTGCCCTCTGTCGACCTCAGATGGCCAGCTGCCCCGAAGTAATGGGCTCCAGCTGGAGTAATCACTTGTCTGCAGAGTCTCTGATTATGAAGAAATGTGCTTGCCTGAGGCATTTAAGGCAATATGAAAGTAAATAAAGAAGAATTACTTGAGTATTTTATTTATCAAATTTAGTCAATTTCAATTAGTCTTTTAAGCTTTTTCCAATATTTATGGCATATTTTAGTGTTTAATAGTAAAATTTTATTTTTATTTACAAAACTTGAAAATGTTAAACTATTACTGGATATTTAACTTGCTAAAATTTATGTATTTAATTGTAACAATATTACACATTATAGTTTTTAATTAAAAATAGTTGAGTCGATTTTATTTTTATCGTCATTGAGTCTTAAAAGTATTTTTGTGTTGTTTTTAAAGTATAGAGAATACAACATAAATCTCAAATCTACTAAAAAATCAGACAAAGATCCATCCAATTTGTAGATGGGGAAGAAAGTAGGCAATTATTTATTGATGACATGGCCCCAAAGGAAGGCAGGGTTTTTTTCAGAGATAGTTCAAAGCTTTTTAAAGTGTTTAAATTATGTAAGCTAAACCGCTTTTAATGGGTAAATATTGTAAAGTTAGCTAATCAATTATTTGTATTTAAAGACATTTTCAAAGTATACAGATTTGCTAAAAAAAAACATAAATAATAAATAAATAATTATTTTTTTTGGGGGGGGGTTTATGAGGTTATTATGGGTTTACTTAGGAGAGTATGAAGTTTTAAAAAAAAAGTATTGTTGGCCGTCACTGGTGGCGAAGAAATAAATAATTTCTGTGGCCTTATGAAGTTTGCTGACACCTAGTCTGGTTTAACTTGTTTGTGTAATGAGATGATCCAACTCCAATAGATCTTAAAAGGTTTGGCTCTACACTCTACAGTGCATGGTGTTCAGAAGAAGAGGCACAAGTTGAGGTAGGGGTAGTTTACATTGGTGGTACTTTTTCAGGAGGTGTGTCCATGTCCATATCACCAAATCACTATAGTCACCACCATGAAATTAGACGCTTGGGATGAAGGGGATGTTAGGCGCAGTGTGCCACATACCTGCGGGAAGGGGACTAATCACTAATTTGCTTATTGTTTAATGATTTCCATTATCGAAATAAAGGGGTCACGTGGATAGAAGAGAAGTAGTGCACAGAACGGCAGAGTCATTTTCTCTGCTTTTGGCTTTGCAGCCTTAGGTTTGGGCATTTTGGCCTACTGGGTCGCTCTGGCATCCTCTAGAGAGTGCCCAGGTTCCGAAAGAAGAATATTCATTACCCGTGTTATTCCAGTGTATTTTTCAGGAGACGTTGACTTTGCAAAGTGTAATTGCCTATTTACTTAAAAAAACTAAATACATACAAAATAATATATATTGAGCTGAAGTTGGCTCCTTACAGTGCAATGGCAACATGCATTTCAAGCAGGTAGGTCTTATAAAACTAAGAAAAATATAATTACTACAACAGAACTGAACAATGCTAACAGGACCAGGTGATGGGGCTCACCTTTGGATAACAGAGAGAAACGCCTACAACTATCTTAGGCTAATTTACAAACTAACAAACCTAGAGTTATTCCTGCCGGAATGAACTATCCCTATGGATTATCCCGTTTTGAAATTGTTAGATTCGCTTAGCTGTCGCTTCCGTCAGGTGATTTAAAAGCACTAATGAAGCAAAATGTACCTACATTACCTTTGCCCTCTGCCGCAAGTCCTGTCCACTAGTTGTTTTAATTCCATTCCTCTTTCTGTATCCGAGACAGTAAGGTATCAAAAGCTGACATAGAAGCAATACACGAGGCTAAAAAGACAAGAACTAAACAGACGCTTTGGGCAGCTGTACAAACTACTTCGAAAGACATCTCTCAATAGAAAATAAATTACTAATCTACAAAGTTATACTTAGGCCAATAGGACATAAGGAATAGAGCTATGGGGGGCAGCAAAAAAGTCGAACATCAAGCGATTCTAATCCTTCCAATCAAAACTCCTGAGAACAATAGTAAATGCCCCTTATTACGTCAGCAACAAAACCCTTCATAACGATCTTAATTCACCCTACATTCTTGAACTCATTCCTTCCAAGTTGATGAAATTCCACAGTAACCTATCCAACCACCCTAATCCCCTAGCACAGTCATTACTCTTCGCCACTCATCCCTATAATCCTCCTTGGAGACTATAGTGGAAGGGGTCTCGTGGCCTGCCATAAATATGTGACAGTGGGAGTCCTGGCAATGGCCAGTTTCTCCAATCATGTCTTGAGGGTCCGTGGCTCTCGCGCCCTTGGTCAGCCTCCACTGGCTCGTATCCGGTGACGCCGTTGATGGAGGAGCGTGGGGGGGCCTCCTAAGGCTCCACTTCCTCTTTCGCATGCGACGTAGGTGAAAACCATGTGAATTGGAGAGGTCTCTGGGTTGTTTGCAATAGTCATACAGTCTACTGGACTGTATGAATGAGCGAATGAATGAAAATTGTAAATATGGTATGAATAAGAACGTTTATCAAATTTACTTATTGCCTAATAAGGCAGATTGTAATTTTATCACAATAAATAAGTATAATCGCAAATATTTTATGTTTCAGTTAACTCTACAGTTTTCTTCTTGAAGATGATGGTTTTACCCTGTTATTATTAATAATTTGGCCTATAATCTAAATCTATCCCTAAATCTATATATAACGTCTCCATAAAAATATTTTTTAGAGATAGCGATTACCTAGACCGGAAATCTTGTTCCTCTTCCTCCTCCTCTTCCTCTGGATCCTTTAGGTGGTGGTAGACAGTAATCTCTACGACAAAGTAGACGACACCCGCCCTTAGGGTGGACAACAACCCTCTATTGAAGCCTGACAGGCCATCTCTCTCCCTGATGTGCCCCACTGAAAGTCGAACAGCAGCTGTACTCCACAGTGTTACCACTGTTATTTTAATATAACCGTAGAAATCGATGAGATACGCTATAAGAAATACTCATTCAGCCCAATGTTGGGATAAATAAAATTATACATATCTGAGACAAAATTACCTAAATAAATACAAATTAGAGATCCTGTGTGTTTGCTCTTCATTGCTCTCCGGTGTGAACCAGAGCCAGTGTAGAGGCTTCAGGGGGCAACTTACCTTAGTCCAGTAATTACCGGAAATTCTTTAGAGCTCTTCTAAGGTACTCTCTGATTGCTTAAGCCTGTCTCTGTGTTCCATCTATAGTCATTTGTGCCAAACTAATCACATTCTTGGCCAACCATGAGATAACACATCCTTCAACAACATACCTCTGTTCAAAAAGTCATATGCCTGCTTGAAGTCAATGAAGAAAGTGCAAAACAATGTGGAATTCTTTCATCTTCTCCAGCAACTGATATATGGAAAATATTTGGTTGAGTGTTGACCCTTATCTAAAGTATGAACTCAAGCTTGAAATCACTGATTGTTCAAGTGTGGAATTCTCAATTTCAATATACCAGTTGATCATGAAAGTGGTTGATAACGTCTTCAAACTCCTTCAAAGACAGTGACAAGACCAAACCATTGATAGACAATTTTTTCTCTAAATGTCCCAATATTGCCCCCGTCTCTGTTCTATGTGGAGATTTCTCAAACGTCTTAATAGTAATTAAGTATAAATATTTCTGTAGAATATAATTAGTAGTAAATGATTTTTGAAAGTAAAAATTGTTTTTGTCACCTATCAGGCTGAATTACGATCTTTACCAGTCTTTGACCCAAAGGATTTGCTCTACAAAATTTATGTTGGATTGAAAGGAATTAATGTTGGACTGAAAGGATAAATACTAAAACATGACTGAGACGATCTCACTATATAGTAGATATCAGTTGTAAGTTTTTTGTTTCTGTTTTCCAACCTATAAATAAGCTGATATTTTAGTTTTAGTTTAAAGCCACAATTGTATGTATTGAGTCCGTGTTACATAAATGAAATAAAGAAGTTCTCTCTCTCTTCCACTAAAAAAAATAAATAAGTAATACCCAAAAAAGCAGGACATTAAGATAAGGTTACGCTCAGTAATATAAGTCTCTAAATTTAAGTCATATATTAAGTGGCTATACTACAGGTTAAGTTGGTCACAGTGGTGGAGTTGGATAGGTGAGCAGTTGCCGGGCTGGGATGTTTGACAAAAGTTGTTTCATTTACTTACTATATTTCAAAGTGTTTCTTTTTCCAAAGATCGTCTTTATCGGATAACCAGGTATAGGACGATGTCCAATCTGAAATACAAGATAAACATATTTTTTTGCTAGTAAAATTATGTATATGTATTTTAATGTATGAAAATTCTTTACAAAACTACACAGTTTTAATGTTATGGGACGAAGGGTCATAACCAGGGGTTTCATGGTCGGAGCCAGGCCACCTGGGTTTTGTGATCGGGGTTACCAACAGGGAAAATTGATTACCCTCAGGTTTCATAGACATTAGGAGATTCAGGAACCAAACCATTTCGGTTTGCAAGTGGGTGTTAAACCATCGTTAGTAGTTTTCTCTCTGGCCATCCATAACATGGCAAAGGATATTTGTATTTTCTATGTCTGAACGAGAGAAATAGGAATCTCTCTCTCTCTCTCTCTCTCTCTCTCTCTCTCTCTCTCTCTCTCTCTCTCTCTCTATCTCGCTCTCAATTGTTTGACATTTGAGGCTTAACTCTTTGAAAAAGTTTCGAAATAAACTACTACTGACTTGCATGAGGAACTCGGCCAACTCGAAGGGGTGGTAGACGATGATGGGGACACATATGGTGGCCAAAACGAGCGCTTGCTCCTCATAGTCGAAGCTTGCACTTTGCGACATGGTCCATCGGTGTCTTCTGCTTGGTCGTTACCGAACTGATCGCCCACTGCTACTTTCCATTCTTGGCCCAAGGAGGTCCATGGCGGCCACCTTCACCTACCGCCTTCCTACTCTGCACTGCAGCAGTCAACTTGAAAACATAACCTGTACCAGTGAAATAAAACATTTCTGAGCTACCATATGATACAGTGGCTATTTAAACTCTTTTATATGAAAGTTATGTATACTAATGTCTGAGTGGACAGTGAATTGGTTTCACTTCCATTATTAGAAGTAAGTGGATCCTGCTAAGATAGTCTACCAACGGGTTCTCCATAGATTAACGCTTATTAGGCTAAGAAATCGACATAGATGGGAATACTTCTCCTTTGAAAGACTGTCCTTCAGTGTCTTCGTAAAACAGGAGCTCAGAATTCATTTCAAAGAACAAGCATTTGAATTAAATTACAGTTTAACTTTATGGTCACTAGTAAATTTGCTATCTATGACGAAATAAAAATGTAACAACTCTGCTTTCTTAATCGTTTTTTTATTTCATAGCCTACGAACCAGATACCTACCAATCTTACATCAAATTATTTTATTTCTAGAAACAAACTGTTAATTTCTAATTTGTCGGAGAAATGGACGGTAAAGGTCAAAATTTATTTAAGAATCACTCCCTTTTTATTAATATGTTAAGATACAAAAACAGGGATATAAAATATTCAATAAAATATAGACATTGCTGATATATATCGTATATATTTATTTATATATACACTGAAATACAAAATAAAGGATTTCGGCACACTGAAACATTTGTTGAATTAATAACACACGTTTATTTTACTTTTTATACACAAGGTACATGTTCATAAACAACATTCTTAATTAATAATCATAACAAACGTAGAGGATCCAACACTTTTATCCCTCAGGCTGGACAACACAACACAATTTATCTTTCAATATCGCACACAAAATTAACGCATTTCTAATTTTAGTTAAAACTAAATAAATTATTTTCCGCTTTTATTTTGATTTACTATTGGTACTTGTGTACTTGGGTGATATCAGTGCAAATATAAACCGAGAACAATGCTTTGTTTACTCTTAAATCCCTTTTTCACAATCAGTATCATTTGATCCATCCTATCTGCACGTCATAAAATTCGTCCTCACTCATCTTTCTTTTTTTTAACTCTTTGTAAACGTTATTAATTTTTCAATGGCCCCAATAAGCCATTTATGTGAATACAGTTGCGTTAGGGCTGTGGCATTGATCGAGGAAGGATACAGGCAGCGTGAAGTCGCCGGGAGACTGGGTGGACATCACTCGTCCATAGGCATGGCTCTAAAGCGATTTAGAGAGACAGAGCGTCACCCAAGAAGAAAGGGTCATGGTCGATCTAGATGTACCGCCAAAAGAGAAGATAGGTACATCCGGCAACTGGCTTTGCGAAACCGGAGCATCAGCGAAAATCAGATAAAAAGTCTCATAAAGCAAGTCCGCAATGTTTCCATTTCCAGCAGGACTGTAAGAAGAAGGCTTAATGAAAATAACCTTAGGGCTAGACATCCTGCCCGTGGACCTCTCCTTACCACAGCTCACAAAACGGCCAGGCTTCAGTTTGCACGTGAACCTGTGAATTGGACTTTGGAAAACTGGGTTCTCTTTACAGATGAGGTGAGAGTTGATCTCAAGTCTTCAGATGGCCGATATTTTACTTGGAGGTACGCGCCATGCTGTATGGTTCCCCAGGTGGCATTTCGTGGTGGTTCACGGATGTTCTGGGGTGGCATTTCCTTCGATGCTCGTTCTGAATTGGTTGTTGTACGGGGAAAGTCCCTAACGACTCAGAACTTAAATCCTATTGAACATGTCTGGGACCAACTGAAGCGAAGAGTACGTCATCGACGATCCATGACCTAGCACCCTTAAAGAATTGGAAAGAGCTGTGGTTGAAGAACGGGACAATATCCCTCAGGACTTCATTGAAAATCTCGTGATTCATGCCAGAGGTTGAAATAACCGTTATTGAGTATGTTTTTTTTAAAAATTTGTTATCCTAGTTTATCTTTTAATTTCAATATTTTTTTCTTTTACCCATTATGACCTGTATAAAATACAATTTCGTTTTCAAACCTCTCATTTTTTCAATCAAAAATATTTTTGAAGTCTAAAATTTGAACAAAGTGGAAATCTTTCAAAAAATAATGGCGGTGCCTTAATTTTGTCAATCAGTGTATATTAAATCAATTGAGTAAACTCTCATAATGAGATCTTAAACGACCGAAAATAATGTGATTGTCGGTACAAGCCACCAGAAGAAGTCTTGGCGTCCTATCCATCCTGGTAGAAGAAGAAAGACAGACTTAGCTCTGGTCTAGTGACCTTAGTGCCCAGAGCTTTTGTTGATCTGACTTCATATATTATCGAAGAAGGTGTGCCCCAACAGTGCATTGTGATCACGAGAAGAGGTAGACGTTGAAGATACAGGTGGTTTGTGTGGTCTTGGAATGACTTCAAATACACAGTTGGTAGGTGAAAAACGATCGGATCTCGAAGATGAGGTAAACCGAAGAAAAGCTGACTAGGGAGTTCCACAGGCAAGTGTGGTACTCCTGAGACTTAGGGTGCATTTTAATGAGGCCTAGTCTAACAGGCAGAGTACGGGAGTATTGACTAGGAAAGGTGTGGGGACCGTCAGCGCCGAGAACAAATCTAGTGGGTAAGGAAATAGAGAGGTGAAAAGGTAAGTCAATAAGGCCATGATGAGTAGAGCAGCGAGTACCAGTGCAGAGAGAGAGAGAGAGAGAGAGAGAGAGAGAGAGAGAGAGAGGGGGGGGGTTCAATTTAAGCGTCTGAGTGAGAATGTAACATGTGTGAAACCATAGGTTGTTCTTTGCCTATTTGCCTGGGTCTCTTAGGGCAGTGACATACGTGTTTGTTTTGACTAAAGCGTTTCCCTAACGTTGGTTCAATAATATCATCAAGTTCTTTAAGTTAACCATTACCTTGCAATATTGTATTATATACCACCGATGGATTAGTTGCATATCATATTTCAATATCATTTCACATAATACGAATAAATCACTCTTCTATAAAACAAACGTATGGTTTATCGTTATTAGCCAACTCGGTATCCCCTCCAGGCATGTCATATATAAGGTAAAATCAATAAACATTCATTAATAATAAATTAATTGATGGCATCTACGTCGCATTCAACTTATAATCAAATAACTTAATAATTCTTTAATTATCTTGATGACACATGAAAATGGTGTCCAATCAAAGGACTTAATATTTTAATTAGTTTGATGTAAATACGCTACATCGAAATGCCATTCGAACAAAAGACCATTGCAGCAGCGTACGACCTTCTGGCAAAAAAATTTATTATTATATACTTTTTTTATCAAACATCGTATGTTTCACTTGGGAGGGTATCAAACATGAAAGTAGACATGCGTAAACAAGCATGGTGCATTGATGTATACCACATCAATACTAACTTGCTCTGATATTATGTATTTATTGTATTTTTTTTATTATTAAATCGTTAAAAAACAACTTGAAATACAACTGATGAAATATAAATTCTACCAGTTACTAACTACTGGGCTACTAGTTTTATTGTACTTTTCATCATTTTGAACAAAACTAAATTTAATTTAAGATAATAATTTATTTGGTTGCTGTTGGCAAGCATGCGTAGCTAGTGCCATGTTGTTCTGCTATCAGTGGCGATGGTTCCTCCCCGTGTTGACGACCTGGTCCTTAGTGTCACCCTTCACAAATCCAGACCACTGTTTCTCCAGGGCACGATATGGCCCTTCGTACTACCTTACCTGGCTATCTGGTACTGCTGGATCTTCGTGTACGACCCTTCGCAGTTCTCTGAGGCCGGCTTCGTCGGTACAGCAGTCATAGCCGTACTCCAGATCCTGTCGTGTCTCTGCTGCTACTGGTCCGTCCACGTACAGAGCTTTCTCACCTGCAAAAAGGTCCTTCAATTACTTAAGTACAAACAAAAAGGAGAAAAAAACAAATCACAAAAGAGTAATGTTTACTTGCAGAACAGGGAGGAGGAAGGTTATAACCTCCTTCTGTTTACATAATTTTTTTTACTGTTTTATTGCTTTTGAGTTTAACAAATCATCACCCCTGCCCGTCTTTGATTCTTATCTGACCTTCACAGATCATAAATACTTCTTGAATAAAACAGTAAAAACCATCATTTGCTACAAATCACCTAAATAGCATACAGACAGATGAGAAGAAAAATCAAATTGTGTATCAATAATAATCTAAAAGAGATAAAAAAATGGTGATAGTGCTTTGATTTGAACCGAGACCTTCCACCTTCCTTTCCATATGTCCCATCCCTGCCAATCATTTCTTACTGTGCCTTGTCATTGCTCTGAAAACATCTCAAGTTGCAATATATTTTCAAAGCTGTATATGTAGTCATTGTATAAATTCTTATTTTTAATAAATATGCTTGTATTCGGGAGGACTAGCTCAGTTGAAACAGTCGTTTAGAATGATAATCAACACAATATGTATTAGTAACAAAAATAAAATAAACTCATAATAAGCCCTAAAAGTTACCAAGCCTGCTGAAATGAAGCTTATTGCAACCAAAACACGATATTAGATTTGTTTCACTTGGTCAAGCTGCAAGTTGAACTTTGGCTGCCCCATGGTATAGCTTGATGATTCTTACTCTGGTTAGAATAGGGTTATATTCTTTAGATAACGCACTCTTCCTGGTGTACTAACTTGAAGTGTGCAGAGCTAAGTACTGACTTGTGAAGGTGGATTGTGCAAATTAATATAAATTGTTTTCCCAACGAATGATCGTTTCTTTGATACTAGTGGAAATTCAGGGTGAACTGTGAGCATTTACGTATAGTTGGAGAAATATTTCTTGATCATTACAGGTCAGTTTGAAGCTTAAGGGTATTTAACTGAAATAAGCTTACAAACCCTATTTTGTTAGATTAAACTTATTATCAGTCCAAGGTATTATTTGTTCATAGTAGTAATATTGGAAATGTTACGTCCTGTTAAGTCTACTTGTTCTGTGGAGAAATCAAAAACTTATCGTTTATATGCTCACTTTAATGTAAAATCTATTATGACTAATAAGAACAGTAATAATTTAAACAGCAAGGCCTAGAATATCGAGCCTACTCTGAGAGACAACCTTAAAATAAAATTCAGATCTCCAAGGAGAGAATAGAACTTGGATTGTTGAGGTTCATTCGACAGAAGCCAACATACATAGCACAGAATCTTTATAATTATCCCAATTTATTAATTCTGTCTATAAAATTTCTATAATAACAGCTATGAAAATGATCTACTGATCTTAAATTTTTAACATTTAATTATGAACCTATTATTATTTATTTATTATTATTATTATTATGTATGCGATAAAAAAATTGAGTGGTGGGAATTAATTCCCTTGTATATCTTAATTGACCAACTTCTATCTGACTTTAAAACTAGCCAACATTTAAAATTACACTTTTTGACTCGTACACACATCGATAAACTTCAACTTTTTGTCACACTTAAAAGACAGCAAGTTTTGTTTCAGTACTAAAGCTATTTACTATTTTATGCAATTTAAAGGTAATATCATTCATAGTCCTGAGGATGCCTGAAAAGGCAAAATGTCGACTGGTGACTTAACGATTAATAAAGGATTTTTGGAGAGACTCAAATGTTTTTTTGAAATAGTTTATTTTGATGACAGTATAATTTTAATTTATTTATGAGATAGTTTAAAAAATAAAATGAAGCATTTTTGATCAAAAATACCTTTTAGTTTTTTCACAATTATTTATTTTTTGAGAAACTTCCACCTGTTAAGTACATAATTAATACAACAATTAATTGGTTTAATTGTCAAGCATTTAAAGAACGTCTTTGATGTAATAAAAAAACAAATAAAATGGCCTAGAAAAATTTTGAAGTTCTCGAGTAGTGAATCGATTCTAATAGTTCCAATTATTAAATTGTACTTTGCTATTTATAATTATTTTTGGTGCTTGTGTCAGTGTCATGACTACTTGCTTTATGCCATGAAGTGCACCAATACTTTGATTATTTCCTTTTTAATTTAATTTAGTTACTTAAGATTACAGATTTTATTACAATTTTTTTTCTTTTATTTATCACTAGGTTAAATTTCCTGATGAAGCAGAGCTTGTCAAAGTTGTGCCGACGGAACACAATGGTTCTTCAGAACTTGTCAAATTGCACCATTCTAAGGTAATAGTTGTAAATTATAGCCTAATTAAATAAATAAATTAGGATTTAATATGAATCCCCCTCAGTTAACTATAGGGAACTGTAATCTAGTTGGCCCTAGTTAATAAAGACACATGACTGAATTTTCAAGGACCACTCCCTTGTTCCGCCATAACAGTATGTGAGGTCATCAGCTTCACTAGCCTGCTCCATATACCGAGCCTTGGAGCCAAGCAAGAGGGAGAATTGCAGAAAATTGAGGCTTGCCCACTAGCCACCTCATTCTGAACTAGGGGTGACAGGTTGTCTTGATTACTCTGATATTATCAACTTCGTACATTTGGTTAATCAATTAACCATCAAACATTTTGGAGTTATCAAATCGCTATTTCAAATTGCAACCTACAGCTCCACATTCAGATATAACAGAAAACCTTGCATTGTATCCATACATTGTAGTATTATAATAGGTGTTATATGTGTATGGTATATAAGTGTAACCAATAAATAAAGGATGATTTACCAGAAATAAAATTGTTTTCTCTCAATTTTTAAAACGTTTTAAGAACTCAATAGCCAAAGAAATTTTTTTTTTAGTTAATTGAAAAAAGTACACAATTATTTTAAGGGAAGAATTATTCCATATTTGGATTTAGTTAAAACACAATTAGTAACAGTAGGAAATTAAATTGAAAATAAAGAAAAAATAGTTTACCAAATATTTTTTCAATGAATAATTGTTGTGAAGGGAAGGGTTCTGTAAAAAGTGAGCAACTGAATTGTTTGAAGAATAATCAATTGTGACAATCGGCCACCTCTACTGTGTACTGGGCCAACTATACATGGAAGGGTGTTAACCAATTTAAAGTACAAATATTTACTAAGTTTAATAGGCATTTACCCTAAGCCTAAATATCCAACAGATATCAATAGAATTAATGATTTTCCGTTTCAGGATGACAGCGATGAACATTCTGCTTGGTTCATCTTCCAGAAAACAAAGTATGTCTGGGACAACGAACGTAAGCAGTTCAGAGGGTTGAAGTTTCGAACCAAGGATCGCCTTGGTCACTACCTACAATCAAAGGGATATTCAGACGATGAGGAACTGGCCAGAGCTGAATCTAAATATGGGAAAAACATGTATGGTATAATAATAATAATAATTTATTACAATAATTAGTATTCATAAAATTATTTATATTTTTTTGCAAGAAGCTTAATTATTTTTAAATTATTGACCTCAAACAATACATAACTCTTTATTCTACTTATTATTCAGGATTTTTGAGGTTTATTACTTGTCCGCCTCATCAATCGCAAGTTGATATTTATAAACTTCAATAATAATTTCAATCCATTAAACTCAGAATAACTTACATAATTTACAATATTGTAAATGTGGCCCCTGGTTCATAAATAACAGTTATCTAGAGTAGCCGGGTCGTACATGGAATATTTACAACATGTGATTCTTCATGTCGTCTTCCTTTGGGTTTGCATCGTCCTCACCTATACAACCCCTACCCCTCTCTTCAAACTGAATTGTGTTTTCTTTGGTTGGCATGAATAGACCCTTGAGCTTATGTGCTATATTCTCCAAATATTTAAAAAACTACACAAAAATGTGTTCGACTCTGGACCTAATTAATTTTAAAAAATACTGTTATAATATTCTTTTGTTACAGACTTGACATGGTCGTTCCGGAGTTCAAAGAGCTTTTTATCGAGCGAGCGACTGCACCGTTTTTCGTCTTTCAAGTGTTTTGTGTAGCCCTCTGGTGCCTCGACAAATATTGGTACTACTCCATTTTCACACTTGTCATGCTCGTTCTTTTCGAGTGTACCCTTGTCCAGCAGCAGTTACGGAACATGGCAGAGATCAGGAAAATGGGCAACAAACCATATAACATTCAGGTAATTGATGTTTAATACTATTTTGTTGTTCTATAAAATCAAAGGTTAAATGATTCAATATACTGGACTTATGATCTGTAGTCAACCAAGCGCGGCTATGATCGATGAAAATATTTTTCCTCTGCTCTGTTATTGCTTAATAGCTGCTTTTATTAACCGGTTCACTCCAATTGACATATTACATTCCTTACTGACTTGTTATAAGCAGGTTATTTATTAATGAATATGTGTAACCTGGGATCAACCCTAAATCCACTTTCTAATACTACAACAGGACATTAGAAAATTTGTAAAATCCAACTGTATGGTTGAGTGATTATTATCCCGAATTTACTGCCAAGACTGGATTTGATTCACTAAGGATTATTTCATTGGACGATGTGTCCAGTGGGGATTCACTCAGACTTGTGAGGAAAAGTAAGAAGCTGCTTGAATAAAGTAGCGAATTAGGTTTATAAAAGTGAGATAAAGGAGAGAGAGCCTAGGTATCAACCTATCAGCTTCAGCGGCAACGACTTTAGTCTTTTAGATTGCTCGTCAGATTTTTTATAAGTTTTCAAATGTTGCTCATGACCTGAAGTTTTGGTCGGATGACTTCCATTTTAGAAAGTGGCATCTGTCTGCCGATAAATAGATTATTAATTTAGGGGGGGTTTAAAATTTACTTATAAGGTTTTTAATTTAATTAGTTTTAAATTTAAACTAATTTTAAGCAGGTCAGTACTGTGACTCAGCTCACATTAGAAATGTTGACAGACCCTGTAGTCACACTTTGTCTGTCATAATGATCTGCATTCCTTCATGCTGGCTTCATCCTATGTTCTTATTCCATAATTTATTTAAAATCTCGCTTTATATATAAGAAATAGTCTATCTGTAGTATTGAAGTGATATATTGTTCTTAATATGAAGATTTAAAATATATATATATATATATATATATACTGCTAATATATGTATAAAATAACTTTTTCAGGTTTATCGCAACCGGCGCTGGAGAGGTGTTACATCGGACCAATTGGTTCCTGGAGACATAGTCTCTATTACGAGGTCTGAGTCAAACCTAGTGCCATGTGACATTCTCCTGCTCAGGGGCCCTTGCATAGTAGATGAGAGCATGCTCACTGGTAATTAAAAAAACTTACTGTCAACTGTATCGGATATAAACATTTCAAAGGGATGTAACCATCTTAGTTATGGAAAAAGTGCTGACCATCATATTTGTTAGTGCATAAAGTTTTGACATAAGATTTATTTCAGCATCTATCCTAATATCAACAAAAGAGAAATTTGACGAGGTGTTAGATTGGAAGATGTGGTAACATTTTTGTTTAAAATAACACCAAATATTCGTTTTTATTCTAAACTTATCTTTAATTGGCAAGCGCTTTCAACAGTCCATGTCTATCATCCTCAGTCACCACACAACAAACATTCTATAGGGTATATAGTCGTGCACTAATCATTGTGAGGTACTGAGGAAGACAGACGTTGGCTGCCGAAAGCCCTTACCAATTAAAGAAAAGTTTTGGAGAGAAACAAACATTTAGTGGTATTAATTAAAACATTAGTCCATCTTTACAATGTTTCATATTCTATTGATATAAGGTCATTTATAATGCTGATAAACATTGACAAATTTAGTTATTTCAAACATTAACAGCCAACTTAATATTACTAATATGTGAGCAATGAGCTCTTCATATTACAGCAGATGCATAAGGGGAACTGAATGTATGCTTTTGGTTCACTGGGCTTTTAAGTTCACTTACACAAGACAACTTTAAATCTAAGTATTCGGCCCTAAGCCTACTTACTACAACTCTACACTGGCACACTGAGTTGACGAGTCAAAAAATACCAAACAGCTAGTAATTATTTGACGTCAGGGTTCTGAAAGGATATATTTTAATATTTTAACTAATTTAAATATGAAAAAGTTTGTGATTCTGTGAATTAATAGTTATAAGAATAATGGGTTTATTACAAACTGAATGTATTAATTTACTTTTGATAACATTTTTTTTTTTCTTTATGGATTAAAATGGATGTCTATCTATGTAATATTTGTGACCACAGGTGAATCGGTGCCTCAGATGAAGGAGCCGATAGAGACCCTAGATCCTAACTTAGAGCTAGACGTTGAAGGATCATCCAAACTTCACATCCTATTCGGAGGCACGAAGGTGGTCCAGCACACTCCACCCAGCAAAACTTCTTCAGGTCTCAGGGGTAAGGCGGTCACTGACTCAATGCTTCTAGCTGTCCACATACTAGATCTAATATATTAGCATTTAACTATTATTTATTAATTACTTAATCCATAAATTTTTAAAATTCATAGAATGAAGGTTTTCACAAATTATTAACCACAAACAATACGTAACATATTATTTTTAGTTATTGATTTCTTATTCAGGATTTTTTTATGCCTAGTCTGTACACTTTGATAATGTCTTTTATTTAAAACTAATTTATTTAACTAACTTGAATCGATTAAAAACTGTTTAACTTAAATAATGTACAATTCTCTGATTGTGTTTCCTTGTTGGTATAAATGAGCTATCTTTACTAGCTGGGTATAAGTGATTTTTACAACAAATGTTCGAAGGGTCCTGTCTACCTCTTCAAGGTGTTCTGATTAGGCTTTTTTAAGAGTTAATAAGCTATGTTCAAAGTAAGGTAAATTATATTCTATGTAGCCTGTTTATGTTTTGATTAATTGTTTTGTTTTGAATCAGCGCAGGACAATGGGTGCGTCGGTTATGTACTAAGGACTGGCTTCAACACATCGCAGGGGAAGCTGCTTCGGACAATCCTCTTTGGGGTCAAGCGAGTCACTGCAAACAACCTCGAAACATTTGGGTTCATCTTATTCCTACTAGTTTTTGCTGTAGCTGCAGCAGCCTACGTCTGGATCAAGGGTAACCTATCAGTATTTTTTTAGATAATCTGATAATATTAGGTATAGTATTGTCTTTCAAATGAAAATGGGTGGTACTGGTGTAATATAACACCCCTACCCCTAATTTGGTGATAGTTCAGTAAATAATCACTAAAACCTTGTTGAAAGGATGGAGGGTATTGGTGTAACCTGCCTAAAGATAGTGAATTAACCTAAAGTATCACTACTTACTCTGCCATTCCAAAACCAACATTAAACATGTAATAAGGTTGTCGGGTCGTCACAAGGGGGTGCCTAGTTACCCTTGCCCTAGTGACAAAGTGAGGGTTAATTAGGCTATGACCTGGACAATTGCTTCATGACGGGTCTTACTACTGTACTATCTGACTCCATATCTGATAGGTATGTGCCCCGACTGTGTACCATGTTCAGGAGAAGAGGTATAGGGTAGGTATTGTAGGTAGTTTATGTGGTCTTGGAATAACCACAAATTCACACTCGGTACCTGAGGGTAGGTGAAAACCGTCCGGATCCCAAAGGTGAGTGTGAACTGGAGAGAGGCAGGCTGGATCACTGGGGGAGACACAACTAGGTAAAGTTCGTAGGGCCCTGGGTGACCATCGTCCGCAAAGAAGATACTCTTCCAAGGAGGTGCTAGTTTTAGCGAGACGAAGGTAGAGAATCCCACTAGGAAAGTGTGGGGTCTGACAAGGCCCTACTAAAACATAGCAAGGTTAGGAAAGAGAGATGCAGAGGTTTCATAAATGAGAAGGCCAGATCTAGAAACATCAGTGCAGCTGCAAGTACCAGTCCAGAGAGCGTAGTTAAAATGACTTATCAGCTAAAACTAGGGGGTATATATAGCCCCAAGTAGCCAATGGGCTGGGGTTTCATTCTGGCCTATAGGGCGAGGTTTTATTCTGACCAACCGCATTGCTGGGTTGGGCGACGCTTGAATGTTCTAGACAAGGACCCACCCAGCCCAAGGAATTACCTGACTCCCTCTGCAGGGGCCTCTGAACTAGTTTTTTACAGCTGCGTCTTTTATTGCTTACAATAATTACTGATATGAATTCTGGTTTGGTAATATTATTTACATTTGTTTAAATTAGTTTACAACATATTATAACCAATTTACAATAGAGTGTAGGGTGATTTATCTTGTGTAGTTAGCGGTCGGTCGCTACAAACGTATTAATAATTCTTTCTGTATGATCTTCACGCCCCTTCTTACATGATTGCAGCATTTGACTGTTCCTTTCTGGCTTCCCACTACTCAAGAATTCTCTCCCTCCTAATATCTGCCAAGGCTCTTTATCTTTATGTCAAGGCTGATGCTTCATTATTTAGAAACTGTTTATTTTTATTATTGTTATTGATATTTTGATGTTTAACTATGTTGTGTGTTTTGTCCTAATCAGTTCTCGTAAATACTTGTAGATACTTTTCATTTGATTTTTTCATTTCCTTATTTTTGAATGCATACTGTTTATATTTACTGAAATGCTTATAAATATTTTCTGATTGAGTTAGTTGCTTAATGTTTTTGTTATTAGTCAGCAGTGAATTTTTACTTTTTAATATTGTTATTCATTGGGAGAATAAAGTTTACATTTGTATTCTATTCTGATGAGTGGCCAAAATGTAATTGCATCACACTTAAGCAAATCGAAGAAAGCATGTTAAAAATCTTAACAAGGTGTGTTTTGCAGGTTCTGAAGACCCAGAGAGGAACAAGTACCGCCTGTTTTTGGAGTGCACCCTCATCCTGACATCAGTGATCCCTCCAGAGCTGCCGATAGAACTATCCCTTGCCGTCAACAGTTCCTTACTGTCTCTGTTCAAACTGTGTAAGTCAACATGTTGTTATATGTCACTATGTTAAGAAACGTAATGTGTATTGTCTTTTATTTATTTATTGTAGCTGTTTTCTGCACCGAGCCGTTCAGGATCCCATTTGCTGGCAAGGTGGAGATATGCTGCTTCGACAAAACTGGAACTTTGACCAGTGATGATCTTGTTGTAGAAGGTGTTGCAGGCATTGGGTAAGCCTATCTCACTTACTAATTATTACTAAAACAATGATGACTTGATCTACTTACTGATAGCAATGAATTAAATTACCTTCCTTACTGATTTTGTAAAAGGTAATATTTTTATCATATAATACATTGTTATCATCTAATCGACTATTCATTCCTTAGCATACTATTATAATTAAAAAGAATTTTATTATCTCCCAGGCTTTAAAGGCTTTACTTTCAAACAGGTACAATAAATTACCAATTGGCCATTGTCAATCTTTACTTACTATAATAGTTTTTATAATAATAATAGTTTACTGTTAGATCTCAAGACAAACTATCTAAATATACTTCATTGCAGCCTCCTTTAAGAAAAAGTCATTCTGGTAATTTTTTTGAGGTTGAAAGAGACCAGTTGAAGAGATTAGAAATGAGTTGGCTATGGGTTTGATAGAGATGGTCCGATTGGGCAGAGTTCTGAAAGTCGTGGCCTTGCCACTATGTCTTTTCTTTAGTTGGTAAAATGTAGTGTAATTGTTGGTATTACTCAGAAAATATTTGAATATTTTTGATTTCATCCACTGGATTTTTTGAAGAATCAGTTTTAAAGAAGGCTAAAAGTTAATTGATATTATTTTGTATTATAGATTAAATCATAAATAATAGTTGTCACCTATATTCTTTAGCATTAATAATTATTGTTTTAGGAGAAGTAAAATATTGTCAGCTACTAGGATTCAAACCCGAATCTGATTATTGTTTGGACACGTCTACAATTATGCTACCCATGTCAAATACCTATCTCATTATCAAAAAAATAAAATAAAATGACTACCATCATGGTCAAATATGAAAAAGCTTGCTTGAGATGTTTTCAAAGAGTTAACAAGACTTGATATGATAGATATGGTCTTGGCTGGTATGTAGCAGAAATATTGATTGTAGAGGTAAAGATCCCAACATACATCAGAAAGGTTCGAATCCTGTCCCGAGGACTATTTTTTTGTCTATAACTAATAATTATTATAATTTTCAAAGAGTTATATGAATATCTTAAATGTTCCATTTAATTTTTATTTATGGGCCTAAGTGACTATATTCCATAGTTCCAAGGGTAAGCCTTAATTCTTCAGTACAAATATTCTGTCCTTAAAAAGCTGTTGCTTGGACTGACTGTTGATATTGTTGCAGTAAATATCGGGAAATGATAACATCGCTGAGTGACATTCCGCAAGAGACAATGCAGGTGTTGGCGTCATGCCATTCACTTGTGCAGCTCGAGGATGGAATTGTGGGAGATCCTCTCGAGAAAGCCACACTCTCAGCTATTGACTGGAGTCTCACCAAGGGTAAGTCACACCACCTCTGCTATTGCAAACTTATTTGTATAATATAATCGCAATAGTTCACTTTTGTGTGTGTCATATTAAAAATGAACTACTGCGTGTTTAGATAAGGACTAAAGCCTGGTCCCATCATACATGTATTTATCGATGTAAAGCGATTGTACTAGTCAGAGTACAGGATCAGGCTCATACGCACACAGTCAATCTATTTCTTACCTAAACAGTGTCAGGTTACTTTGTTGTTTATAATACCCAACCATCAGTTAGGTTTGCTAACCACTTATGATATAAATAGGTTAATAGAGGTTTGTCAAGCATTTTATGAACTATTGCTTTTTATTTCCCCGGAAGTTTAAATGTTTTGCAAGGAATGGAAAAATCATTGTGACGTTGGAACAAAGAAAAAAAATCTTTTCAATGATTAATCACTTTTGTGTAACATATAATTCTAACAAATCATGACAAACTAAATTATTTCTCCATAGTTATAGTTTAGAGGTACGGTGATGTCAACAAACAGTAATACACAATTATTTCACGTAACATAAAATGAAATGAATTTTTTAAGTATTTTTCAAAATACCATTAAAAGCGCACTGGTCTAAGGACAAAATACTCCTGTTGATTATGTAACCAAACAAGTTGGATTGGCCAGTCGTGAGTTTTATGGAACATATATTTTCTTGGGTGTTTGAATTTTTGGACCATTCACACAGGTTCAAATTGGTTTGTTATTGTAAACTTTTAGTTTGATTTTCATAGTCAAGTGTTTTTCTAACAGCCTTGCTGTACGATTTGTTCAATTGTTTTTGTAGTCTAATTTAATAGTAATTAATACCAATCAAAAGTAATTTGAAAAATATATCATGCAAGTATTATTTAAAAAATAAAGAATAAGTTAAATGAAACAAATTCATTAATTCTGGCAATAAACCAGCATGTCACTAATCCTTATCAAATTCCTTTGGTTTGCCACCTATGTTCTGCTGGACAAAATCTTAATGGCTTTTAAATGACTTGATTTTATATATTTATTTTAAAGAATTCAATTATATTTTTGTCTATGGTATATAGTTAGTAGATATTAACATTTAAAAATAACACTTGGCAGGAGACGCAGTTATACCAAGAAAGTACAAGTCTCCTGGACTGAAGATATTCAGTCGCCATCACTTCTCATCCACTCTGAAAAGGATGTCAGTGATCAGCGGCTACACCCAAACCGGAGCGTCAGAGACCACCTACATCGCAGCTGTCAAGGGTGCTCCTGAGACCCTCAAGCCTATGGTAGGTAGTCTACTACACTTTATCATTATTACGTAATGTTTGATAGCTCTACAAACAGAACTCCTTAGTCAGGAGGATGTCAGACGTGGGCTGTTGAAAGCATTTGCCGATTAAAGAAAAGCTTTGGAAGAGACACAAGCATTGGTGTTGTTTAAGACCTAATTATTACTCTTTTAATTTTTTAATAAATTATATTTATTTAATTTTATGTTAAGGAGAGACAGAAAATTTCTTATCCAGTTATTACTCAGTTTTTTTAAGCCCTACTATGTGAACTTGGCAAATGTCATCTAATAGTTTTGATTCACTAAAATTTTATGTAAAAATAACAATTTGTAAATCCTTAGAGTTTTACAATATAAAATCTTCTTTGTTCTTGGCCAATGGGTTCTCATAATTATTTTCACTACTCAACAATAGTTCCACTTCAGGGAATTGATTCTGCCTTTTGCTCTCTCGTCTCCACATGGCAACTGGGAAACCCTGTCGTTTTTCTCAAGCATGGCCATAGTTTTTATTTCTGATTCATTTTTTCCCCTTCATTTTAAAAATTTACGTTTATTAATACAAGTACATAACAGTATACATGTATATGAATGAACATATAATGCTGTTTAATAAAACTTTTGATATTGAGATATTACAGATTATCCATGATTTTGAAACCTCTTTTTTTCTTTTCTTTTTTATCCAACTCATTACTGCCTTTAATCATGGATTAAAATTAAATCTATTTTTACATAATAATGACCTTTATAAATCATCACTACATTTCATGTTTATGAATAGTGAACATTACTTTTTTAAATAAAATATAATATAGTTTTTATGTTCAGTTCATAGATGCCCCTGACAATTACGATAACATTTACCTAACACTGTCTCGAAGAGGGGCAAGAGTTCTGGCCCTCGGCTGGAGACATCTTGGCCATCTCTCCCACCAGCAGCTACGGGAGCTGTCCAGGGAGGAGCTAGAGTCCGGGTTGTCCTTCGCAGGCTTCATCATCATCACCTGTCCTCTCAAAGCAGACTCAAAGGCAGTCATCAAAGAAATCATCAGCTCCTCACATTTTGTGAGTATAATATTATAAATAACTTACAGTACTTTAGAATAGAATAAAAAACAAATCTTTATACTGGGACTATATATATAATAATAAAGTACCAAACAATAAATTTAATTCTAATAAAAAATAAATAATACATTGTCATGATTTTACCCCAGGGACACCAACCTTTTGCGTTCATGGGCCAAATTTGTGGTTCCACAAACTCAAGCAGGCCAACACCCCACCCCCAAGATGGTGTTAGATCTTGATCTTCAATGCATGTATGCTCTCAATCTATGGTGGTAACCTCTCATGCCTTCCAGCACCAGATGAGAAAGAGAGCACTTTCCTTATATGACTTCCTCCACTACAAAAAAGGAGTTTTTCCAATGATTCATCGGGGTTCTTACTCACTTCACTACCTGTCTGGAGGTAGCCAACAAGCCAAAAGTCTGCTACGTCATGGGTTTCTCTAAGGTATACCTGAGATTTAGGGGTACCCCTAGGTCTTTGGTCAAGTTAACATTCTCGACCTTTTCTACACTTATCAGTACCTTTTTTAAATTTAGTCTAATAATTAATTTTCTAATAATAAGAATCATTACAATATATTGTAGTGAATTTGCATTTTTTAAATTACAAACAAATTTTTTCATAAAAGTAAACCTGTTTTTAAGGTCCTTTAATTAAATTCAAATCTCAGGGCAATTGGTTCAATTTATAATATTATTATTCATCCATAAATATTATTTTACCTACTCTTAACTTGCTCTTTCAACTCTCACATGGCCTCTTACCAAAACCATGACTAACTTCTCTCTCTAGCCCTAGTCTGACTTGCCTCTCCCTGTTTTAACATCTAGCATATCTGATGTAGTACTCATCTGTTCAAATGTAATTATTTTTTATGAAGCCATATTATCACTGCAAAAGTATTATTGGAACTAAATCCTCCATTATCCATAACATCCAGCAGTTATTTCCTGCTCAGTTGTTATTTATTGTGAGATTCGCACCAAATTTTAGTTGTAGAAATTGTTACCTCAAAAATGTTAGTATCTTATGGAACACTTTGAGACATCTCTGAACAAAATCTGTGCTGCACTAGATAATGATAATTATAGAACAAAATATTGTTCTAAGATTGACTAGTGAGAGACATCTCATCTCTAGCTGGAATATGCGGACCATATCAACAGGTAGGAAGCTCTACCAGATCCCAAAAGATATGAGGGTGGGAAACCCGTTTTGACACATCATTCCAGGCATGGAAAGAAAAAAAAACATAAAGGTGGTAATGGAAACTGGTACACACATGCTGCTTCTATCCTCAAATCATCTCGCTCGACCTGATGCAGAGATACGTGTATAGTACATCAAAGCGTTCATAAATAAATTTGATAAAAATCTTCTTTTTTAATTGAGCTTTTTTCCACCATGATGTTTTTTTGAATGAATAGAATAACTCAGAGGACGTTTTCATATTTAATTGTTGCATGCAGGTAATGATGATCACAGGGGACAATCCTCTGACAGCTTGCCACGTCGCCAAAGAGCTCAAGTTCGTCTCAAAACCTGGTGGAGTCCTCATCCTGACCAATAGAGACGATGGCTGGTACTGGGAGGACATCGAGCAGAAAACAGCCATCTCCATCTCTGAGGGAAGCAGCATCACCAAGTCGTACGATCTTTGCATTACTGGAGAAGTAGGTAACATTTATCATAGTTTACGAGGGTGGTCTGAAAAGTTTCCGACCTAACAAAGCTTTTATTTTAGCTTTTATTTATTTTATTATCATCTTCATGTTGAGGTCGGAAACTTTTCAGACCACCTGTGTATTTATATTTGTTAGCTTTTCATTTAAGTGAAGATCGTCAAATGTCATAAAATAACTTATGCATTTTCCTTGATACATATTTTATTTACTTCTATGTACTTGTACTTGGCACAGGATCTTATGAAAGATGTTAATTTGGCATCTTCTTCCTCGGTATGCTCTATTCCGTTCAGTTTTAAGAACTTCAATTAACCATTCAACAGCTTAAGCTTATCATTATACTTTTTCCACATTATGTACTGCAAAGTTACTTTAAATGTGTTAATTGTAACTGGGTTCACAAAACATTGACATTTGAACCAATAAATTTCAATCAACTTAATAACTTTTGGTAGAGTTAACCAACAGAAAGATATAGAATGTTGCATTTGTTTTTCTTGTTGCCATCTTAATTTCAAGTCTAATTGAAGTATTATTGTTGGGTAAATCCTAACTCTTTGTATTTCGGGACTTATTAGTCCGATTTTAAATCCTCTCAAATTGTTTTATCATTTATAACTTTTTTATTTCAAATGACACATCATTTATTCTATTATTTTATTTTATTACTAGAAAATTGTTGACAGAAAATCGGTTGCCATAAAATATCAGTGATAAATACTTTGTTTTAGGCACTGACCTATCTACAAGAGAACAACAAGAACCTCCTGATGGAATTGTTGCCCCATGCTGCTGTGTTTGCCCGGGTGGCCCCTAAGCAGAAGGAGTATGTTATCGTCAGCCTCAAAGCTCTCGGCTACACGACACTTATGTGTGGAGACGGCACTAACGATGTAGGTGCACTCAAACATGCAGACTGTGGTAAGTAGCGTATTTGTGCCTAAGGGAAGGTTGGCATTTTTTAGGCTTGTATTATCATTTTGTTATTGAGTAAGATTTATTTATACAAGAGACCTTTAAGCTATAACTCAACGCTTTTGATAAGAAGGATACTGAGAAGTGCATCTTATTCATTTATCTTTGTCTTAACTTTTCTAATTAATTTGGTTTTGACGGAATCCTGTATTCAGTAAAACTAGATGTGACAATATAAAAAATAATATCAATGTGTATTCAAAAAAATATTTCTAAATGTCATGAAGGATACTTTTGCCTATTTTAGGCCGGGGGATCAGTCAGTTACAGCACCTGACCTTAAATCAGAAAGCCCAGGGTTCGAATCCCAATTTTTTTTTTTTCTCTTGCAAGTAATTGTAAATTTTTTAAATATAATATATAGCCTTAGAATAATTCACTTTAAAGATAACCTTTAACCATGTTATGACTGGTATGACCATGGTATTACCATGGTATGACTAACAACACTGAAATGACCTGTTAGACTGATGAAGACAGAGCTGACACGGGTAACCTGCCGAAAGAATGCATGCACCTATAGAACTCATTAGTACCAAAACTTCAATGTTTATTTATTATAGGCTATATTATAAGCTATCTATAAGTATTATGTGTCGTGCCTACAGGTGTGGCAATCCTGGCCAACGCTCCGGAACCAAAACTGGACCGGAGGAAATTAGATAAGGAGAAAGAAAAAGTGAGAAGCCTGACTGAGAAGCTTTCAATGTCGCACAGAGGAAGCAACGAAAACAGGGCTGTAAGTAATTGGGCATGATAATGTGGCCATCCTTGTTGTCATTGGTAGACTGTTACCTACGATTGTCTCTTTATTGTGTTCCTTTCGTAGAACTCTGTCAACTCTGCCCAAGAGAAAATCCAACGGATGCTAAGAGAGATCGAAGAGAGTGAGCTATCACAGATAGTGAAGCTCGGAGACGCAAGTATAGCTGCCCCCTTTACTAGCAAGCGGTCATCCATACAATGCAGTAAGTGCTTCATGCCAACCCTTGCATATTGACTTGTCACTAACAAACTATTGTAAGATGTCATGAGTGGCTTGTTTTGTCGTAATATATCAGTTACATTACAAAGTAACACTATAGTAGGATGATGCTGGTGTGGATTCTAGATTTTGTCTCTTAAAGCATAAAGCTTGTTATTAGTTGTATTATTTTCCGATTATCTACTGATCATAGTTTTTTTTTAGTTTGCCATGTAATAAAACAGGGAAGATGCACCCTCGTAACAACACTGCAGATGTTCAAGATCTTGGCATTGAACGCGCTGATCCTCGCTTACAGCCAGTCTGTGCTTTACATTGATGGAATAAAGTTCAGCGATATGCAAGCAACTGTTCAGGGTCTATTGTTGGCCGCTTGCTTCCTCTTCATATCCAGGTCTAAGGTAGGAACTCTTTGTGGTATCTATTGTTCAAAAACTGGATAGCTATCTCATTTGTAGAATACTACTTACTTCTGGAGGCTTAAACGTATCTCTGGCAAATGTGTTTTCAACAGACAGATAACCTCTATTCATACTAAGTAAAATCCCATTCATATGAATATCCAGTGAGTATTTCCACTTTTATATTTGAACAGCCATTTTATGTTTTACAATGAGTTAACCAGCCATTATTCAGAGCAATTAATAATAACAGATTTGGAAATTACATTGATAAATAAATGCCCGTGCCACTTTTGGAATCTCTTAAACATATTATTTCGTAAAAACTTCTAATGCCAATGGTATATATGTGTACCAATAAGAACTGCAATATATTGTTTTAATTGTGCAGGAACCATTTAATAGTCTTCACAGACAGCTTCACTGATGCAAGGAATTCACTTAATCTTACAAGCGTACTGTAGTAGAAAGTACTTAGAAGTAAGTGTGTCTAAGACTTAAGTATTATACTTACACATACTTGAGCATACTTTTTTTCAGACTTGGGGGTATTTTATAATGCTGCTAATTATTTCTAATCGAACATCAAAGCGGCTATAGGCTCATTCACACAGTTCTGTGTCTGGCTAAGCTTAGCTCTTGAGAAAGTAAAGTACACATAAGCAACTCTCTTTCAATGAGTATATTATAATACAATATAGTTATAATGCTCAAGATTATATTATTTTTTCTTTCTATTTCATACTCATGTTTGTAAAAATTTATGTATATATTATGGAAATAAACTTATATTTCAAATTTTATAAACTTGAGTATAGCACCAGTAAAAATAAAAAAGAAAACAGTGAAATCGGCGGCTAAAAATGCCCATGTGCCCCCCGTCGGCTTAGTTCTACTTTATGTATTACCTAAGAAAAAAAACAAGAATTTGTTAAAAGACAATTAGAAATCAGCATAATTTGCTTCATTTTCAAAATTGTGATGGCACTAGAGGTATATTTTTTGACAAAAGCCATGTTGAAATATTGGAAATAATCAAAAAGAAGAAGGTAAAATCAGCCATGGAAAATGTTTCTTGACTAATTAATAGATATTAATTATTTTAGTATTTAGTTTGATACTTATATTTGCAAATATTCTTCAATTCATTAATTGAAGACGGATATTTACAATATGACAGTATATTTTTTTTTCTTGTTTTAGCCACTGAAAGTGCTTTCAAAACAGAGGCCTCTCCCAAATATTTTCAACGTCTATACAATATTGACTGTTCTGCTTCAGTTTGTCGTGCACTTCATTTGTCTGGTCTACCTAGTCCAGCAGGCAAACCTCCGCTCTCCTCCTGTGTAAGTCTGAAGGTTTTTTTTTAAGATCATAGAGATGTAATTTTTTATATTTAAATTGCTAATGAACTTATTGAATTTTTTAATATGCCTTACATCGGGAGCCAAAAGAATAAAACCAAATAAAAGGAATGAATGAGCATAACTGATCTGTATAAAAATCATATTTATTAGGCAAAAAAAAACAAAAAAACATTTTAATAGGGATCTCCTGATTCATAGTCGGGTGCTCTAGGTAGAGCAATCCATCGGGTGATTTAGGTAGAGCAATCCATCGGGTGCTCTAGGTAGAGCAATCCCTCCAAGAACACTACTAGCCTAGTCAATATAAAATGTTTTTAACTTTGCTCCGGTAACCTCTCATGAGATTAGGAAGTCATTGGAGGTTCAAATCTTTTTTATTTGTCTGATCATTTTTAGAAATAGTTGGAACTATACCACAATTAACAATTAATAATAAAAATCGTACAATTTTGAAAGTTTTTGTTTAAGGTTCTCTGCTCTGCTGTTTGAAAATGTTATTTAATACTAAAAAAAACTTTAATATTAAGATGAAATATTGTTTTGAATCAACTATTAACAGTTTAACTTACAATAATATTAAATTTTCTTTTATGATTTTTTTTTCTAAATGTTCAGCTAAAACTCAATATAGACTATTATGGTATATTTTCTCGATTGTCATTCAAACTGGTCTGTTCTCTCTCTCTTTCTGAGATTTCCCCAAAACCTGGAGACAGTTCTTCTCAATGACCAATGTTATTATAGTTCAGATTTATTAATTTTTTTTTCTTACAGTGTTTCAAAAGTTCTTGTGCATAAAACTAGTTCATTTTATAAACATTGTTATACTTACAGTGGTTTTTGAAGCCTATACCTATAAGTCTATACCTGCTAATCCTTGTGTGGTAACATAGGCTTACACTCTTGAGTAATCCATCATCTACAACTGAATGGGTGACCTGATTGAGGCAGGTCTTGAAGACAAGTATTCCCAGCATTGAAGCGTTCAAACCAAAACCCTGCTGTATTTTTATGCAATACCCCTTCATCTTCCACCAAACATGTTTCTTCAGCATCTTCCTACAAGTTTTATCTAAAAAATACTGTAAATCATAATTGTTTAAACGTAAATTCTAGTTTTCATCAGTAATAGTTAGTGAAACACACATATTATAATCAATACAAACAATAATATAAATTATATACACAAAAGAGTCAAGAAAGTATTTAATAATATGTTATTTTAAAGTCAGCAATGTTTTCATGCTCAAGGACTTTTGTTTATCGGCCTAGTAAATGTATTACTACTATTTAATAACAAATAATCATTAATATGATATTTACTTATTTCTTATTTTTTCTTACAATAGAAAATTTTAATAATTGAACAAAAACTGCGCTGGTTCATAAGGCTTCTAATAGCTGGTTTTGCAGGTTATGTTGCATTAACACTAATATTTATTATTAAAATACATGTTGTACATTTGCAATTTCTTGGCCAAAAGTTTGATTAAAAATTTGCATTTTTTCGCTTGATAATAGCAGCTATAAATCAATTGTAACCATTATACCTTATGCACAAACTGTAGTTAATACTATGATGTCATCGTTACAGAGAGAGCAATGTTGGTAACTCTACATCTGTGGCTGGTACTGAGGAGGAGGAGGACGAGACGTTTGTCCCGAGTCTTCTCAACAGCACAGTATACATCATCTCTATATCGCTGCAAGTGTCCACATTCGCCATTAACTACAGGGTACTTTCACTTATGTCTCCCTCTTAAAGAGAAACAGATTTGAATTATCATTTAAATACACTAAAATTTCCCTGTTCATTTTCTCATGTGTCAAAGTCAAAATGAATTATTAATTATTGGTGGAAGAGAAAACTAATGTTACAAAATTGTGTTATACAAATTGTGTAATTGATAACTTAGAAATAAAATTAACTTGGACTTATCGAGTTACGCCATCATTTTAATAACACGTATTTTTTAAACTATTTAAATAATAAAAGTCAAATATATAATACAAATACTCATAAACTTAAACTTTTTGTATAAGAAGATAATATTTTCACGGATTAACCAAAAGCATTGCATAATGTTCTATTTTATTTTATGAATTTATTTATTATTATTTAGGTTTTTTGTGTTCAAATCTGTGAACTTTTAAAAATTAATTAAAACTAATTGATTTAATAACTTTAATCAATTATTAATAATTAGTAGTCAAAGAAAAAATATACTGGTAATATATTTACCCAATATCTAATCAGAGGCTCTACCAATGTTACCGACCTGTTGGGCTTAGAGTGGTAACAGCGGGAGACATAGATTAACCGCTAAGTTTACTTAGCGAGAGCTAGTTTCCATGAGTTACGGCAGCTCTATGTGCACACCAGGTACATTTCTTGCAGTCTTATCGAGATTTTGGCTAAAGAGAGTTCATATTGGGAAGCACATGATCTGCTTGTACTTGTGTGTCCCTCTGTTATTTGAATACACTCTTCTACCTATATATTCTTTATACTTTAACAACTTACTTAAAAGAGAAATATTTTAATGCAATGCTGTCTAATGTTAGATTTCTGTGACAAAAAACACACTAATCAATGAAGCGTACAGTTCTTTTTCTTTGCTTTTTTTCAACTTTTCTTGTAACAAGGTAATAAATACATAATTGGCTCTGATATTGTTAATTGATATTATTAATGAAATATCGCTTTGGTGCTTGTTTGGTTATAAAATCAACTTTGGTTTCATTGGCTGCATATTCATTACTTATGCATAGCGAGTCAATTATTAAATGAAGTAAAACAAATTTTTTGTAAAATATTGTTACAGTATATTATTCATTTATTTTGTATGCATCTAGGGACACCCGTTTATGGAAAGCTTGATGGAGAACAAGCCGCTCCTGTATAGCATTCTTGGTTCGACATGTGCAGTGTTTGCTCTCGCCCTCGGAGCCTTACCAGACATTGCACACACTTTTGAAATTGTGGACTTCGATCAAGAGGTATTCCTATATTTTTTTTCATTATGTACCTAATATATTTTTGTGGTGATTTCTTGCAATCTATTTTTTTACAGTTCAAGTTGATTTTGGTGGGAATTCTGTGTGCGGATTTCTTCTTCTCGTATGTCGTTGACAGGATATGCCTATTTATATTCGGGGAGGGACAACTCTCGCTCAAGAAATGACCTTGGAGACTTAATGAATTATTGAAGAGGTTTACTTACATAGACTGCGTGAAGGCATTCGATGATGTGTGCTTTCCAGCACTGCTTCCGACGGAAGCCTGAATAAGTTAACTTAATAATAATATGTGAAAATGGTTTGATACAATGTAAAAAAATATTGCTGGAAACTTTAAGTATTTTCATTCCAATTTTTCTTTTTTTTTTTTGTACTAAGATTGCTTTTTTAAAACTGGAATGATTTTAGATTCTGAATTGTTTGCATTTACTACATTCCATTTTACATTAAGTATTAAATTGGCAACTGGAAGACTTACGATTATTGTTGCCATCTTACACCTCCATAATCTCACCATCATAAAATGTTCTCCTTTCCACCATCATTATTATAGTGTGTATTTGTTTTGTTAAAAGTTATTTATTTATGTTCCTTCTTTTTTTCTCTTGTGTGTGTGTAATATTTGTTATAATTTAGTTAAAGTATGACAGATCAATGAATATTTATTAAATATAATTAATCTTTATGGTTATGCCACTAGTTTCATATTCATCAAAATCCTTCATGTTTGGAGAATATCTTGATAGCAGAATAAAAAAATTATTTATACATAAAATAAATTAGTTTCGTAATGTTTTATTTCTTTTTATAAAAAACAAATATAAATTATCCTGCCTCGTTATAGACAAAATTGATTTCCAGCATATTACATAGTGTTTACGAAGTTTTCAAATATTGAAATGACATAAAGACTAGTTATAATGTTAAGCTGCATCACTCAAAGAGCACCTCAGCCTTGTGAATTATCACCGAGCCCGAAAGGAGAGGCTCTACTTTTATTCATGTACTGGTCGGGCCAGTTATCTTTTGAATGGCTGTTAGTATGTTCTATAGTAGTGGTTGTAAAAATAATATAATTATCATTCAAACAAATGGTTCTAAAAGCCTCTGAAGCATTTCTGAATGACCTGATTAATCAAAAAAACAAGCAATGATTGTAGGAGGCATGGGTGCATATGTCACTCCTTGCTATTCTGTTCTGGTGATAAGGTAATTTTAGTGATCCATTCATTTACTGGAAAGATGGATCACAACCTCCCACTTCTGTTTTTATGTTTGTCATATTTCCTTTCTCACTCCTCTTTTGCTTAATGAACTCATAATGTAAATACTTAATAAAACTCCTTCCAGCTTGCAGGGAATCCAAAGGACATGGGGTGGCTTTGTGAAATGGGGCATCAAAAATAGGCAGGGTACAAGAATTATTTTACCTTGTAACTGGCAAGATTCATGTAACAATTTATGTTATCCTGGTGTATATTTACTTAGTATTGTAGCTATGTATCTAGTTTCCTATACTAAGAGTAGAGTAAAGGGATGAGGAGAAGCAAGTTGGTCCATACTCTGCTGCTCATCATACTAATATTTCAGATACCTGGATAGATCTCTTCATTATAGTATTATCGATCTGATTTCCCTAACATACAATTTTGATATTGCTCATCTCTTTGAGAGAAATCACCCTCAATTCTCTAGCCTTCGAGTCAATTTCTTCATCTCTGTTAATCCTATGGTTGGCTTCCCTACAAGCAATCCCTCTCAAGAATTTCCAAGCCCCACCTCCTTGGTTTAGTTAGGAAATGAGACATCAGAACACTTCAAGAAAAAGGTTCATCCGCAACAGACACCCTGAAGATGAATCCATCTATACAATCCAGGGTCACCATATCTTGCTCCTGCCAACAACAGCCAAATTTACCTACATTTCCTCCTAGCGAGCTCCAACCCTCCTTCTCATTGATTCAGGAAGACCTGGACCTCTCTTCATAATCGTTGATTGAATGTGCCAAAGCAAATATTAATCGCTCACGCACCCTTAATAATATACCTACCTATCAAATTCTTTCTTTACAACAGTCAAAATTTCAGTATGGTCGTCGAACAAACTCTATCTACATATGACCGACCACATTTCCCAAATCGCCCGCCGATTCATTACCATGCCCTCTACTCAATCTCTCCCATTACTTATTTGCCAACTCCTGGTTCCCTATATTGTCTTCCCCCATTTTTACACTAGTTGGAAGATCCCTAGGTTTGTTTAGAGTGCCAGTTGAATTGTTTTCTAAGATTTATAGTTGAGATTCGTATAGAGCTTCGTATTTCGCAGCGGTATGTCGAGTCTGGATGGCTGTACTCTTCCGCATGTCGCCCATACTTCTTTGAATCCCTCCTCTGTATTACTACCACGTTTAAAAAGTCTCCTCCCGAATCAAATCTGCCTTCTTTGGCCGTAATTTTCCTATCCGAAATATATACCTTTGATACTCTATTTCTACCAATATTCGTTGCTCACCCGTTTTCCTAACATTTAAATTTTACTAGTTTTTTTATCTCCCGTCAATCGAATAGTTCATTATTATTATTTTATTCATAACATATTCACGCTCACTTCCCTTGGACCATAATTCATATATTCCCTTATGTACTATTTACGAATTCGCTTCCATTCATTTAAGCTTTCTTTTTTGTAAGTTCTCTTGGTTGATTAAAGTTATCACGCACGTACATAAGCCCAATGCTATTTATAAACTAACCACGTCAGAGTAATTTATGTTTATGTTGTACCACCTTATGGCTATTTTTAGAGGACAATAAATCAGAATATATTTCTTTCATTGCATTTCAATTGGTGTGAAAAAAGTTCGCAGGCCTTTGCATCCTCCTCCGCGAGTAGTATTTGCGCATTTGTGGGGCCTAGGCGTCTTCCTATTCCACACTCTTTAGTAGATACATTGCCCACATGCAGTAGCGTAACGCAACTCGCTAACCCACCATTTACTAGGTCGTCGGACATGTTCTATCAATACTTTTGGGAGACCACCACTTACGCTCCTAATGAGTAAAGCAGTCCTTCGCAGCTCTGACACCACGATGATAAACTAGCATTCTTGGGTAAGATTAACTCTCCTTTGCATCTGAGGTATTACAAATTTGTTTATTTTATTAGCAAGCATTTTTTAATGTGGAATTTACTTGTGTTCTACGTGGCTAACGGAGGAGCGTGAGGGACTTCCCAAGACTCCGCTTCCGGACCATGTGTATTTGGGAGGCCTCTGGGCTGTTTGTAAATACTGTATGAATGATGAATTGTAAATATGGTATGAATGAGAACATTTATCTCAATTACTTATTGCCTAATAAGGCAGATTATAATTTTAGCACAATAAAGAAGTTGTATAATAACTTGTGTTCTGAACTTATATATTTTAAAATTTTTTCTTGAAAAAAAATATGTTGACCTTTTTTAGAAGTAGAAGTTTATCGCCGTAGTTTTGCTACTGTGATTGGCACTTGGCCTTTGTTACCTTTCATTCTTAAATTCGGTATTCTAACCGGATTCGTTACTTTTTAATTCAAGTAGCGATTCATTTAGCCTCACGAGGCTGAGTCAACTCCTTAATAAAGTTCTAAAAATTATTCTCTAGGTCTGGAATTGTACAGTTATATTCAGCCACACTCCAGCTTACAATAACCACATGTTATTCAGATAAAGAAAGGTAGCTAATTTTTAACCTTTCTTGAGTCCCAGCTCAGAAGCAATTTAAGATATGAATTTCTGTTTTTTGTGAGGGCACGTTACGAACAGTAGTGTAAACATAAACTTTAATGATATTAAAGTTTTGATACATCGCCTTTGCTGGCAACTGATCTTGTATTAACTTTTACATACATTTCAATTTTTTTAGATGAGATTCTAATTGTAACTTATTGAGTTAAATTGTATTAGATGGTGCTTCATAGTTTATGTTTTATTTGCTCTTTGTAACTGACATAAATAATCGATAGTTATAAAGTCGAACAAGCCGCGGATAGGAGCTTTGTCATTGAGTGATTTTAGAATTTGGTGGCCCTTTGACAATCCTTATTTCCGTCTAACAATAAATAAGAAGAATGGAAACTATCTTAGGGATCTCCTGTAAGGACTTTTCCATTGTAGCTACAGATTGCTCTACTACCCAAAGCATCCTAGTTATGAAAACTGGTTAGTGTATTTCTACAATATATATATATATATATTTGTTTTCATAGAAAATGCTTCTCTGATCTCCAGTGTATTTTATTTCTCTGCTATTATAGATGAAAAGAAAATATTTCCCCTTGGAACGAACATTATCATGGGTGTCACTGGAACTAGTGGGGACACATCCCAGTTTGCGGAGTACATTGGGAAAAATGTACAGTTATACAAAATGAGAAATGGATATGAGCTAACTCCAAGTGCTGCTGCACACTTCACTAGGCATAATTTGGCTGATTACTTGAGAAGTCAAGTAAGTATCAAGGAATTAACAACATAAGGAGTGCATTGCTATTTCATTTGATAGGTAACTCATCAAAACTTGTAGTCAAAGCCTATACAATGTTTGGTTCATGCGCAGAACAGGGGTTAATCTGATAAGCATGTCAGACAATTGGTAATATTCAACCTTAAATGTCGTAATGGTTGCTAACAGAATAAATTTAAAATATGTGATGTAGTAACAGTAGTGAAATCTATGTGTCAGGATATCACTTAATCATATGAGGCCTTTTAAATCAAAACCCGCTGTATCCATTTTTAGCAGTTTTACAGAAGAAGCTAACAAACAACACTAATCCACGTGTTATGTTTTTGGTGCTTTTGGAAAGAACCGTTTTAATATAAGTTTCCATTGTCAACAATATTTTAGTTTTTCTGTAAATTTAGGTTGTTTTTTTTGCTTAAAATGAAGTGGCAAGTTGGTATTATTTTACCATGTATTTATTGATTCACCTGTCTACTTATGCGTTAACAAATTAAAATGCACAAGTTCAAATTTCTCTTTCCTCCAAGGAATTTATGTGATAAGGATTTACTCATTGTCATCATTTAACCTATTTGAGGGGAATTAAATAGCTGCATGTGAGAAGCTGTATCAAATTCAGTCTAGTCAACTGGTATACACTAGAACGGTATTAAAATAACATGATAATACTGATCCTGCTGGATCTAAGCTCCATATATCAATTGTGAGATATAGAAAGAAATCTCCAAACAATATCCCATATAGCATAAAAACGAATATGCCAAAGAAATCTCCTTTGGCATATTAGTTTTTATTAAATGGTGGGCATAATTTCCAAATTATTAATTTTGTCAGCAAAATAATCTTACTTTTCCATTATCCTTGACAACCTGCAAGTTAATGCTTAGGAAAATGCCCTCACTAGTGTCATAGGACAAGCCTTATATATTTAATACATAGATATTTTAATATTATCTATTCGTTTACGTAGAAACAGTAATTTTCATAGTAATGTAATTCATATTTCAGTAATTTTCTTGTAGTAATGTAGGAAGTATTTTTAAAATCAAGGTTTTCAAATTACTTTTATGTTTAACTATCAACATTATATAACACTTTTTTTATTTTATGTATTTGATAATTTATGATTAAGGGGTTTTCTCTGTTCAATTTGTATAATTCTCTTTTTATTTTCAGACTCCATACCAGGTAAACCTACTTTTAGCTGGGTTTGATAAAGAAAATGGAGGCGAGTTATATTTCCTCGACTATTTAGCATCATTCCAGAAAGTGCCTTTTGCTGCCCACGGTTACGGTGGACTTATCTCATACAGTATACTTGATCGTTATGCTAAAAAAGGTGAACGATTGTTCTTAATATCTATATATAAGTATTCTCAACAAATTTGATCAATTAGACCTCTTAGCTAACTCTATTGCCAGAAACTTATGGCTGCTTTAAAGCAGCTAAAAAGATATGTTGCAGAGGGTCGTATTTCAGTTGTATGTGATTGTTATCTCTTTGTTTTATTGAAGCTAACTGTAATTTTCAGATATGACACAAGAAGAAGCTTATAATGTCCTGAAACTTTGCGTTGCTGAAATTCAGAGAAGGCTTATTGTGAATTTGCCCAACTTTACCATTCATGTAGTAGACAAAGATGGTAACAGGGAGCTGAAGCAGATCACCAAGGAAGATGTTGCTCAACACTTGGCTAAGAAATAAGATTATGATATTTTGTATTTTCTCTAAATAAAGTTATGTTTTAATTGTATCCTACATTATATTTATTTATTTTAATTATGTTTAATCTACCTCCTCGGAACATATTTTCATGCTATGACCAGCTATCATCATTGCATTCCTCGGTGAAGTGTTGCTTTTTCTTATTTGAGATATTGACTTCGGTTGATAAAAGAAAGCAGTTAGATTTTCTGCAAATTTATTTATGGATGACATTTTAATATACTTTGCATCCTTTGTTTGACCCATGTCTGTGTCTGTACACATGATTGCAACTCTCCTACCCTAAAGTATGCGGATTTTAAATGGCGGGCTCATTCGAAAACTTGATGAAATGACAAATTGTTTTCAACTCCATTAAGTTTAAAAGGTGTCATCAATCAATTAATTACTTTTAAATACATTTTTTTCTATCATATAGAGTAGAGGGTATCCCATTAAAGATCTCAATGTTCTGATAAAATATTTGATATTTAATTTTTTATTGACACTTATAATTACTAAGTCTTTCAAACTTGTAAGGAGTAGAGTCAGTGAAACTGGTTCATGATATGATAAGAATGGTTCAAATGTCTTGATTAGTGGTCTGCAAGCAAGTTTCTTCTAGAACTAGACAAAATTGTGAAAAACAGAAAATAATGTTTCAGTCCAAAACACCTACAATACTGGCGGTAAACATGGACGCAGCCCGACACCACTAACTCCTCTTCTGATGATATGTAACCTCTGAAAAAGTAAAATTCATAGTTTTATGTTAAAAATTACAAATCGCATTTACTCTGGTATCCATTGTGTTTTGAACTTAAGGTAACAAATGATTTCAATATTGGTAGTGTAGTCTAGGGAGTTGAAGTGAGAAGGCTTAAGTTTGACAATATTTTAAAACTGACCTCCGTGATAAAAAAAAAAAAAAGGCGAATACTTAAGTGGACACTGATATAGTTCACTTCCATAAATATAAGTGGTCCTTGATAAGTCTAAGGAATACTCATTCAAACTTCGATCCATCCAGATTGGCTAAAGAATAAAAATTTGGGAATTTCGTGAGTAACATTACAATTAAAAACTGGTCTCCAGAAAAATTATTTACTATATATAGGAATTCACAACTGTTATAAATTCTTCAATAATAGCACTTAATATTAGTTAATGCCATGGAATTTTATTTTTGGGAACAAAAATTGAAATATTGATAAGTGTAATTGCATAAAACCATGCAAATTTTGGTTCTGAAAGTTGTTAACATGAGAATTAATTGTTGATAGTTACCAAGTGCACAGTTTTAATTGATTAGTTATTTTTGTTGACTGAGGAATTTGTAACACTTGCACAATATGCTTAAATGTTGGCAAAACTTTTAGCATAGCAATTAATAACCTTGCTCGAGACCCAAGGCTTTTTAGTGGATTTTTTAAAAAAATAAACTATACAATCTTTTCGGACTCTATTGGAAGATTTATGCCCACTTAATGTAAAAAAGGGACAGTAAGACTCATTTTTATATTTATAATGATTAGATTATAAATTTGTCAGTAAAAAAATATTTTTAAACCAAAAAAAGTATTTGGTACCTTTTGTTATTGCTTTTTTTCTTAAACAAGTTTAAAATAATTAGCATTAAAATTAAAAACTTTTATTTATAAGTTTGAATAAATGTTATCACAGGCAGGGCACTCGATATCATGCTCTGTATGCATCTACAGACGCCTCCATATCGCTATTTAACTCGTATTATTAAATAATAAATTATATCCCAGACAAATGTTATTTCTCTTTATATATTTATACCTAGGTGTTCAAAACCTCATCTCGGGATATTACATTAACTGAAATATTAAACTGTAAGAATGAAGAAGAATCTTCTTATTTGATTATATTATAAGAGGATCCTTTTTATGGTCTCGCCTAGCACTACCGCTTCCAAAGACATTCCTATACTTTGCAAAAAAAAAAGGTTACCCTGGGTTTTTAACCAGAATAGGATAGGAATACGATGGTAATAGCCATCGGTAGGTTTTAAGCCAAACATAATAGAATCCCACCCACTAGGACCTTAGACATTTATAAGTTAAAGGAAGAAAAAAACACCGAATGATGAGTTTTAAGCGGAGAAATGAGGAATATAAGACCAAGCTTCCGACAGTTGGAGTCGCCTTGTTTTAGCAGTTGTCACCAGTCAAGAATTATAGCATCTTTTGTCTTCAATGAACATTCCCTGTCATAGATTCATAGAAAAATGGGGTAGTATCAGATTTATGTAACCCTGTACACTGCAGTGAAACTCTACTGTGTGTATCCTTTTATTAATATTTATAAATCATTTCACTACTAACAGATGTATTGCTTAGTATTTATTATTTAAAACAAGCAACCCTCCAGGTATATAACATATTATTATTTATTTAAAATCAGATTTGGTGTAAGCATGCAACCTCAAAATGACTTTTACAGCTGGACAATCTCTTCAGATAAATCCCCAAAAGAGTTATAAAATGATAACATTTCATATATTATTTTCACCCATCATTTGTCAAATACTAACTGAACTAAAAAGGACTGGAAAGAAAATTCCCTGCATGCAAGAGAAAGGGATTCTTTGAAAAATACTTTTTTTAATTTTTATTTGAAAATTATAGAAACATAATCTTTTCAAAGGAATGCTTGGAAGACTGAGTTTTTCCCTTAAACTGTGGAATGGATATGCGCTCTTTACTTACACAGAAGTACAAAATTTCCTGGAAAATGTAGAATGTTCTAGATCCTATCATAAGACAGAATCTCCCATTTACCAGACAGGGTTGCTTCACCATCCAGGGGATGGCAATCGTCAACGTCTTATTTTCGTTATACAAAAATAAATATTACATTGATATTTTGCTGCCTAATTACTCTAATAATAAGTAACTCAACTTATAATTACAACAATAAACTTCTTAAGTTGGGTTTTATTCTTTACTAAAGAGATAAAACTGATATTATAACGTCCTGTATTGGATAATTAATTATATTTAATCAAAACAACATTTTCCTTTGGAAGGGTAAATTTTATCAGTTTATGCCGTCCAAAATCCGAGTATCAATCCACAGTACGCTACAATACACAATACTTTACTACTTTATTTAAATCCCGATTAATAAATTTTTTGGAATAATTCATTACATTTTTGTCAAATCAGTAAGTTGTGATTGTGGTGGATTGGCAGGGAAGCAGAAGCTATTCATTCAGAAGAAGTAAGGCAAAGGCATGTTTCATTTTCATTCCCAGCTGTGACAAGATCAGGAATTTAGTCACTGTCGCTGGACCGTTACCGCTAATTTGTCACTGCTACAATGGTGTCACAGTAGCAAATTGAAGCTCCAGCATAATTAATATTATTAATTATTTAAAATCAGACTTGGTGTAAGCATGGAACCTCAAAACGACTTTTACAACGGGGACAATCTCTTCAGATAAATTCCCAAAACAGTTATGAAACGATAACATTTCATTAAAACAGCTTCCCTAACAAGGACTATTAAATTAGATAAACCTTTTTGATACATGACTGGTTCAAGAGTTTTACTGGACCCCAATTGAAATCTCTTATTTTCTAGTTAGAGGGCGTTTTGCCGCCTTCGTCACTATCCAGTAGGTGACTGCTTTCGGACCTATTGGAGCTGTCAACATTTTTTTTTCGTTCCGTTACGTTGTGTTCCGAGCCTGGGCAGTAGGCTATCTATTAACAATCTAGTGGGTCAAAAGTAAAATAAATGATGAGATATATTTGTTAATAATAATAAAATTTAATTCTAAAGCGATCAGGGATATTAGAAAAAACTCGTATTAACTGAGTTCAAAGTAAACAAACAATGAGTCAATAATTCATGTAAGGCCACGGTAACAGGTAGTATACCGGTTTGATTGTCAGAGTGAACAACTTATAAATAAAATGCCTCTAAGTTAAGATTTTTCCAAAAATATAAAAGTAAGCTTTTTTAAAACATTTGAACTGAATTTATAAAAAGTTCCGGCCCATTTTTAAATAATTTGTTTGCAATTTAGTATAAATTGAAATTATGATCATTAAAATACAAATTTAAAAAAGCTATAACGTTCTCGGAACTTCTGAAAACTTCACTATATATATATATATATCCTGTTTATACTAGCCATGTATTTCACATATATACCAAGTTAATCGCATAATTTTGCGTAGTAATCATTTATTTAATATTGTTCATTTCAGTTGAGAAATATTTGATTAAAAGGAGTGACCTCTGTATGTATTAAAGGATCAAAAAGTAACTAATGGGCCTAATCAGGAATGTCGTGATAATATATTGTCACGTGCCCAATTTTGAGCACGCAATGGCAGCAGGTAGAGTAAAAAAAAAACCTTTAACAACTATAGGTTCCTTTTATAGTTTATTGTTCCTTCCACCAATATGCGTCACATCTCTCTTATTGCTTACTTAAAACTCACTAACTCCCCACTCTGTTACCATCTCCCCACCTCCCCCCACCAGGGGGCTACTCCCACTCTTCTCTTAACGGATTGGATCTTCCTCTGATGGGTAGGGGATCGAGGAGGGGCCTTGGGTAAGGTGAGGAAGTGGATAATCAAAGGATGAGGGGGTGAAGGGGTATGTTTGCCTGACTTAGGTGACAGCTCCCCCCCTGTGAAAAAGGCGACCCCGCCTTTGAAAACCTTTCTACTTTCACTTACTATGAACAGTAACCCTAGAATAAACCTTCAAGGTTCCCACACAACTCACTAGCATTTTCCAACATTCCTCGAACAGAATTGGACCATACGCCCTCTTCACACTTTCACACTCTATCCTTCTCAACATTCTCTGAACAGAACTTGACAAAAGCACTCTTCACACTTTCCCACTCTATCCTTCTCAACATTCTCTGAACAGAATTTGACAAAAGCACTCCCCAATCCCCCTTCACCCCACTATTCCCATTTATCCTTTAACAATCTCTCCACTTTAGCTTCAACTCTGCGAGAAAAAAAAACCCTTTAACTGTTAGCCCCTTCCCTGAAGGCGCTACCCAGAATGAATGACAAACAATTAACAATTAACTCCATGTTTGATAGCTGTTAACTTAGATAATAATTCTTCAGGGTAAGTACCTTGTATGTAACTGAAGTTTAAACAATGGCTAGTCAGATATGAAATTTAGACTAAAAGTAACTATTTAACTTCAAAAAGCTGATTACATGAAAAGGCTTATATACAGTATGAAGAAAATTAGCAGTAGTAAAATATCGCAAATAGCCATTGTGACAAATTGCAATTGATAGGTTCAATACAAATTAATTCAGAATTCTTTCGATGGAAGAAGTTACAATGCTTATGAAATAAAAATAATCTTCTTTTTGAACAGCAAAACAAATTGATCATCTAGTTTGATCCTCGAAGAGTGCAACAATTTAACTTTTAATTCTAAGCAGTAAAACAACTTAATCCTACAAAATAAAAATAGCCAAATCCTAAAATAGTATAATCCTTAAATGGCAGATTCTTTGTACTTTAAAGGATCTGTATACAGTTGTTTCCAATAAACGGAATTACAGTAATTCACTCTGGAGTATAAGTGAGTGAATAGATCTTATAGAAATAATGAAAAGCATACAACAAACTTACGAAATTTAAAGTAATTTACTTTTGATTTATAACTACCTTTAAAGAACAGTCAATAACCTTGAAACAATTTAAATTATCTAATAAGACATTAATTGTAACGCCGGTACATGAAATGTTCTCACTGGTACATCAATTATAAACAAATATGAAGAATAATAATTATTAAAACATATAATAGATTTGTCTTTTAGATACAAACAATATCAATGTAGCATTCTAATCTTTCTTTCAAAAAACTAAATTATTTAAAAACGGATAATATAAGTAAATCTAGTATACATATTTTAAAATAAATGTTTCTACTTAATGTTAGCATAGAATATTATGACGTTAGATTAGCCAATTAAAATATAACCTATTTACAAATTTCCTTTATAAGTAATTGATATCATTTGATCATGATTTATTTGATTATACTTCATTTCGTAAAACCATTGGAAATAATTCTAGACTACAACATAAATTACTAATGATCATTAATGTCCCATTGGGATTTCACATACTTATTAAGCTGAAACAGAAATTTTGATGAAAAGAAAGAAATTAACTTTCTGTACTAAATTGCGCAATGCAACTTTTAAAAAATGATCTTCACTGCTACACATACAAAACCAGGGAAGATTGTATTGCTAAATTACCAACCTCTGAATACAATATAAACTTCTACTCAAAATAAATTTAACATTCATCATTAAAATAACAAAACTATACTTATATAAAATTTATTATCTTCTCTTTGGAAAATAATAATTGGTCATTATTTTCTTAACCTTAAGTTCATCTATCAAAAAAAAATCAAATACAGATAAAACAATAATATTACTACATTTCTTTCGACATTTCAATGCCTAATATAACTTAAAGTTTCCACGTTTTTGAAATATTATTGCGCAACGGAAAAAATTTTTATCACATGGAAAAACAGTAATTTACTTTTATAATAAGGCAATTAAAGCTGCTAATTTACTTTAGAAAAGTTTGAGCGTACAAACAAAATTTAGTTAGGACACTTAATTGTGTAACTAGGCGATCTTTTTATTTTTATCGGACCAAATCCTTCATAAGGAAAAATTACACTATAAGTACATTTGCGTGCTATTCTAATACATAAAATAAATCATTACTTCTATATTACGTTATACATTAACAAAAGTAAAGCCATAATAGCTTAAGCTCAAAACAACTAGGTGCAAGGCTAATACCAGCATAAAGTAAACAATGGGTTCTTTTAAACGATAGGAAATATATATCGTATACGTATGTGCCAATGTCATATCCCCAGAAATAATTATTCAATATTACTTAATCATGATAATAAAGGACATAGATTACAGCTAAAATATTAATAAAGAAATATATAATAATGGCGAAAACAATCAAAATTTCTTCCATCATCTTGAAGCTCTTAAATTTTTTAATTGATAATTTTTAAAACAAAATACAATGTATAATAATTTATAATGTGTCCGTTATAAAAGTATGAAAAATTTCGTATCTACTTCTACCTATTGTTGAGATTAGCTGTCTATAAATTTCTACTCTGTCTATAAAAAAGAAGTTCTATAAATACTAAAAGCACTGACGTCTGATTTACAAGTTAAACAATAGACCAGGAGCTTTGTGCATTTGCTACAACAGCACGTTTCTTATTACTAGAGACACATAACATAAAACAAATGTTATGTAAAAATGATTGACCAATGTACTTATCTGAGAGATGACTCTTGTAGGAGAGTGGACCGTGCTCTCAATTTCTTCATATTTCCGAAGATTGTCTCTCAGCTTCGTGGTAGTGGGGTTTTCTTGAGTGGAAACCCACCTTCGGGTCCAGTCGTCTAATCCCCGGAGTACAGCCCGTACCTTGTCTTGTTCTGCCATCTTCTCGTCTACCAGATCGCATAAAAGGAGTACCTCCTGGAAGTATTCCCACAAGTCTTCTCTGTTTCCTCGCTTTCGTGTATAGAGCCGTATTACGTTTTCCTCTTTTCGATTCGGGGGGGTAAACTCTTCGATTAGCATCTTTTTCAGGTCGTCCCACTGTGGAGCCTTGGTGTCAATGTCGTCTTCAATTCTTTCGTACCATTTGAGCGCGGCACCACTTAAGTACAGAGCGAGATTGTTTCTCAAATCCTGATCGGCCCAGCCTTCCGCTCTGGCCTTTCGTCGGTAGATTTTTAAGAAATCTTCTATTCTCTCACCGGTTCTTCCTGTAAACTGCTCCATCTCTCTTAGCGTGGATGACCTTTTTCTTGTGCTCGATTTTTCTACTGTTTTTCTTCGGTTTTCTCACCTCCGTCGTTTTTTGTTTTTTCGACGTCTGATTTCCGCTCTTCACTGTTATCCCTTGAATCACAACTTTCACAGGGTTCCTTTTCTTCTTTTTCGTTTCCTTTTCCCCCCGAACCCTTCACGGCACTTGCACCTTTACGCGTTTGCGGCATAGTTTTTCCGAACTCGTCCCGTACCCGCGGAACTCATTTTTCCCGAAATGTTACGAAACTTTTCGATTTGCCCGGCGCCTCCACCAAAATGTCACGTGCCCAATTTTGAGCACGCAACGGGAGCAGGTAGAGTAAAAAAAAAACCTTTAACAACTATAGGTTCCTTTTATAGTTTATTGTTCCTTCCACCAATATGCGTCACATCTCTCTTATTGCTTACTTACAACTCACTAACTCCCCACTCTGTTACCATCTCCCCACCTCCCCCCACCAGGGGGCTACTCCCACTCTTCTCTTAACGGATTGGATCTTCCTCTGATGGGTAGGGGATCGAGGAGGGGCCTTGGGTAAGGTGAGGAAGTGGATAATCAAAGGATGAGGGGGTGAAGGGGTATGTTTGCCTGACTTAGGTGACAATATCGTATTGTATGAATTGTACGAAGTGAATTCAACCTTCAGGACACCCCTAAATGTCTGAGAGAAGAACTACTTCAATCTTTACTATCGCTTTTTAAAGAACTTTTTAAATAAAAAGGACGATGTGGCTTCTAGAAAAGAAACAAATTATTGATAGATATTGTTCAGAAACCGGGTTGCTGATATTTATATGTACATGTTTATTTTTAGTAAGGTAGGTAGTTTCCGTGGTTAAATATCTTGTGAAATTTATCTTTTAATTGCGTACAAAAACATTTCTGAATTAAAAAGGTCTTTTTTCAATTAATTACAAATAATTTTGACCTGAAAAAACAATTAATTTATTCACATTGATTTGTATCCCACTAGATTGTGTAGACATCCCACTGTCCGGTGTTTTGGAGTGGCTCCGCTCGGAAAGTAGCAGGCCCAATTACAACCCTGTAACAGCTACCACTAGGTAGCAGTTATTCTAAAATGAGACAAATATCAAGTAACTGGTAAATTAGTCACGACGTGTTATTAAGGGGGACATGTCCATCTTTATCAAAATCAAAAACAAAACAAAATGAAAACCTTCTGATACTGAAATTAATAATTTAAGCTGGGAAGACAGAAATTAAATTCTTTAAAAAGTTAAATTAACTTGTAAAAATGTACTTAACATCTAATTTACTTCTCACAAGTTTGCATTTCTATTTCACAAGAGCTTGTAAATTGGAATCAGACATCTCGCATTTTCAGGAAATCGTTGTAGATAACTTACTGAATAGAGCTTCAGAGTGACTGGAATTGACTTCAAATCTAGCAAAGGTGTTCGGTTTGTCAAAAATTGGGATTTAGAATTCCTTCTTCGTTATATTTGCTGAAAATGTCTCTTTCAGTTACAAATATTCTCAAATAAAATGAAGTATTTTTTATCAAAAATACTGAATATTGTTTTCACTAATATTTATGAAACTGTGGTGAAGAGTTCAACCCGATTTCGGTCATCTATAGGCACATTCCATCATCCAACTATCTCGTACTAGGACTTAATACAGACATCTATAATATTTCGAAAAATTCTTTGCATTGTTTTCTTCACTTTCTACATCTATAATTTTGGTTGCTATTACAATTTTGTCTGACAAGGGGTGTATGATTCGATCTGCATAAGGTTCTCAGTTCGTTGGCAGAATCAGTTGATTTTTTATTTAAAAAAACGGTCGAAGTTTCAATTTTAATGTGATATAGCTCCTTGTTTGAATATAAATAAATTTGAACAGGTCGTTAATCATCGGTACTTGTGATTCAAATTTTGTTGAAATATCAATATTTACCGACTTGGTAATAATCATAATTTTTAAATATGCCTTTTATGAGAGGGTCAGCTCCTATCAGAAGGACTTTGAAATATTTAGAGAGTGGTAAGCTCATTTTGAAGGATAGGGTGCAGATTGTCTCAATCAATTACAATACCAATGGCCAGCATCACCAGGGTGCTAGGTAATTTCAATCTGAATTACTTTTAAATCGCTATTACTGCACATTCGTTTTTTATTTACAAACACTAGAAAAACTATTAATGTTTCACTATGTGAAAGTAACCCATAAAAGTTGATGGATTTATTGAAGTGTATCAGCACAGGTTAATAAAAGAGAGATGTCAGATTTTCTTCAAGTGTAATAATGGCCAACGTTTTGACTTACAATATATGCCTGAATCAGGTCCTCAATTGAGGGGGTTAAGTAATTATACAGCATATTTTGGTAGCTTAAAACTCAGTTTTTAATTTGTCTTGCGAAAGAACAGGTTTTGATCGTTGGTTCAGTGTTTACTCCAAAATTCTGTACTTGATCGCACATTTTACTGGGCTGACTGTATTGGAACTAATGGAATTAATTGACTGTTGATCAATAGTTGAGTGTATGGCACCATTAATTTTCTAGATAACTGAAAGTTCCAGAAACCTTAAGGTGCATTTACTCCAATATATTACCCCTTACTTGAATTCTGTTCATTTTGGTGGCTGGTATATATTCCCCTACTTTCCCGTTGTACAGAAGAAATGGTCTTAAATTTTATTGATTTGCTGTTCATCGAAGTTGTCAACATTGCAAAGTGTGGGTATGTTTCTGAAATTTTTATATTAGTGTTGGAAGTTGAAGATAACCATTGTCTTACGAAGAGATCCAAATATTTGATAGCTTTTCTATAAGAGGTTTGGCTATTTTTAAATTTTCCGGTTCTGGTTTTCTGCTTAGATTGATCAGTCTGGATTTACATTTGTTCTTTTTCACTGTCATATGCCATGTATTAATGCTCATTATTGCCACTTCCAATATTATTTATAATATATGTTTCAGGGAGTTTGTATTTTGGAACTTACCCCAGCTGCAGTATAAAAATCCAAATGTACAAGTGACTACTTTCAAAAATATGACACCGACTCCTTTTATTCGATGCTATTTTGGTAAATTTTGCTAAACATTTTTTTATGTTTTTAGAGTATTTTAAGGTGTAATTTATTAGATATTTTTGTATTGTAGATAACGGTGATGATTTGCTAATAGATATCGATGGCCAGAAAAAAGAAGACATTCTCAATCATTTAATTTGTGTCGTAGGAAAATCACAGTGAGTAATTAATAATAAATATGTGTAGCAAATAGCTTCGTCTCATTGACTACCCTTCCCTACAAACAGGGAAGGGAATGGCCATGTCATTATGAATTTTTTGATCTTTACTTTTCATGCTTCCAAATTGCCTATAATCAGGTTATCTGCCCCACCTACCATATTTTTTTTATTTCTTTAACAATTTAAAGCTTTAAACCCTCGCAATTTTACCCCATTATTACTGCCCAAACTTTTTTTATATCATGAAGTAAATTTCATTTTTTGAAATATATATTATAATGATCATCTGTCCTGGCTAATATTATACTTTTTTATGTATAGTAATATGATATTACAGAAAGCTTACAATGAATAATAATTTACTTTACATACTTAATTTAAGAAAATCTCATGGTATTTATTAGTTCTAATTCATATTTTTGGCTATTTATGTATTTTATAATTTGATAGCTTGGAGTTGTGTTAAAACTCAATTACCAAACAGACAATTATGCAATTACGCACATGGTGATATCCTTCAAATTATTTAGTTCGATGGATGAATTATTTGTGCTTTTTATTTATCGAATATCAACACAACAAGCAAAACACTATAAAAGAGCATGCTTCTTTGACCTATTGTTCCTAGTTCGAGCATATAACCTCTGGAATTCTATTCCTCATCCCCTCCCCTTTCAATTTTTAAATCTCTTCTGACATCCCAATGTAACAAGTAGTTTTTTTTTACGAAAATATCCCTTTTCATGTTAAGTTGAACAACTAAAGATCGAATAAGAGTGTTAATTTTTTTTATATTTTATGTTATCCTTTTCTTATTTACTTCAAATTTTTTACATAGTATCTATATTTCCTGTTTGTTATTCTTAGGGGATTGAATAAAGTAATTATTTTATTTATTCATTGTGTTAAGTTGGGTTTTGATGAAGATTCACTGAAAGTGGAAATATTTCTTGATGGGTAGTACATGTGGCGAATACATACGATTCACGCTGAAAGTTCATTAGTACCACCTTGATCAGAGAGGTTCAATGTGAACCTTTCACATCGGATTCACGGTGAAATCCGACATCTTGTGGACCATTTATTCACAGGGAAATATTTCCTTATTCTCAATGTACTAATAACTAGTGAATTTGTCTATGGTCATTACTAGTAAGTACCCAGCTTATCAAGAATGAACACAGACCAAGACTGAGGAGTACTTGACACATACAGTTTGTTGTTGCAGAGAGGTGTTGAATGAGGAGGCTCGTAAGCAGCAGAAGATCGATAACCCGGCCAACTTCGGTTACGGCTGCAAAAGGCACTGCATTTGTGAGCTGTCCGGTCAGGTGCCCTGTCCTGCCATTGTCAGGCTCCCTGATCACATGAGGGGCAAGCTCAGGTTCAGAAAGGATTAATAGTTATTTACTTATGGCTTGTCCACATTGTGTATAACTCTTTCTGTCTCTGTATATATCTTATCAATTGTAGAAAACCAATATTTAATTTGTTAATAAATCTTTTTCTTGAAGTTTTTTCTTCTTCTCATATATTAATTACATAATAGCCTTTTAATATTTTGATGTTTTTTTTTTAAAACCAAAAGTCCTACTGGCTTAATAATTATTAGCCAAGAAGCTAGTCCTATCAAACCAGTATCCTAGTCAATACCTTCAAGTGTATGAGAGGTCCATGAGGGACCACGACCGATACCAAAGACATAAAATATTGCTTGTAAAGTCAAGTACAAATAATGTTCAAAATAATAACAGCTCTATAAAAATTAATGTATATATTTTTTAACATAAAAAATACATTACTGAATAAACTGAAACATTCTTCTGTTTACCCGAATGACATTTTTCCTTTATTTGAGTGAGACCCATTGACAATTTTGAGCATCCATTAGATATGTAAAAAGACAGGTCCCATCTTTCTTGGACATAGGACTTGTTTGTCCAAGCCGAGCACAGCTCATTGCTTAACCGGCTTTATGCACCATTTGAAAGTTTGCAGTGTATGCTATGATATTGTTCAAGACAAGAAAATTCGTTTTCTATTAAACTTGAATTCTTAAGTAGAAATATTATAGTTAACAATATGTTCTGAAAGGATATTTACTTTATTATTACACATTAAGCATTATTTTTAAGGCTACTATCCTAGGACAGGCCCATAGACAAAAGATGATCTCAGCGTATCTATTTGAAAGTTATTAAATATGCCAAATGATAGATTAGTCTAATGACTGCATCATTTCTTGATTTCAAAGTGAGCTTGTGATCCTCTTCCCTTTCACATACATGTAGACCACTGGAAGAAATCTGAGTGTACTTTTGAATGAGTTGGTCATCTAGCAGAAACTGTTTGAATTTAGCAGATTGCACTTTTGTTTCTTATTAACAGGCCTGGGTAGAGGGGAGTTCAGTTCAGATATGATACTTGCATCTGTTTTTAGCCTGATTGAATCCACAATTGAAATTTGTGGTTATCACTAGCTAAGCTTGTTGAGTAGAGAAATCTCTTGAATCACCGACTTCAGGTGTTTCTCAACTAAATGATAACTAGCCACCATTATAAAACAGGAAAAATGTATCGGACTTATGGCATTATGCTCCCAAAACACGTGTCTATCTCAACAGAATGGAAATCCATTAAATTGTGGGGTTTCTCAAGTCACCGATTCACTTATCCTTAGTTATATTCCTACTCTAGTGAATACTGGAGGTTGACTTCTTAACACAAAATCCAGATAACAGATTCCTTTGGAGGATTGAGGATAAAATAAGGAGAGGTGTACTAAAGAACTTACAGCTACCCGTATAATCCTCGAAATCAAGTAAGTTCAAACTACCACCAAGAAAAATTAGTAGAACTAGCTAAGGGGTAGCTAAGGTAGAATGGAGTGAGGGAGGGGAGACAAGCTCAGAATAAGCTTCAAGACGCGAACAAGTAGACCCCATGGAAAGCTATGTAAAGGGACCCTAACACTGCAGTAAAAGAGGAGAGGAATACAATAAATCACAGAGGTTCAGCTGAAAATTTGAGGTTAGGTGGATCATTCGTTGACATGGAAATTTTCCCTGATTTGCTGTGTTATCCCATCTTCATTAGTAGTTTCACTTTATTTTATTATAAGATTTGGTGTAATAAGGCAATAAACAGGTCAAGACGATTAATGGGCAAATGGCGACACACTGCAATATCAAATATAACCTACAGGAGAACCAACCAGCCCTTTTTTCTTCTTGTTGTGTTTCGTTCAATTAATAAATAAATTGTAACACTATTTACATAGTAATGTTTAATTAAAATAGAGTAAACTTTATTTAATCCACGGTCGTAAGCGACTTTGTGTTGTTTTTAAAGTAAAGAGAATATACCTGATAAGCCAGCAGGGTTGGTTCTATTCAGGGAATGCCGAGTTAATTTCCAAGACAGGTAAGCACGCAAGCCTCAGATGTAGCCTCGAATGACTGACTGGTTCAGGAATAGATAGCATGGGAAACTTAAAAGAAGGTGCATGTTCAGGAAGAATTAAATAGCGTGCAGGAACTGGCTAGTCAGTACAGTTAATAGGTCTGATTGAAAATAGTATAGACAATTGTCAAGTGTGTAATAAGTTAAACCACTTTTAATAAATTCAAATTAATTATTATTATACTTTCTTAAAAAAGATATTTTAAAGAAAACAGATTAGACATCAAAAACTCAAAGTAAATCCATATGTGATGTTTGGGGCTGCAAATTGGTAAAAAATATAACCCTCTTTAAAAGAACATTGAATTTTTGAATATTGAAAAACGAATAACCAGATATAAAATATTGAGTGGGTATGTAATTAGCATATCAAAGGAACATATACGAGGAGTTTACATTTTATTTACAAATAAATAGATATAATTATTTCTTGTTGTGATATGGCTGATGCCTCAAGCCGTCATGCTTGGCTTTGTTATCAGTGGTTGAGGCGGGCCTGTTGCAACGACGCGGTGGTAATAGGAGAGAACTAGTTGAAGGGACATCTATCTTAAACTCCTCCGCCCCAGTATGTTCCATCATCTTCAACTTCATCTCGATAGCTTTGATCTGCATCTGTGGGCTGAGAACATATAAACTTAAGTGACAAGAAGAAACAACTTTTTAACTTGCAAGTGGCCTCACCATTATTTTTTTCACATCAAAGATTAATTTATTACATTTATCTTATTGTTGTATACACACAACTTTTTTACAGCACAAAGGTGTTCAATGTTACATGGAAAACCACTGTACTTTATATAATCAACATACGGATGATTTCATCCATCTTTCATTATATTTCCCAGTTGTTAATGGTCACAGAATTAGATCTGTTACTGAATGCAAGAGCGATATGAATATCAACAAAATGTACAACTTATCAGAATTATCAATAGAAAAAGTACAATGATCATTCAAATTTGTTAGCGATTGTTTAAATTTAAAATGATTATTAACATCTTATTAATTATGTTTTAATTATTACATAAATAATATAATTAATTCTTATTAATAAATAATTCTTTGTATTCTATATTATCTATCGCTGGGATTTTTGACCAGTTTTTGTAAAACTGAATATGAATCGTCTGAAAAATAATATTTAATTTGGTTTAAGTGATTAGTTATGTGCAAGCTTAGAAATGTTGCATTGTTGTATAAAATTTAATCAGGTAGATGTGTAATGTTAAAGGACAATAATTAAGTAACATTATAAAATAATAAATTCATTATGGATAGCTATATCATGCATATAAAAGAACATTTTTTTATATCCTTTCACACATTTTAAATTGGTCTTTCCTGTTGACACCTCCCATTTCACAATTGTACTTCAGTACATAGCAGGATGTTTTAAAACATTTTCTTCTGCGCCTCCCTTCATTTTTCTTATTTTTCCCATGTCAACCATTTTGGCACTTCAATCTTTAGCGTTATAATATATATACATCTTTCTTATCAAGTCAGTGTAAATACAGGATACCTCTACAAGCTAATGTTCTTATTTCTTGCTTCTTTGCCATATTTTTTCTAACAGTTCCATCAACATTTATATTATTTTCATTCACAATTTAGAATGTTGTGACAAATACCAATTTTCTAAAAACAAGGTATGAGGTGAGGTATTACCTAAAATGGGTGCGGGTAGTTTCATGACTACAATTTGTGACACAGGTATATTGCCATCCTTTCTTTCCATTTTATCTTGTCCTGTGTAAATTTTAAATTGAGAACAGTACCCATAATTGGATCCACATAATTTGTAAAATTTAATTCTGAATCTCACTCGTTTTGATGCAGTTAATTGTACGTAATTCAGCCACCCTCTGAATTTCATTCCCTCCCCCCTTTGAGGGATTCATCTATGACATTTTCTTCCAGAATGTATAATTATTTAAATCGACCACGGATTGAACCTTTTGTATTCTGTTTTCTTTAGACATTATCTCATTACCCTCAAAATGAAGAAAGTGTGTTATAGACAAAGAAGTAAAGATGGCTCTTTCTAATATTTTTTGTTTTGACGAATGCATGTCTAATTTAGATTTTTTTTACCTGTGACCATACACCATGTGATCATTTCATCATAACAAAAACTTTGTTCAGATTTCATCATTTGTTACTGGAAACCACTCTCCATTCATTTTTGTTTTATGTTCCATTTTCATTTGACCGGCATACCCATTTTTATATCTGATTATCATCTCAAAAAAATCGCCACATAAAACACACAGAGGTGTTGCATTTGTTCCCAATCCTAATAAATCTGGATACTGGAAGTTTCAGTAAATTTTTTATATTTACAATATTTTATTCTTTTCTCCAATTCCATTTATCCTCTGCTACATCAGAATCATCACTGTTTGATACAGGTTTTGCAGGTTTACGAACATTTTGTTGAGCGGAGCTAGCTTAATTTATGAACATTTTAATGACCACTCATTATCATTGCTAGAATAGCCCATTAGGCTTTCATACAATACTTTAAACTCAGAAATGTTACAAAGATTATTTCTAATTTTTACTAAATTCGAATAAATAATACGGCATTCGCCTTATGGGATCACTGCTCTACCGAATATTGCTTTCAATGTGCTTCTTTCTAATATATTGGTTTGCTGTTGCAATTTTGTTATCAGTACTGTTGAGAAGGGGGGAGGGAGGGAAGAAGCATCTTGAACATTTTAAACAAAAGAGAATTGATGCACGAGTGAAATAATTGAATCATATACTCTTTCACAGGTCTCAGAGACGTCAAAATCTACAATGGCATATGAATGACGCCTCTCCAGACATCATTGCATGTCGAGGGGTTAATCCTCTAATGTAAAAATTACCTGATCTTCTTCTCTCTTTTAACACCTAATGCAGGAATGACGACAGTTTCCACCTTCTGTTTTGAATCATCTCCCTGTGAAAAAAAAATATGAAATAATTTTAACACTTACTTATTAGAACAATTTTTTTTTATAATTGTTTAATATTATTATGAAGGAACAACTTGGGACAGTAAATGTAGGATTATTTATACTTTAAGACTATTATCTAGACACTCTGTGAATGCTGAATATTATGATTTTTAGTCATGTATTATGGAGACAGCTATAATATTCTTTGTTTTCTCAATATCAACTGGACTACAAACGAAAAATTTTACACCTCCAGATTAACTCAGACCCCAAAGATCATCAGAACATGATATGATAGGAACATGTCATGAGTGAAAACATAAACTAAACTTAGTGTTGAAGAGAGGATGCCTTCAATAATTATTTATATTGGTATTTGAAATAAGAAAATACATGAATATTGGCGAAAACTTGTACCTTAATTGTGAACAATTAACATTCAGTCGACATGTACTAAATTTCACAATTAAGAGTTACGTTAAAGTTATTACAAGATCATGAAGGATATTTCTAATTCATTATCGACTCCTAATTATTATTTACAGGTTAGTTATCATGTTTACCATCATTTTTCTATGATTACTCATTTTGAAAAAACAGCAAAGACTAAAAATGGTTTTGTTGTGAATTAGTTCTGAAATAGGAAAATGTAATTTCTACTGCAGATAGCTAATATTATTGTTTATTGCAATAAGTTGTTATTCTATATTGTAAATTGATACAATGAAAATCAGAATCTTTATAAAAAGCCATTGCAGTGGCTTACCTATCAATAAATAAAAAATAATTGATAATATTACAAACTTACTTTTTCAAGACTGTGCGCCCACTTGACGGAAATGCACTTGGACCCAAGCTTCCTTCCGTCCAATTGGTATTTCATCGACTCGGCATCTTCTTTACTCTTGAATGTGACAAAACCATAACCCCGAGGCTGGCCAGCGAGTGTGCCACTCTTGTGGAAAAGGAGATCAAACTTCTCGATGTCGCCGTAATGTTGGAGGATTTTCAGTAGTTGAAACCAATTATGAAAATGATAAAACGTTACATATTAAAGCTTTGATCCAATCCAATTTATAATCAATTATAACAGCAAAATTAATTTATAAGCAGGATGACAGAAAAATGTGAAATAGGCCAAATAAATAATTAGTTCACTATTCCTTTTGTACTAGTTGGGTTGACAGGTTTTTAACATTGCTTAGTGGACGTTAAGGGAGAGTTAAATATTAATAGACTTTGCTCTATGTGATGTGGAAGTTAATGTTTAATGGAGGCACATTGTGCATTAACCTGTTACGAGTAGGGTTCATATTTATGAGTCTTTTATATGTATCATCTGTCGGCTATTTTTGTTCTTTATCCTGTCAGTTTTTATTTGAACAATATCAAACACAATACCAAAAAATGAGGAATTTCTGGCGTAAATCCAAGATACTACTGCAAATTTTCTACATCTTTGTAAACAATTATCAATTTGAAGCAATTAAGAAATGAATAAATTAAAATATACTTAGAAAAGTTCACTAAATAGAATAGGTTTAAAGCTGTAAATATTGTTTTTTTTTAAAGAAACTTGAATAATAACTTTGAATCAATGATGGAAAAAGACACTGGATCAGCATGTAGTAAGCTGGGCAAGTCCCTGCGTAAAGGTCACAACTTCGCTGCCTTTGAAGTGTTAAAGGCAGGAAAGGCAGCCTACCCTATTGGGTGCCATCTACTTCTATTATTGGAAATTAAAAAATTCACTTCACAACTTCCCTACATATTTAAATCCAAGAACATTTGTTAACATGAGAAATCCGAAGGTGAGCCCCATCACCTAGTCCTGTTTATTTGTATTGAAATTTTAACTTTAAAAAGAAATGTTGTTTTTGTAAATCTATCCTCCTTCAAATTCATCTGCGTATGCAGCAAGAGGAGAAATTGTGTAAATATTTTTCATTATAGTGTTCATATGTTGTAAAAATGTTTAAAAAAAAAAATTAACATGAGCTGTTCAAGTAAATAAGATGTTTTTGTATTGTTTTATGTAAGATGAAGTTTTTATTGCGAATTAAAAGTCTTCTTTAGAACCAACCATACCTATTATCTTTTTCTCAAATAAAAATGGACTTATTCATTTCTAAGTATATGACAGAATTTTTTATTGTGTTTCCTTTAGCCTTGATTTGTTAGTTAATTTAAAAAAAAAAGGAATAACATAATTAGTTGCAGTCAAAACTCAATAAATTCCGATATCTCCACAGAAAAATTGCCTTTCTATCGACTTACTGAGCGTTGGCTGCTCACATTCACAAAACATAACATTATGTTTTATTTTACATAAATTATATCAATGAGTAATACAGTGGAACTCACTCCGTGATTCTACTATCCAAATTTCCTATCCATAATCTTCTTTCCTCAATTAGGCTGCTCGGCTCAGGTCTTGGAATCGGTATAGGAGTTAATAATGACTAGAAAAGAAAAAAAATTGTTAAAAAAATATTGATTGGAATAAGATATTAATGAAATATTGATGCAACATAACCTAGGCCTAAGAGGAATAAGAACTTAAATGTTTGAAAAATTACAAAGGCTCAAGAGAAGAAAAGACTCCTAGTTCTCTTTCAAGCTAAATAATAAATAAAATACAGAGTTTCAAGTATATGTGAGTGACACTCAGAATGACGTAAAAATTTAAAAGTTACCAAACGGAAGAATGTCAGCAGAAGCCAAACTTTATTATACCATCAAGAAGTTTTGAAGAAAAGTTGAGATTTGAACAAAAAAAAAATTAAGGCTTTTCAAATCTGTATACTCTCTTATAGTGGACATACGGATGCAAGTCTTGAATCCTAACAAGCTAGGAAGAAAGTAAGGAGCAGGCACAGGAAATTAGCTTAACTAGAGACTAACAAGGCAGAACTGAGAAACAAATATGAAATAAAAAGGGGAGACAACAAAAACTATCAGGATTTCTATAAATAATCCACTGTTAGGCACCACAAAAGGCTCCCCATTGTGACTTCAGTGTAAAGGCCATTAAATTTTTTTTTTTTGGAAGAATACTATCAAACCTGAGCACAGAACCACCAGGCCTTAGAGGCGGCAACAGAGCAAAGAGTGTCTGTCAAGCCTCTACAACTCACAATAGACAAGAAATGGATTAAGTATTTAGTTCCACTACAAAAGGAGGCAGATAACCAGAATGCTAGTGTGTGGATTTCTAAGTTAATAGCAGGAGGTCTAAGATAATGGAAAAGTGATGACTTAGAAAGAGAACAATCAGCAAATTATTCTGATGGGAAGCAGAAAATATCCAATTGAAGTGTTAAGGTATACATCTGTTACTTTCTTGGAGATCATGGCAGCAGGTTCAGTCTGTTTTCCAGCAGAATTAGTCACTTACTCCAAATAGAGGTAATAATGATTCCGAAAGAGTCGATAGAAATGTCTGGTATGTTAACAATTTGCCAGGTCAGGGCACCTTTGTTTTAGAAACCTGATTTCAGACACTGGAGAGAAACAAAAATTTAAATAATGTATTCAGAGCTTGAAAATGAATACTTTCATACTTTTGCAGTAAGTAATTCTCTCCGAGAGGATAAATTAAAAGAAATTAATAAACACTTCAAGGGATCCTTACCATCATAATAGTTAAGGGAAATTCATCAACAAAATAACCAAGTTATTGTCAATCAACTATTTTTCAACTGCAACAAAGCATCTCCAAATGTTGTGTTAGCCCAACAACAAAAGTTAACCAATGACATTAACTCTCAAATTAAAAACAAATTATTTAATAATGGAGAAGTCGTTTCACTAGATACGGTACAGTCTTAAATACAGGTAAAAGTATTGCAGCAACTAAAATTATTGACTATTTTATAAAAATAATTGTATATAAGATAAAAATTGTTGTTGCAAACAATATAACCAGACTGGTTATCCTGGCTAGATAGGCAAAATACAAAGAGCTAGGAGAAAGCACACCAGTAAGAAAGAAATGGTACATCATGCAAGTTTAGACACTAGTGCGATTACATTCCACAGCTGGTGATTAATTATAACGTCTATTCGTTAAATATTTTGTGCTCGTAATGCTGTTAAAATAGAAATTCTTCCTCATAACTTTAAATAGATTACATTTTAGTCTCCTCTACTAAGATTGTAACACTGACATCTGATTTTTCACATGGAATAGGAGATGAGATAAATTGACTAGACTTAAAGTTTCGCACGGATGGCTGAGTTAGAAGAGCACAGAAAACCCCTCCCCTCGTATGTTCTTGTTTTGAATTCCGGCCCTGTCACTATCTTTTGTCTTTGGCTTATAACCAGTAGGATAACAGAATAAAACCAGTAATTATTAATACCTGATATATATTATGCCAAATCTGTCCCTTTTTAAAGGTTTACTTTTAACATACGCGTGTAAACGGACACATATTAGTGGAGAGCAAATTAGGGGAATGGACTCAGATTGACTTTAAAGCTATCCTCTCATCCCATTGGTTAAAACGCCTCCCTACTAAAACTACGGATCATATTTGGCTTCCTCGTAGATATATATTTTGGGGCTGATGTGTTAGGTAACATAGACAGATATTTGAATAAATAATTAGCAAGTCCGATCTATAAAACGGAAATAAAGCTTGAGAGTTGATAATTTAATATCAACATTGCTAGCTCCTCAGAGCATCCTTATATCAACTACGTCGCTCAATCTATCAACCTCAGCCGTTCTCATCATCACACGTCACACCAAGGAATTTAAAATAATGATTAAACCGCTCAGGGAATACTTGCACCTGTCCTTTTAGAATAAACTTTCGAGTAAAATTCAGATTGTTCGAGGTCTGAGAAAAAAAAAGTATAGCTAGTAAGGAAAATGTACATAGTAGTTAATAGATAAGCACACCACAGGTGACGTAACCCCATGAGCTCGCTTCACGTGCTTGTGAGGAAACCCCGTTTGAGGTTTTTACCTCAGGAAGGTAGGGGGGGGGGGATGTTAGGCTCCTTACGCTTATATGATTGAATGTATTTGAATACGTGTAGTTCGCATCCGTCTACAACTGTTATACGGTCAGTGTGATAACAAATCTATCAATCATTTACTTATTATTCAAAAGATAAGTGAAACTTTTGCGTAATAGCATTCGAAAGATTAAAATAATCTTAGCATTCAGAAATATGTACACAGCAATCGTATCATTATATAGTTACGATTTAAATTCTTCCACAAACTTTCATTTTTATAAATAAATCTTTATTTGAAGAAAATTACAATCTGCCCTAGAAGGGCAATAGATAATTGTGATAAAATATCGCATTCATTCCACATTTACAAATCTACATTAACTTTTTCATTCAAACTGTATTTACACTATATATTCATACAGTATAGGCATATATACATAGAATAGGGACCCCCAATTTGCCCACAGTTCTGTCACCTTTCCCCTCTATGGAAGAGGAGGCAAGGATTTTGGATACCCCTGCTCTATTCCTTTAGCCGAATCACCATTACGTAGAAGAAGAGGCTGAGGGAGAGCCACTTGCGCTCAGGACATGAAGGGAGAAAACTGACCAATCCCAGGATTTCCAATAACTATATATTTACAAAATATCAAGGGGCCTCTTCCGCTTCACTCTCCTAGGAGATGGAATACTTGAAACTGATCTTGTTAGACGATTTGGATCATATCATATCATGGATCCATAGAAGAATGGATGGATAGGTGACAACATGTCGGTCTACAAAATGAGTGAGTATGAAGTTTAATAAGTAATATCGTGAAAAGGAATGTTTGCGGGAAACAAATTCTAACTCGTACAAGAATTGAAGAAACTTGGACGAATCATTACAAGAAATATGCACTGAAGTAAACATTGATTGTTTCGGTATTTGTGAAGGGGTGCAAAAAAAAAAATTAAAAAGATTAGATCTCCTTATTATCAGGAAATAATAATCATAAACTGACATGCAGTGATACCTGTTGGTCGATAATTGGATCTAAACAGCAATAGTTGTGATTTTATTGCACGGTGGCAATTTCCGGAACTGGTCCATACTGGTCCAAGCAGAACCGGTATGGCATTTCCCGTCGGAAACTTTTTCTTTAGTACCAGGTCTTCAGGATCCCGCAAGAGCTAACTGCTCTGAAATTGCGAGATAACTGAGCCAAGTACTGACTGGAGTCATGAGCTCCTACGGGATCCTAAAGACCTGGTTCTAAATACAAAAATATCTGAGGGGGGGGGGATACCGGGCCTGCCATGGCTAATTAGTTCTCTTGTCGCTCAATAGAATGCATTACGGTGCGATAAGTATGCCAGATATTGCTGTTTAGTTCCAACTATCTACCAGCAGGTGGTGCTGCATGCCAATTTATTTCATGAAATACATTTCTCTCTCTCATCCCTAAAGACCGCGAAATTTAAAATCAGGAGAGTGAAATCTATCTCTTATTCAGCAAATAACTTAGTTTTGGTTTTATATTATATGTATAATATTATACTATTACTATGTATAGTAGGTATTATACATCGAAATATGTACTTTTTCATTTATTAATCTTTTATGTGATTTATACTATAATATTTGGATGTTAATTTTACTTGTAACTATTAACAAAATATGAATCAGATAAAGAGTATGTGGTGTTATATTGAAATAAGATATTTTAAGTCATGGATCCTTTTCATGGAATGTTTCAACTCTTCCTACTTAAAATGAGACTATGTGTATATGTTAGAAACTCCAATTAATACTTTATAAACCAGTTAAGTTATTTTTTCTTGAATAGGTTTTATTCTATTTTTCATACTATTTAAAAAATGTGTGTGCATATACCACTATGATATAGCCAATACAATAGCATGGGAACATGCAATAACACAATAACAAGTTGAATTAAAAATAAAGTTTTCTTATTCTTCTTTTTTATCCATTTAGCTTCTTAATAAAATTCCAGAAGAATTAAATATTTTTAAAACACAGTTTACTACTTATGATAAGTAAATATAGATTAGTATGTTATTTATGAAAGTTTTACTCTTTATTTATCAGTTTCATACATTAAAATACGTTAATTTCATGTAAATAAATCTTTGAAGTGTCCAGTTTGTGTTAATAAATAAAGATTAAATCAGTACAATTATGTTTCTACTTACTATACTTTAAATCTAAGAATATAATAGTAAATTAAAAAAAAAAATTTTTAGACTAATAAAGTGACATCTCCTTATTAGATGATAGACCCTACCTATTAACTTTTTCAGATTATTATTTTTTTTATTATTAGACAAGGAATAATCATGTTATAATGTAAATAAAACAAATTTTGAAATAACAAATGTTTATTTTACAAATAAGTCCATAGGACAATTGGTTTTTACAATTCCAAAATTGTAGCATAGTTTAGTTTTTAAATAATTAGTGTTAAAATTGAATAATCCAGTTCCCTGATACAAACTTCTCATGAATTTTATATATCAAAATCAAATATTATGAGAATAGACCACGTAGTATGATTAGATAAATTAGATGTAGTGGAGGGGAACACATAAAAATTATCAGTGCTACAAGGCCTTTTTATCAACTCTGTATTATATTCATCCCACGCTACTGTTCCTCCTGGAATCTACCTATTCTCCTAACAAAGTCAAGTATTGACCTCCGATTGATGGAGTTAAGTTCTTCTAGTGGGATTAGATTAACGTAAAACCTTAGTTTGCTTAGTGCCTTACATTCTCCTTTTAACAATCTGCATTACAGTAGCCAGCCAATACATTATTTGGTTTCAAAGTTTTGAAATTGACGATCATACAAGTCATTTCACAAGTTAGTTAAGTGTTTGGGTTCAAAATTAATTCACTGATTTCTTACTTGAAATTTAAGGTATTTATTAATTTTAATAGTTTGTATTACTCTCTTATCTTTCCTAATTTGGTGGTCATACAATTCACAAATATTAACTGAGCTTCATGAACTTTTTAAAAAAATACAATTGTATGGGTTTAAAGCCTCTAACCAGAGGGAAAATACTTAAAACTAGCAGTACTTCCTGGGATGGGTTAATTAATTTTGGGGTAGTTTAATTAATTGGGTTAATTAATAATTGAGATATGTTGATAAATACATTAATCTTTGGTTATAAATAAATAATGCATTACAAATACCAAAATAAATTAATAGTTCTATTTATACTTCAATAAAATGTGAAATAAATAACTTATATTAAAATAAATATCACATTTGTTGTGAAACCCACTTCAGCAACCAAAATATAAATATTATTTGAGAGATGGGATAAGAACAAGTCAAAGATGTGTGGTGACTTAACTTAACACTCATCGACAAAAATTAAACGAACCTCTTTTTAGCAATAACTTTGTTCAAATATTTGAAGTCTGTTCTTGTTATATAATAATTGAGAGCAGTTGTACATTTAATCCTTTTTCATTCATTAATTATTTACAAGGAATGAGGTAAGTTTTAATGGAAATTGTAACACTTTCATTGTTAAATGTTAAATTACGACAATTCAGTTTTGTAAAATTTTTGTAGAAAGCAATATGTTAATCTGATTAAATGCAATATTTGGAAAGGTAAAAAACAATATAATTTTATGTTTGGAGAAAAATTTTAATTATTTGATTTTGAATAAAAACAATTAATGATCCATACTATAATCTCATTATTTCTTCTCGAAAGTTTACTTCCTGTGTTAGGTTTAGAAGTTTAAATTTGAAATTAAGGGGGATAATAGCTTTTTTTGTCATTGCTCCATAAAGTTGTAACCATAGAATCCTACCTTAGAATAAAAAATATCTTTAATTTTGTATGTATGTCTCATACAAATTATAATCTGTCAAAAGTTATGTACTAGCCATCAAAAATGGAAACAACTATTCATATGAAGGTTAATGGAAGAGAATAAGAGAATCTGGCCATACTGAGGCAAGTGTAAGAGGTTTTGAGAAGCTTCCAGGGCCTTAACCAATTTGTTGTTTATTTCCAATAAATTTACCTATTTATAACAATTTGATTTGGTTTGAAGCATATTTATAAAAATATATATTATTTAATCAGACCTGCCGTTTTTATAGCCTCGATTGTGTAATATTATAAAACTTTCAAATGGTAAAGCACAAACTGTGCTAAAACCACTAGTAACGATTAATACATTTACGCAACTGATAGAACAGGGCAATAACCCATTTCAACTGATCCTGAAGTAGCGACCTTCAGTCCTTCCCCTCACCGGCCCCTATCTTCACCCCTTTGGTTGACCTCTCCTTACCTCTTCCTACCTCCTTGGACTATTGAGTCAAGAATCGATAAGAGAACCATGGATTGCGAACGGGGAAGGATAGCACGAAGGAAAGAGTTAATAGGGGGAGGGGGTGAAAAGATCCGCAATTCTATTTCATGAAACGTTCGGAGGATCGCTCTTTTCAATGATGGACACAAATGATTCGATTCTCGAATCACATGCCTACCTTTATTACAAACTGCAACATGACGATTGTATATAATATCTACAACACCATACAAATTCAATAAAAAAATAAGCTAGTAATTTTTCAATTGGCCTTGTGTAATAAACTGTATCGATTTATTATTATTATATAAACGAATGTTATATGAATAAAACTAAATCGACATAAAATATAACACAATGCGAATTGAAAAATTACTCGCGTAAGTTCTTGTTGAATTTGTAAATTATTAAATATATACTTTTAAAAATGCATCTAATTTTATTTTAATGGTGGTTGTCCTGAGTTTTGAACTACTAGTTTGTGACTGAGGGCTCAATGTGCTGTTGTTTGCTTTTGTCTTGTGAGAATGCCAACAATCGAATGAATCATGATGATGGTTTGTTATTTGCAAGTATTTATTATTTAGAATATTTATCTGCCGATCAGATTGGCGGTTTGTTTTGTTGCCGATTGTAAAGAGAAGATGTAGGGAGGACGATAATGCATTACCTTGATGACCCAAGTCATGAGCGATTTTCATTAAATGCTCAGTGTTTTTTTTCTCATATAGCGGAGTCGATGAGATTTTTCATCCATAAGTTGTCTAGAAGCGCTGATTTAGTATATTATGCAATATACTTTGATTTACCTCAGATTTATGCTGTTAAGGTTTTACAAATTTAGTCCTATCTGATAGAGGAGAACATCTATCAAGGAGTCCTTTTGGTCTTAGACTATTATGTTTATTTGTAAAACTGTAGATGGTTGGTTATGACCATATAAACATTTTATAAAAGAAATTTGTCATTCTGCCTGCATGAATTATTCAATTACATAATGAGTAAAAATTGTAATTCATATATTTTATTCCTCAATTTGTCATATTACAGGACGTTGATGAGACGAGTGAGGGGAGTAGCAGCAATGTTGTTGCTGAACATTACAACACAATTCAAGACAAGGGGCTGGATTTTCGAAATACCAGCAGGATTTTGTACTTAAGAAACTTTAATAACTGGATCAAAAGTATGCTTTTATGTAAGTAAAATTACAGCTATGATATTTAGCATACTTATATATATATTGTAATAATCTACATGGCCTTTAAAAAATCATGAATAAGCCCCATATTGGTGACTAGCCATTTCTTTAATTTATTAATAAACATTAAAATGTAAATTAAACTTATAATTAATTAAATCTCATATGGGTCCTTTACAACCAAACATTTACATGTAAAAAATAAAGTAAAAAAATAAATACATCTACAATTTTTGAGTTGTTTCCAATTTTTCTGTTGAATTCATCACTTGCTTCATCCAAGTATTGACTTGTGTGATCCTGATGCTCCAAATACAATGCTGCCTCATTCAGACTCCGCCAATATGCAAATATGGTTCATGAGGCTATACATAGAAATAAGAAGTATGAGGAAATATGAAGTGCGATGTTTGACAATGTGAGGGCCCACACATCTAATATTTTTGACCATCCACAAACTGGAACAAATTATTGTCAACAACTATATTTTTAAAACAACTCTAAAACTGACAACCTCTCATTCATTAATAGCATCTCTAAACAACTGCCCTCCCTAGTAACTATAAACTGCAGTCTCATCTTTCCTCTCAGATGTTCCAATTACTCACAAACTTCATGCTGTTACAACCATGAACAGTATATAATAATTCATTGAACAGTGTAATAATTCATTGTTTTGGATTTAAACTTTGTATGATCTATTTTATATTATTTAATATTTTGTATGGTAATATAATCCTTAGAAATAACATTTACATTTTTGACTTAACTGACCCAATACTTTAAAATAGCTATACTTATGCATTATTCCTAATTGTTCCATATGAAATATAAACATTACATAATCTAAACAAATGACATACATATCTTCTAAAAACAATGGACTTTTTTCCAATCGAGCTGGTAATGGCAATTAGCCTACTAACAAGAAAACTATTTAATAGATTTACTTATTAAATGAAAAACATGTTTCTCAGTTCATAAATATCACACTAAAAAGTTACAAAGAATTTTATAATACTGTTAAAAAATATTTCAATTTAAATTCAGACATCAATTATACATTTCAATCTGACATCTGGTCCTCAATCTTCAATTTCTGATTCTAATTGGTTACAATTTTAACAATCAAAAACATTTTATAAATAAATTAACAATTCTTTAAACTTATTCTAAATTAAATTGAAAAAGAAGAGATTGTTTTTCTCCTTGTACTATATGAATTACACTCAAATGTCTATTTTCAAAATATATACATAAGAAACTCTATAAAATACTGCACTCTTTTTAGATCACTATTGACATTATTATTTAACATCCCTTTAAAATAACAACCTATTTAACAAAACAAGACAAAGCGCTATCACAAACTAGTTCAAATGAACTATTCTGGTAAATGATCTGAACTAACCGAGCTTTGTTTTAGTGAAATACAGTTCTTTTTAGTTCCTTTCCGGACATCATTCCAAAGTTCATCGTGCACTGTTAGCTGATTCGTAGACGTTAATTATAACTCTTTCCAACCAAAACGATATCCAATGAATACCACTCTTTTAGTTTAGTAGACAACCCGAAATTTAAAAAGTTTGCCTCCCTTCTTTGCCCGAGCTATAAGCTCACCATCCAAAAGACCATATCAAAAAGTTTATATACAAAACTATATTCTGATTTGGTACTTAAAGTAAAATCTAAATTGGATAGTGGGATTGCTGTTGCACTGACATGGTTGGACATCAGTAAACAATTAAAGTTGTATAACAGTAACAGCACACTATATAAATTCTGTGCGGTAATCTACTTGGCTAAGTGTTTTAAGTTATTACATTAAATAAATATAAATGAAATGTGTAGTTCAATACAAAGAACTGGTTCCCTAAAAAGAACGGCTTTGCCCATCTCTGCTTGTACTCCCACCCCCTCCCGTCCTGAAGACTATTGAAGTCAAAATAATAGTTGATCCAAGAATCAACAACTTTGTCTTTCTTTTTTTGTTTTGCTGACTAAAGTTTTTTTCATTAATCATGAAGGAAAGGTATAACTAAAAATTTGGAAGAACATTAAGTGCACAATTTTTGATTGATAACTCCTTACTTAATTTTCTGAAATATCTTTGGATTTGTTTTTGCATTACCACCTTAAATAACTTCTGAGCAGTGATTTGAATCTTGGGTTTTATTGAATATATATTAAAAATTTCAGATCAACTGCATCAGTTTTACAGCATTTATCGAATAACACAGGCCGATAGACGAAAGATGTCAAAATGAAAGTAGACCTCCCTGTGGGCAGAGATATCAATTATTAATAAATATAATAAAATAAATAATTACTAGACCATAGTTATTTCAGAGATTAGAAAGTATAATTGGCGGGTAACATTCAATTAGAGTACAATATATGTTCATCTTTATTATAATTCGGTTATTGAAATAATAAATTTTGGTTATGTTTACAGCGGAATACATCGAGACAGTTCAAGAGAGTAAGGGCCGTGGTAGTAGCGTGAATGCGATGGACATCTGCTGCGGGAAGGGAGGAGACCTGCTCAAATGGAAGCTGGGCAACGTCAACCATCTGGTCTGTGTGGACATAGCTGAAGTGTCCATTGCTGACTGCAAGAAGCGCTACACCCAGAACAGGCAGAGGACGCCCAACATTTTCAGTGCTGAGTTCTTAGTTGCGGATGTTACCAAGGTAAGGCATATATGTATATATATAAATTAGAAACTAAATATATATTTTAAATATTATTTATTATAATTTTTACAGATGTAAAAAAATATCAGTTCTACATTTAAATCCAATCTCAGGGTTTGGAATCAATTCCTATTTGAAAAATGTTGTAAGTCAATTCATTTGATTTGTATATTATAATCTTTCTTCATGTTATTTTGTCTTTGGTACCATTTAAATTATTGGGCTGCTTGTGTTTTGTTTTGGGTATGGCCTTGAAATAGTTCTAGGCATGAATTAGTAAATTGTTTATTAACAAAATAGTTAAGTACAAACTAAACAAAAATTATTACAGTAATAATAAATTTACATAGAAATAGAAAGATTTAAACTTTTTATATTATTTAATATTTTGTTTGATAATATAATCCTCCTTAGAAATAACATTACATTTTTTGACTTAACTGACCCAGTACTTTAAAATAGCTATACTTATGCATAATTCCAAATTGGTTTCCTTTGCAATATGAACATGACATATTTTTAAACTAACGACATACATTTCTTCTAAATAGAATGCACAATGTTGTAATCGAGCTGGTAATGGCAATTAGCCAAGTAACAAGACAACTATTACTTACCTTTATAGATTTACTTATTAAACGAAAAACTTGTTTCATAAATATAACACTAAAAATTTACAAAGAATTTTACATCCTGTTAAATAAACATCTGGATTTAAATTCAGACATCGATTACAAATTTCTATCTATCTGGTCCTCAATCTTCTATTTCTGAGTCTAATTGGTTACAATTTTATCAATTCAAAAACACTTTATAAACAAATAAACAATTATATAAACACATTCAGCAAGGACGATTTATGAAAATGAAAATCCTCCAAGTAATCGCTAATAAGCAAAAACACACAACACCAAAAAATGCATTGCATATGTCTAAAAGAGGGAAGAAATTAGTTTTTAGGGTCAAGAGTCACAACCTCATATACCAGATTTGGCTGAAATACAAACACGAGCTGTATTTGAGCTTAAGAGTTTGCTGTGCCCAATTCCTGTTTTTGTTTCAATGTTGTTGGTTCATTGTAGTTACCACATATGTACAAGGGTGGTCTGAAAAGTTTCCGACCTAACAAAGCTTTTATTTCAGTAGCTTTTATTTATTTTATTATCATCTTCATGTTGAGGCCGGAAACTTTTCAGACCACCTGTGTACATAGGCCTTTTATTATTTATAAGGAAATATAAATTTTACCTCACGTTATATATTTTTTTATTATTCTTAGAAGATAATTTCCCTGAATAAAATGTTTTTTTAATTTCATTTATTTGTTATCATTTGATTATGTCAGAAAATTTATTATTTAAAAATATAGAGCTGTGTTTTGAATGTGGGAAGAGTGCATCCAGTGTTTTGTAAGAAATGTAGTTTTAAAGATATGATGAATTATCTAAACTTCTCGAAAGTAGCGAGCCAGAATGTACAGGTACAACAAAGGGTATAAACATAATTAAAGGGGCTAGGTAGCATACCTAGGACATAGTGTCCTACTATGCCGATTAAGCACTAATACCATCTGTCCAGACATCACAATGCCTTACAGTGCGTTTATTCAATTAATGCATGACCCGATCCAAAAATTAATAGTTTCTTTGATTTCAGGAAAGCTTGACAGATAAGTACAGGAACCAATTGTCTGTCCAGTTGGATATCGTCAGTTGCCAGTTTGCATTCCATTATTGCTTTGAGAGCCTCAAGCAGGCAAAGATGATGCTGAAGAATGTCACCGACTGCCTCAGACCCGGAGGCTACTTTATTGGGACGATGCCAAATGCTTTTGAGATAATGTAAATATAATCAATCACTCTATGTAACTAATATAACCCTTATGAAGTTTTATAATGGAGGCTTCTGTTTCTGCCTGTTACAGTGCTCGCCAGAAGACAGCGAAGACAGATCATATAGGAAATTCAATATTCAATATTTCATTTGATCAAGGTGTGACAGAGTTTTACCCTCTGTTTGGTGCTAAGTACAATTTCCACCTGGAAGGGGTAGTCGACTGTCCTGAATACTTGGTCCACTTCCCTACATTGGAAAAGTAACTATTGCTCATTCATATGTTCACTATAATTATTAATGTATCGCTGTTCATGTTAATTGTCTTAACCCTTTCACCTCTCACCGTGCTGGGAAGGTTCACCAAGACCCACTATAATGGCTTTGCTGAGTCAAAGGTCTAATTTGTATGATGGTGTGTGTTGTTGCTTGAGATGTTTGTATTTTTTCTTAGGTAACTTTGTAACTTCTATAACTAATGCGTTAATAGACATCATAAATACTTTTTACAAGATCCTTAGTCGTTAGTTAATAAAATATATTTTATCTATTTATAATTCTTTAATGATCAAGCAAGGCAGGTGGAAATAAGATGCCACTTTTGAGGTTGTCACACACATGGCAATTCTTAAAGTGTGGTGCTTTGAAACGCGTTGAGGCAATCATCTTTGGACAGAGGCTGTAGGTTAAAAAAAAAATGCTGCTCTCAAAAAAAAATTTATTATGCAATATACTGATAAAATAAATAAGATCATTAATCTTTCATTATTATCTAGAGGTGGTATATAGCAATATATTTTTCAGGCTTGCAGGAATGTATGGATTGAAGTGTGTTAAGAAGAAGCGTTTTCAGAATTACTTTGAGGAAATGCGCAGAAAAGGTCATGCTCTCCTTGGAAGAATGTCTGCATTGGAGGTAATACAATATAGAATTATTTTCCTTATGGTATGACGATTGTGTGTCAATAACTTGATTTTTTTTTAAATCTTAGACTTATCCAGCACTTAGTAATGTCAAACTTGTCGGTCGAAGTTCGGAGTACAGACACGCTAAAGAATATATGAAAGAATTTTATGGTAACAAGCACATAGGGACACTATCAATGCCGGAATGGGAAGTTGCCTGTAAGTATCAACTATGTTTTAGAAAATATTTCCTATTAGGCACTTTTCATTTATCATGGTCTACCTATTTGGGAAGGTACTACCTCTATCTAAAGATAGAAATTACAACCTTCGGCTAATATGTAAATCTGAATAATGGATAATTACCAAAAATAATAATGTTATAAAAATTGCTAAATTTGTTTTACTTTTTCAGCGCTGTATATGGTTTACGTTTTTCAAAAAGTCGGGAAGTGATGGATTAACTTTTCAACCATTAACAAATTCCCTGGGGTGTGTTCCATTGATTGGAACATAATATTCCAGAATTTATTAAAAAGACTGTTGGATAGCTCTTAATTGAATATGGATTATATTGTATTTAATTATAAAGTAATGTTGATCAATAATGAAGGATATTAAAAATGTTTGTTTAGTTTAAAATAAAATCCAATGTTTTTTACTTTTGTAATAGCTTTATTTAATTACTGTATGTTAAATTTTTGTCTTGTTCTATTTATTTGTTTTAGAATTATGTTTATTAATAATTGGTAAACATAGTAATTATTATTATCAGAAAATGCCGAATTCCAGCCGCCACTATAATTTAAAATATTAAGTACTCGCTGAATCATCTTTTTTAAAATATCAAGAAATGAACTATGTAAATGTAGAATAATATTTTAAATACAAAATATAAATATATTACCTATGTTCTTCTGTTGTTAGATTTTCTAGTTATAAGTGGACTGAGTTGAGTCAATTTATTAGCAGAGTTGCGTATAGTGGCAGAATTGAATCATAGACAAGAGAAGAGAAGATGTTCTTGACATCCTTAGTAAACTGTGAATTTAATTTGAATTTCTAATTCGATGGGAATCGAATGAAAGATTTTCAATAAATCTACTTTTAGATGGAATTTTTACTGGCCATGTTAAGGACAGTGTAAGAGGAACTAAATTACAGTGCCTATAAATGTTAAACCGTTCACATCTTACTTCCAGTTTCGGACCATCTGATACTTGGGGACCTGATGTAATCATACATAGCATATGTATATATAATGAGGTGTTTGATTGGAAGAGATGGTATAACTTAGGTTTTAAATAACACCAATGTTCGTTTCTCCTCATAAGCTTATCTTTAACTAGCAAGCGGTTTCAACAGCCCTCGTCTGTCATCTTAAGGCGCTGCGGAACGATCAGTCCATCAACAGAGCCATAGTTATATACATAGCAGGTCGGAACATCGTTCATTAATCAATTTAATGAAAATTTATCATTCTTTAGTCAACCAATCCTGATATTCTAACAATTAAATGCAATCTGATATTTTAATAGTGGATTTAGACATATTGTTAAAAACAGGCATTGATGAAAAGGAGTTGCAGAGCTGTGATTGGCAGAAGACAAGTCTCTGCTCCCTGTAACCCTTCATTATATTGAATAAGGTCTTATAAAACAGGTTTTAGGGTCCATGGAAGAATAATTTTCACTTTGAACCAGGTACAGACAGTCATATTTTATAATAATAAAAAGTATTATTCATAGAATACATTTTTTTTTTACAAAATTATTAACTACAGAAATTAGATAACATTACATTATTCAGGGTCGAAATGTCTGTCAGGGTTTGGTCGTAATTTACTACAAAACTTTGCTCCTCAAACACTGACACAACGATAAATACAAGTAAACGTATGATACCTATGTCATGTTGAAATAGCAGATTATATGGTTACCTAATTTAATATAAATAAATGGAATATTGTATCCTTTCATCTATCCATAAAATTATCACATCAACAGAAATATTTATCAATTGTATTTTAAGCTGTTGTGCTCTACACTTCCAAAGACATTCCTGGACTAAAGCTTAGGTTCAGGTAGTTCACAAAACTACGAGTCGGAATAAACATTTTAGTTTTCAAAATAATTTATGTTCCTAAAAAAAAAAAAACCCCAGAATAATATACAGTTAGGGAAATTGGGAATTCTTAAAATGTTTAGGCTCCTTATCTCTCGTTTCCGGTCTTCCATAATTGGGGCTATTCACACCAAAACTACCTGCCCATGTCGTGATGGTGGCGAGGTTCGTTTAAGAAAGTATTTTGTAGTAATATAAATTGCGAACTACGCTGTTTGTTTTTATGTCAAATTTACCCTTCATGCCGAGCCCGGAGAGGCTCTACTTTGAAAAAGGCATATCTTTCGTTTATATGTATGTATTTACTATGGTCGGGATTATAAAAATGATCCGATCGAATCAAAACTTTATTGATAATATACCATGACACCTCAATGTATGATGACTAGTTTGTTGATTGAAATGCAATAACTAGAGGAAAAAAATGAGCTCCGTTTCACTTTTATGGTTTTTTAAGTCGTTAGTACTTTTCATAAGAAATACTTAGCAGGTTTTCCATATTCATTTAATTAGTAGTTAAATAGTTCCTAAGTATCTCTGAACACTTTTACGTCATTTTTTGCTTGCTCGATCTCAAATAATGGTACCCGTAGATTACACTACCAAAAAGGCAAATTTGAAATAAATTAACAAAAAGGCCGTACAATCTTCATGTCGTATGCACTAGAATCTATAATACGACTTGGTATCGTTTAAAAGCTTTATGGCTTTTTTTAACTCGGTTAAATTTGTCGTGGACATCGTGTCAATCACTTCACAGTTCGCCGCAATGAGTTCTACACACGGTAGTAAACAAAACACAGATGTGAGTCAGCCAGCTCTATTGTTACGTACCCCAGCTAAGGAAGAAACAAACACTCCATTAATGGCAGAGTGACTCAAAGTCAATTATTTACGACCTCTGTGGTCCAGAGCACGACTCTATGTTTAATTAACAGTGAGTATAAACCCGGTCCTGTTTCCCCGAACAGGATTACTGCGATCTGGTGGACGGTTTCAGCAATGCAATGGTCGATAACAAAAACTAACCTAATCTACAATTTTAGAACTAACAAATGTATTATGTTTAAATGAGAGGGTTAAAGTCAGAGTGGTGTACGTCAAATTTATTTCATTCAAAAGGTTTTACTTAATTGTGCCGGGAGCTAATTGAATAAACACCTGAAAAAGACTTACTCAAGTAAATTAATACAATTTTTGAGGTTGATCAAAAATTGAAAAACAGTAAAAAAAAAAAAAAGAGCGTCCTGAGGCCAGCTCTACTGTTTGGGACACCACTCTTTAGATTCCTACATGCCAGCACCATAACTCGACTCCAGAGCTTCCAGAACAAAATCCTGCGAACGGCACTCTGACATACCCCTTTTCGTGAAATGAAGGCTTCCGACATGCACGAAAAGTTCGAGCTCCCCACCATCACTGACGTCATCAAAAGAAGACACATCAAGTTCTTCGACTCGATGAAACACAGTCTAAACCCTCTATTCAAAGACATGACACCACCACCGCTACTGGCAAGATGGCAACTCACAAGATCGAGTAAAGCAGAGAAAATGGTGGACATCACGGCACTAGGCCCGCCAACAACAAGCCTCTTAGGGGCACCCATCACTGAAATCAGACTAAATAAGAATACACTACATGCCTAGAGAGACTCTAGGCCCAGCCACCAGTGGACTCTCACCACTGTACTTAAACAACCAACCTCCACCGAGGCTTCCCACACCCCTTAATACTCTCACACCACCTTCAAGCAGGTATTCCTAGTACAAGGATCCGATTAACCTAAATATTCTATATTTTTCCCCATCCTGAATTTCTAACTAGAGAGCTTAGGGGAAAAAAAACATTAAAATATAATTAAGGGAAATACAATATCATATGCTTAAAATTTAATGACTATTATATACATCGATGTTATAGAAGAACATCGGAACGGGTAGTAAACGCTACCCTTGCAACCATTCTTACTGAGTTGGTGACTGAATTTGTTTCGGAGATACCACCTAAATACATCATGTACCACGATGAGTTAGAACTAACTAAATGTTTGAAGTTATCCGAAATCAATTTAACTTTTGTTCATTTATTGATTGTTTTCGGGGGGGGGGTGTTAATAAGAAGAATATTTATTGAATTTGAAATTTAATTAAAAACAGCTGGAACGGAAATTGGGCGTAAGTTTTTTTTTTTTTGGATAAGCATGAAAATTGGATCAAAAAATAAAAATAATATTCAACCTCTGCAAACACTCATTACAAAATTTGTGAATAATCAGCTGCTGCCTGTTATTTAGGTTGTTCTAAAGCTTTGTTATTTCGGACATTTTTATTTATTTATTTTTTTTCATAGCCCCTTTAAATTTACAGATAATTTCATATATAATTATAGATCCTTAGGTGAATCTATTTACAAATTATTTCTGTATTTCCTGTAGCATCGCTACATTATATACAGGTTTTGTTATTTTATAAAAATTATATAATAAATAAACAAGTATAATGATATACATTATACGTGACTGGGCTAAACTGACTATTAAAGGTGACGGCACACCAAGCAACGGGTGCAGGTCAGCGTTCTTCAACCTCTCGAAAGAGGTATGTCGGACCACTTTTCGCAAGATCCCATTCTGGAAATGTTGGAGAAATTTGGCTGTATTGTCAGTCAAGTGGGTAAATAGCGGGGCACCGTACAGCAGAGCTGGCCGGAGGACACATTTATAGATCATAAATTTGAGACGAAGCGACAGGTTGAGTGAAGTTAGCAAGTGCGATAGCCGGTAAGACCTTTGTCGTACTTTTTCTAATTTCGGACATTGATTGCTACTAGTTATTTTATTTCATAAATACAGGTTTATGTTGGTGGGTATAAAAAACATATTTAGTTTGTAAATTTCAGGGGGGGGGGGGAGACTGTTTGAAACACTTTTCTTAAAATAAAAAACAAATTATGAATAATTCTATTAACGAGTAATGGGAATATTAACTTTAAATTAACAAATAATTTAAAATGCATCATTTAGATGAGCATGAGGAATCCGTTTGGCAAATGGTTCACACTTGTGGGTGGCAAATTCATTTGATGTATGAAACAAAACCGCTCGGAAACAGCCAATGGGAATGCAACTGCTGACAAATACTTTCACCAATCCACAAATGTACATCCACGCTGTCCTGGCAAACTCAATTCGGCTAATGGTTGTTGAGCTGGCCTTTGAGAATGAAATGAATCAAAGTTGTGTGCAATTTATTTTTATTTCTTTAGAAGTCCTAAGCCATAGTTTCAATGAAATAATTGTTTAGTGGTAAAAAAAAAAGTACGGAGTCGTTTTTTAATTTTATCAATTTTCAAAGGGTAAATGGTACAGTAACGCGTTTATAATAACTGAAAAATCTAAGCTAATTAAGATTTAAAAATAGTTCTTACATTAAGAGACGTGTTCTAACATTTGTCAATAATGCAATTAGGAGGGAAGTGATTAAAAAAAAAAAAATGTATATTTGAATAACTGAAGATGTTATAGACGTTCGCAATGGACACATCTAACCCGTAAAGACATCAATCTGTTAATTATATTTTGTTGAGTTTAAATAGAAAAGTAATTTTTTATTTAAAGTATAATTGTATCAAAACCGATACATTCAATAAAAATAACACCAAAGTTCACATAATAATATTGTGCAATGATAATATAATTTAACAATGTTAAATAAAACTATAATTTCACAGATTCAAAGGTTAAACACAAAAATTTTAGCTATTATTTTTTTAAATTTACGACAAAGCTTTATTATCGGCGGAAAAAAAAATACAATTAGCTGGAAGAAAGGGAGAAATTATATTTATAGAAAAAAAAATATAGTAAAATTTAGAACGGAAGGTTTCTATTTTTTATTTTATTTTTTCTGAACAAGTAGATATTTATGGAGAATGTTAGAAATAACTTGAGCTGGTCCCTACGTGAGAGACAAAAGTGGATCAATCGAATCATTCGTGAATGATGCATGGGACGTGCCAAACAAATTTGAATTTATAAACCTCTTTTATGTGTTTTGTAATAAATGAATAAACAGCATTAATCGGTTACAAGAGACCCATATACGTATCTGTTTAAGCCCGGGTCATGTTTAAGGTTTGGCCAAGGGTCTCACTCCCAATAAATTATATAGCCAAATAAATTATTGTACAATAGGCCTCAGGTCATGGATTTAAAATAATACAAAGCTGTACTAAATAGACAAGTAGTAATGAATGAAATTGTGAGTGAAAATAGTTTTATTAACTAAATAGTGAAGTGCAGACAAGTCTCTTTAAATCAAAAATGCATTGCACATAGCCTTAAGTGATAAAGCATGAGATTTTAGGGTCAGGGGTCGTGACAACGTCATCTTATCTTGCTGAAATACGAACTTGACCAAGATTTGACTTTTTAACGGATCTGTAGGCAATTGCTTTTTTGAGTTGACCAAATATTAGTCTAAATAACTGTAGTTAAATTGTTGTTGATATGTACATATGAAAAAAAAAAAAAAAAAAAAAAATCGTGTTAAATATGAACAAATAAAATGCAGCTTTGGAGATTTAACTGCAAATTACGCTGAAAAAAGGTAACAAAAGCCCTTAATGAGACCTAAGGGTTTTAAAAAACCCAAGCAAAATCACGTTGAAAATTAATTTTTTTTTTGTTTGTTTTTACGCTATCCTAATCCTAAAAGGAAAGCTCCGGTCTAAAAATGTATTTTTTCCAAAGAAGTTATATTTGTCTCATTGTCGTATTAATTTTATAAAAGGCTCGCTGATCATTATTTGAAGTACAATAGCAATGAAACATTGTTTATTTTTGTGCGCAATTAAAGAGACCACTCCTCCCCCTTTCCAATACTCATTCAGATACAATATCTGAGTTGTCATTCGGACCGTCAATTGATATTAGAAACATTCAGAAGTATTCATGTATAAATATTTCGAATAGTGCATTGGGTCAATTCCTCCACGAGGGAAATATTGAGAATTCAATGAAAACAAATCAACTCCACCAGAACTAGAGTGAAATTAGAAAACGTTCCCTAACTCATTTTAATCACAAGTCAAAATGAATCCAATAAAATAAGTATAGATGTTTGAAGGGTGAATTAATTATGAATATACCAGAATTTAATTAAAGGGAAGGTAGTCGTATGTAGTGACCCTAACTACATAAGTGTTAAATCACCCTATACTCTGGTGCATATATAATGTATTGTAATTAGATGTAAAACATGGTAAAAGCTTTTTCTAGTAATAAACATGCGGGACCGGCAGTCATAAAACAAGGCACAAGAGGGTCGAAGGTCGTCAGCAATAAACCTGAGTGGGTAGCCACCTGCCCCTCATAAAACAGACCTGGTAGACCTAGAGTCACCTTGCGGCGGTCATAAAATCTAAAAGCCTTTATGGCATGGCTTTCCTTTATGACATTCCTTTAGGGGACGAGGGATCACGTACCTCGGTGCAGGTGTGACATCATAAACATACCCCTTTCAAGCAAGGCTCCGCCTTCCGGTAGGGAGGGGAAACAATATTTAAACCAGGGGGTTTCGCCCTGTAACGCCACTCTTTCCCAGTCTCCTCATCTCCTCAGCCGCTTTACTCGGTCGCTTTACGCCTGGGCCGCTTGGCCCTGGAAGGCAGACACTTAGACTCCTCGTCAGCCTACTCTCTCTTCAGCGCCTCTGAGCCCGTCACCCTATTTCTCAGCCGCCTTGCAGAACCTCTGGCGCCTTGACCTGTTACGCTGCCGGGCCCTCGTCCGAACTCTGAAAACTTGTCTTTTTCATGAAACCTCTGTACCTCTTCTCTTACAGTGTATTGTCGGGACACATCCCTATCAATAAATGGAGTCAGATATTAACGCCGACATGGAACATGGTCCATGTTATAAACTACAACAAACCGCACTTGTCACTAGGGCTAGAGTGATTAGGTACTCCCCTAGTGGCAACCCGACATCGTAATTACGGGTTGTAAATTTCGTCCGATTAAGGTATCGAAAATACTTTAAGTTTGGCAACTTATAAGTACTTATTACAAATATTAGTAACACAAATTATTACAAATCTTACTTTGTCACTTAAGACTATGCACAATGCATTTTTGATTTGAAGAGACTCGTCTGCACTTCACTATTTCGTTAATACAACTATTTTCACTAAAAAATTTCATTCATTACTATTTGTCTATTTAGTGCACGATTTAACTAGGACTAATATTTAAGACTAATATTTGGTCAACTCAAAAAAGCAAATATTTATTGTAATTACAAATTAGTTACAAGAATAAATTTGAATTATTTTTTAAACAAATCGAAATATTTTTTAAATAGGTGGAGTTAAGGTCCAAATCGTAAAAAAGGTTGATGAAATAACGATAATTAATAACGACTAAAGAAAAAGTATACAGAAATATTGAGTAGAAGGACGTCAAGCAATCATATGAGCCGTCTAAATTTTTGTCAACTAAAACTCAAACAGTTCGAGGAACTTAGTTTCTCGCTAGACGTAAGTTTCAAATGATTAAATAGAGTTAAAAAAAAGCTCGTTTCCTAGACGATGGACGAAAATCTTTTACGTTTTTACGAAAGCAAAATTGGTTTTGCTATACATTAAATGTTAATATAATTTAAAATGGGGACGATTCAATTTTTTTAAACAGTAATATCTTTTCAAATTACACTATTTACTTCCTGTTTGTTTTGTTTTCATATTTTGTTTAAAAAAGTGCAACAAACTTTGAAACAATTATGGTTTAAATTTTGAATTTCTTCCACCTATTTGTTTACTTTGCATTAATATATTTCAATAATTAGTTGTTTTTTTTGGGGGGGGGGGGTTTATACTGCATACTGTACTGGATAAAAACCCGGTTTCGTTAATAACGTATGACAAAAAAAAAATTGTTTACATGTTCAATTTTAAATTTGCTGAAAAACGATTTACAGCAGTAAAGATTATTTAAGTTTCCTTTCGTGTTTAAAATGACTTTAACCTGACTTTAGGCAGCTGTGTAGTTTGCCCATCGATACATCGACGACCCTTGTGGCTGACACGCCTTACAATTGCCTGTAAAACTCGATACAAACGCGCACAAACTTGCGTAATCAAGGAAGCTTGGCTGATAAAATACTCGTACTGACTCACGCACTTCCTATTTGAATTACATACTACATTACAAATAAGGAACGTTAACAGTGGTGTCGGGTCGTCACGAGGGGGGTGCCTAGTTACCCTAGTGACGAAGTGAGGGTTGATTAAGTTTACAACCTGGACAATCGTTTCATGGCGGTCTTACTATCTGACTCCATTTTTGATAGGTATGTGCCCCGACAATGCACTTTGTACAGGAGAAGAGGTATAGGGTAGGTGGTGTAGGTAGTTTGTGTGGTCTTGGAATGACCACGAATTCACACTCGGTATCTGAGGGCAGGCGAAATCCGTCCGGATCCCAAAGGCGAGTGTGAACCGGAGAGAAGCAGAATGGATTGCCGTGGGAGACGCTACTGGTAAGTTTGTAGGGCCACGGCAACCGTCGTCCGCGAGGGAGAGGTCTCTCCCTAGGAGGTGCTAGATTTAGCGAGATGAAGGCGAAGATTCCCACTAGGAAGGTGAGGGGTCTGACAACGCCGGACTAAAACGTAGCGAAGCGAGAAGAGAGAGAGATGCAGAGGTTTTTCATAAAGAAGCAGCCAAGTTTCAGAGTTTCAAGCAGGGTAGCCACGAGCCCTGTTATAGTTCTCAGGAGAATGATATACAGGCCCCAAACCGCTGGTCTTAAATACCCAGCTGGCTCCGTCAGTAGCCAATCAGAATCGTTTTTCTAGTACCCAATGAGGTTTTGAGTATGTGGCTTCCTTTGTTCTCTGACAGAGACGTGAGCCGGGAAGGGTCTCTCGGTGGCTTGGGTCTACTACCTGCCCTGGCAGCTGGTGTCCCAGCTTATATAACTAATTGGCTCCTAGCAGCATGTTTTATTGTTTACCATATTTACAATGATTTATATTTTGGTAATGCTATTTACATTTGTTTAGAATATATATACAATAGAGTATAGGGTGATTTGTCTTATGTAGTTAGCGGCCGCTACAAGTGGCAAAAGAATTATGTAAAATGCAGTATTATTTATTTAGAAAAGCAAGATACTACGAATCGACACAAAGTGATTAATTAAATATAAAGAAAACTGCTTACAGGAAAACAACATGATCATATGGGATATCCTGTTAAAAAAAGGCGCCTGATGATTCTGTCATTGAGCGGTCAGTCGGAACGACATTCAAGCCGAAGATTGACATTCTGATCGATCGTGTAATGGACTGATATACTGATGGACTGACGGATTTCCAGATATTTCGAAATCCGAGCTTCTGCCGTAGGACATTGAGGGGAGAATGACAGTCCGAATGATGGTGTAATGCAAGCGCAAGCAGTGATGAAAGTTTTGCTAAGAATATTATGCTAATATTATATATTATGCTAAAATTAGAAGCGAGCCCCTTCTAGTGTATACCTCCCTCGTGACTTCATGGAAGTCACTGGTGTTTCCTGTTATTAAGTAAGCAACCGCATCCCTCCAAGACCTCCCTCCCATTTCCCTGAAATACCCTTTTCTTATACACATATGTCTCAGCATTAGTCCCAGACCCCACTTGTTCCCAAACATTCTACCCAGTATGTAGTAACGTAACTCTTAATATTTGTATATACCAGTGTTTTGCTTGTACTTCATAATAAAGCTTTTCTTTCTTTTCTTTTAAAGGACTCTCCTCTACAAAGATTATTTAACTGAGGATGAACGTGGTGGTTGTTGTTGACGACGCTATTGACCTTTGATGCATGGTGATGGTGACGATTGTTTAACACATTTTATCTAAGCTTATGAGATTTTAACTGAACTGTGGAATAAAGTGAATCCTAGCAGTATGAACAAGTACAAAAAACAAACAGCGTTAGAAAAAACTTCTCTAATGTCAACTGAGCTAAAACTACGTCATTCATACTGTCAGTCTGACTGATAGGTGTAGGGGGACCTTCGTGATTGAGCTCAGGAATGATGACAGTTTGACTTTTCAATCAGACAATGCTTACATCTGCACTTAGTTCGCAACGAAGTACAACTTCCAAGTTTTTCTCTCTTAGCCCCTTTTAGAAGTCTCTGTACAAATGGATACCTTATAGTTCTTATTTTTTAGAGAAAAATATTGACGCAGAATGGAACACAATGTCCCGACAGGATAATGCACAATGGAAACGAAATAGGACCTAGGTGAATCTGGTAACTGGCGCATTTAGACAAGTTAAGAAGATTTAACGCTTTACAACTACAAAATTAAATAATCAATAAAGAAATTTTCGTTTTCACAACTTTCCCACTCGTAGACATGGCGAATAAGATTGCGTCCGTTTAGCACCTACACACTTATGTGTTCATTACAGCTATCCAGGTGACTCACACTGAGTTTATATGTTCATTTAAAAGGCACTGCACACCTGCAATAAAATTGTCAATGATTTGACAATCCAGCTCTATTGACCCCCTCTTTTTTTTGCATTACGACAGTTCACTGAGAACAGTGTTGTCAATGAAAGAAATGTACAATTATAGTGGTCTACATTTCCAAATGGTGTCCCGGAATGAACGCAAGATTTGATTTAAATAAAAAACACAGTTTTTAGTATTTTTGTTGTTATTTTTTTATTGAATTGTAAAGTAAATAGGATAGGGTTATTTATGGAATAACACATCGGGCAAATGGCCTCCACGACTTTTTTGCTGGCACATACGCACTCTTTTGCCGAAATTTTCCATGACTATTTGGCATAAATATGGTTGAATTTTGTTGATGCAGCGTTGAATTTCCTCTTTTGATGCACGGGTGGATGTGGGCTTGTTGACATAAACTTTTGACTTCAAATGACCCCATAAAAATAAATCTAAAGGTGTTAAATCGCACGATCTAGGGGGCCAATTCTGATCACCGAAACGAGAGAGTACACGACCTGGAAATGTCTGATGCAGTATTTTAATTGTTTCATGGGCTGTATGGCATGTGGCGCCATCTTCTTGAAACCACACATTGGCCACATCAATATCATCCAATTTCGGCACAAAGAAGTGTGTTTACGACACTGAATTGATGTCCCTGGATTTTCAACAACATTCTTACGCACTGCTTCGATATTGACATTTGAACGGCTTGTTTTTGGACGACCAGTGTGTTTAGTGTCTCCAACTGATCCAGTCTCCCTAAATTTGTCAATTAATCTCTTCACAGTTGATGAAGTCAAAACACTATTCCGACCATATTTTGTATGAAATTTTCGAACTACTGTCGCCAAACTTTCATTATTTTTCAGATAATGTTCAACAATAAAGACACGCTGTTCTATCGTGTAACGCTCCATTTTTATTAACCCTAAACTGTCAGCTGTCAAATTGTTTTTTTATTAGGGTTGCCAGCACTTTACTGCACAAATGGCGGCAAATTCAAATCTTGCGTTAATTCTGGGACACCCGTTACATATAGATATTAAGATGTATCGAGCTCTCATTATCTCACATGATCAAAACGGGATGAACCACTGGAAGTTTTGTTGGATGGGGTTTCGGAAGGCTGCCGACAGGAGCGCTGATGGTGAGCAGGCGTCGTAAGAGTGGGCGAGTTGAGATAGAGAGGACTCGAGATAAAGAAGCCGTGGAGGAAGAGGCGGCACTGCTTGCTCTCCTGAATATTTGTGGATGACTGTAAATAGTGTATGTTTTTGTTTTCTTTTTTCTTGTATGAAAGCGTTCTTAAATGTTAATATATAATAAATTTTGTAGTTATGAAAGCCTGCGTAGTGTTTGGTCCTGGTTTTAAATAATCAATAAATAAGATTAATATTAATAAATATTGCATGACAGTTTAAATGAGTTAATATAATTAAGTAGATAAAAAAGAGGTACATTGCAATATATATATATTTTTATTATAAGAGTTTGAATTCAATAATAATTCGTTTTCTTGAATGTTTAAAAAACAAATCTATAAAAATTGGGTTAAAACAATTGTAACAGGTAGTAGGGCCTCGCTCACTTATTAATGATTTAAATGGTATAAAAATGCAATAGCTGATAGGAATGAATATAAACAATAGATAAAACATGTAATTGTAAGAAGACGGATAACAAAATATAAGATACAGCGTGTGTTATAAATATAAATCTAAGATAACAGACTGCTAGTTTGTTACAGAATGTGTGTACAATAAGAAAATAATTATAGTTAGTATCTAAAAAAAATTGGAAGTAGAAAAAAATGTGAACAACAAAGTGATGAAATAGATGATAATGAAAGCTTATTACTATAGCTGAGTTTTGCTAAAATTATTACTTCATCCACCTTTCTTTACATGTCGTTAGAGCACGATGCAGATTTACACAGTTGTCCATTAATAAATTTGATGCAAATTTAACATCAATTTGAGCAGCTGATATCCGAACAAATCGATAGACTCATTTATACATTCACTGTCAGCAGTGAACTCATATCTGTTATGAGTATCTATCTTTTAGAGTGCTAGCAGATAGAGGGAGTCGTAAGGCACATCTCTCTACACCATTTTGTTACCTGCTTGCGAAAGTGGCTTTGTGTCCCATCTAACCCTATTAATGTTCCTATTTAACCCCTATTAATAATATTTTTGCAATTTAAATTAATATGTACAATAATATAATTAAGCTGAGGGCTGCTTTTAGTGCATAATATATGCATTTTAACGAGTTTTTATCCTAAAAACTAACATGATCTTTTTATGGTTAAAACTTATATAATGAGAAACAGGACTAGGCGATGGGGCTCACCTTTGAATTACAATGAGGAACATACAAATTATCTTAAAACTAATATTATACACTGACTTAAAACTAGAGCGTTCCTGCCTCGACTGCCTTCTGCCATCGATGGGGAAACACAGAGGGGGGAATCGTGTTAAACACGGGGTTGGTAATGTATTGGAGCGAATAAATGAATTTGATATGTCTACGGCAAATGAACTCATCCACCGTAGGCAGCTCAAAATCTTCGTGGACCTCACTGTTCCTCCACTGCAGGAATAAAGTATGTCGGACCACTTTCATGGGTATCCCTTTTGAAACTGTTTGAGTCGTTTTGCTGTCGCTTCAGTCAGATGACTAAAAAGTGGTTCACCGTACAGCAGACCAGGCCTGAGTATGTTATTGTAAATCATGAGCTTGAGGCGCAGTGATAGATTGGTGGAAGTCAATAAATGCGTAAGCCGGTAAGACTTCGTGCATATCTGTTTCAACTTCCTCACAAGATGGCCGCTAAAACGGAGGTAGCTGTCCATTTTAATGCCCAGATATACGAGGCTGTTTCTTGGGGAGTTTTTCTGCGTTCCTACAGTATATGTAGTAAGTAGGCAGTGGACTTTTTCTCTTTTGGTGTGAGAAAATTACGCAGTCAGTCTTACCCGCGTTTACAGAGATGAGTTTCCCCAATCTCTCACTGATCTGATTACAGGCTGCTTCAGCCTGTCTTAGAGCTACCTTGGCGCTCATGCTGCTACTGTACACCGCGATGACAACGGCCACTGTTGTCCTCGCCTAAAGGGAGAGGTTCTACTTTCAAACATGCACGAGCTTATCAACATTTGCCTTTCGATGTACGCACAACGATCGCCGCAGTGAATTCGAAACGTATTTTCTAGTGGATCTCAATCATTCGCCCAATTGGTGATTTTCAGGAGTCATTCCTAATCTAAAGGATGATGCCATAGCACGTCGGTTCCTCACCGCTATCTACCTGCACATTGTTCTATTTTTGTTAATGATTGAATTTTTCATTTTGTTTTATGTTTTGCTCGGTGTTTTCGATGCCAATATCCGAATTATCACAACGATCAAATCACACCCCGTTGAGAATCACTGGCACATTCAACAATAACCCGGCTAAACACATGTTTGATAGATGTAATACCCACCCGGGTGATACGCAAAAGACAAATCAGTATTTATTAGCTTGATCCCGGAAACCCTGGATTGTGTAAAGCATCACAATTTTTAGGATATCGTTTTGTTTTGTTTTTCTCCAAATCAGAAACTCTTTTTATTTTCATCCACGTGTCTGTCGTGGTCTTTTTAGGTCCACTCTTCAACCTTGAACATTTATTTCAATTTAATATTGGCAAGATACAACAAATATACCCAACTTCATAAAACACATGTCTTTACTAGACGAGGTGTTTACCTGTGGCCGTGTTTCACAGGTCTATAATAGTCTCCACGTCACTAATTTAGTATCTTATAGTTATATAATGTTAAGAATATTGCAATGCTAATATTATAAGCTAATATTAATGCTAATAGTAGAAGCTAGTGTATACCTGCCTCGTGACTTCATGGAAGTCACTGATATTTTTAAGTAAGCGACCGCATCCTTCCTAGGCCTAGCTCCCTATTCCCGGAACAACCCTACCCTTCCCTTATACATATGTGTCTCAGCTTTAGCCCCAGTCCACAAGACACTAGTAGTCCCTTAACATCCGACCCAGTATGTACATAACTCTTAATATTTGTATATACTAGTGTTTTGCTTGTACTTCATAATAAATGTTTTCTTTCTTTTCTTTTAAAATACTCTCCTTTACAAAGATTATATAACTTTATGATAAGTATTTTAGTTAAGATTTTTTTATTTATTAAATAATGACGAATAAACTGAGCAGGTTAAGGTTGATTTAAACCAATTTCTGCACAAACTCTGAAGAGACAAACAATGATTGTCAACAACGACAATGAAAAGGGCTACTAACAATTAATGAATTAGCTACTTGTAATACCAAAATAAATATTTTCCTTTCGCATTAAGTATGGGATTAAACAGTTCCACGTTTTGTTTATTCACGTGTGATACCCGTTGATAATTCAGTGGTCTTTAATTACAAATAATTTTTGTAATTTTTAAAGAAAACTGATTACAAAGCTGTAACCTTAATTATGTGTTGCATTAAACTTAACTTGATTTTTTTTCCATTAAATTTAATGTGCTGTGATAATTCGTTATATTAAATATCTTTTAGTTATATTATTACTTTTTATCTTGAATTTCAAGCCATTTAAAGGTGTGACGAGTTTCATTTTTATTTTAATTCGATAAATTAAAATGGCTAATGTGTTGTTTTGATAATAATTGGTCTCCTATTGACTTGTGGGGAAAACGTTTTAAGTAAATATTTTACAAAAATTAAAATCCCTCAATTTTAATGTCAGAACATTCCTCAATCCGATGGATAATAAACGAGGTATTGGCCATTTTGTCTTTTCTGCTCTCTCTAAACCCATCTTTTCAATATTCTCGGCCTGTACGTTCTGATGTCTAGTTTCTTGATATTTTTAAATTTGAACTAAACAACAGTTTAATTAAAGGGAGAACTAATACTGTGTTATTCGATAACGGCCGTAAAAATGATTCAACCGATCAGAGATTTTAAAGTTACATTGAACATTGCAGCATATCACGGCGTATTTTTCTTGTTAACAAATGACCGCAGGAAGTACGCAAAAAAAAAAAAAAAAAGCACAGGAAGTACGCTAAAATTTTATTTTGTAAAACGCATGTCTTAGAGCCTTGAAGTTAAAAAAATAAAATGAAATCTTTTATGGGTAAAAATATCAATTAGGGTTTTAAGAAACCAACTTGGACTCACTCCTTCATTTTCTTCGTTGTTTATTTTATTTATAAATGCAGTGCGACCTCCATTATCCGGAGAACTGACGGGGAGGGGCTCCATGGAAAATCTCCACGGGAAATCCCGGGATAATCAATTTTTTTTTAAACCATTGATTGAAAGGTTAATTACGAAGAAATTGGTTAAAAATATTACATTTATTAGTAAGAAAAAGTACATATTCATTTGATTTGCAACATATGCTATTTACTTACAATTTAATTTAGGTGTGCACTACGAATTATTATTATTTAAAAAAAATACACTTATTGTTTATGTGTTGTATTTTGTATTTTTTTTTTCTAATTTCTGTCCTCATTTCCCGTATAGTGATGTTTTTTTTTTTGTTTTTTTTTATAATCTGCATTCTCCCGTACGAAACAATTGAACGAAGGTCCTGCGGCCTCAAACTCTTCATTGTGCTTACCTTTTTCCTATCCAAGACAATAATCGAACCTTCGTCTTCACCACTGTTGGTTTCGTACATTTGCGAAGATATTGATGGCCTCTCCTTGTTGTGAATATCTACTATATCTGTATAATAATAAAACAACTTTATTAAGATAAAATTACAATCTGCCTTATTAGGCAATAAGTAATTGTGATAAATGTTCTCATCCATACCATATTTACAATTCATCATTCACTCGCTCATTCATACAGTATTTACAAACAGCCCAGAGGCCTCTCAAATTCACATGGTTCTCACTCGCATGCGAAAGAGGAAGCGGAGTCTTTGGAAGTCCCCCACCCTCCTCCGTCAGCCACGTCACCGGATACGAGCCAGTGGAGGCTGGCGAAGAGCGCGAGAGCCACATACGCTCAGGACATAATTGGAGAAACTGCCCATTGCCAGGACTCCCACTGTTACGCATTTATAGCAGGTCTCGAGGCCACTGCCGTTTCAGTTCCCGAGGAGGATTATAGGGATGAGTGGTGCAGTGTAATGACTGTGCTAGGGGATTAGGGTGGTTGGATTGGTTACTATAGAATTTCATGAACTTTGAAGGAATGAGTTCGAGAATGTAAGGTATATTAGATCGTTATGAAGGGTTTTGTTTCTGTAATAAGGGGCATTTAATATTGTTCTCAGGACTTTTGATTGAAAGGATTGGATACGCTTGATATTCGACTTTTTTTGCTGTCCCCCATAGCTCTATTCCGTATGGCCAGATTGGCTTAGGTATAACTTTTGAAATTAGTAATTTATTTTCTATTGAGAGATGGGATGTCCTTTGAAGTAGTCTGTACAGTTGTCCAAAGCGTCTGTTTAGTTCTTGTCTTTTTAGTCTCGTGTGTGGGTTCCAGGTCAGCCGTTTGTCGAGATGGAAGCCTAAGTACCGTACTAACTCGGATACAGGGAGAGGAATGGAATTAAAATAAACTAGTGGACTAGACTTGTGGCAGAGGGTGGAGGTAATGTGGGAACATTTTGCTTCTATTTCTGTATATGCTAATTTTTCAAATCCCACTCCATTATTATCATTTTCTAGCCAATTGATCATATCATCTCTGTCAAAATTAATGAAATCCGGGAGATCTTAGCCAATGTGTCGAGACAAGAGTCAGTTCCATCTTCTTTTTCTTCAGCTTTTCCTTTTCTTTAAGATATATATGTAATTAAATCGGCGTAACTGTTTCTTCGAATAAAAATTGAATGAAATCTTTTTTATACCTCCGTTTTAAACTCGAGGTAACCCCTTGATCCATTTGCAAGATTAGTACCGTTACGTTCGACGGAAGGTGATGAACAAAAAATTGACCACCTTCAGTTGTTAAAGACGATTCTGCAGAATAGGAGGGAGGATTATCAAGCAAGAGAACAGTTCTAAGAAGGAAATGCTGAATGTTGAAGTTTCTGCTTCAAGTGTTAACGCACTCAAGGTTCGAACTTATCTTTAAACTATGACGTAAAAATAGTTTGATTCATCCAAGATTTTGGATGGTTATAATAACCGCAAGAAAGACTTCTAATTTCTGTTCCTTTAAAAGACCGAGTTATATTCGCCTTTGGAACAAATTTTAACTTGGGTGATCCTGATGCTTTGGAACAAGCTATAACAGTAAATCTTTCTTTACTGGATTTGCGAGCAGTAGTAGACTTTTCCGACTGGGCTGCTAAGGTTTCTGTAGCCAGCATTTGCCAAAATAACCCAGATTCGTCAGCATTTTAAATTTAATCTTTCTACCAAGGAATCAAAATAATCATTAAATTCAATGGCTGAAACAAAATTCCCACTAAGCCTCTCTCCTTGAATGTCCGACTGCCTAATGCCGTCTCTCTTCTTAAACTTTGCAAGCCACCCTCCGGAATTGGAGAGTGGCTCCTTAATGTAAAAAAAATTGTATAAAACTATAATGCTTTTCCACTTGTCATTGGCCCAGAAATATGAGCTCCCTCAGCGCGTTTTTTCTTAAACCATTGAAAAAACAGCTAGTGCCGTCGATAGTTCGACGTCGATTGAAGTCGAGCTTTTCATTCCATTCATGGACAAAGAAGATCACATTGTTTGAGCCGACAAAATGAAGTCGAAAACTTCACGATATCGCGAACGGTTTGTTCACCAATTCCAGATTCTGTGGACATTTTTGCCTTTATCCACGAATCGTTTTATTATTTCAAATCTTTGTTTGATCGTGAAGTTAAATAATTTTTGTAGAGGAGAGTCTTTTAAAAGAAAAGCTTTATTATGAAGTACAAGCATAACACTGGTATATACAAATATTAAGATTTACGTTAATACATACCGGGTGGAAGGTCTAGGAATGAGTGAGTCTGGGGCTAAAGCTGAGACATATGTGTATAAGAAAAGGTTAAGATTCTGGGAATAGAGAGTAAGGGAAGTAAGGAGGGATGCTTACTGAAAAATAACAGGAACCATCAGTGACTTCCATGAAGTCACGAGGCAGGTATACAGTTCTGATCAGGCCCCCTCTACTTGTTCTTAGCATTATCTTGGCATTACATAACTGAGAAAAACGGCTTTTCTTTTTTGTAACATCTCGACAAAGGGCAAAGCACAGAACTACGGGAAATTAGTGAAAACAGTCCGAAGAGGGGTTCATAGTAACAAGAACCTGATTTACACGAAATAAGTTAACTTACTACCTTTCTTTCAAGAGAGTGACTCTTAAAGAAATTCTAAGAAAACAATGCCATTGCGGTAAAATGGGTATACTTCATTTCTTTCTTATCTTTCAAAATCTTGTGAAATATATACATAGCTCTATTCCTCTGAAAACCGCTTGTCATTATCATTTAAAAATAAGCAAAGTATTATTATTTATTATTTACCAGTTAAAAAAAAAAAAAATTAAATTCTTGTTTGATCGAACTCAGGATAATGGAGATTCCACTGTACACATATATATATATATATATTCAAGTACCTCATGAGTAAAGTTCTATTTCGCAGTCATAACTTTCATCTAATTTTTATGGTTATGGAAGTCTTTAAAAAGACGTGGCTTTTGGCTTTTAAGTGGAATCTCACTGTAAAGCTTCATACTTCTAGGTAAAACAGGAGTCACGACAGCCAGATCATATAACCACACGTATAACAGAAACAGTTTTAGTTTCTGCTATTTTGAAAAAGGTTAGTAAAACCTGAATTGCGTGGATTAGCAACAACACTGCAAGCAGAAGAATTCCACCCACACGGGTCTATCTGGAACACCCCTTTCTCTTCAGCCGCCTTAAATCCCGACCAATCTATTTATATTAAAATTATGATAAAATATCACAGACAAAGTTAAAGAAAAATAAAAACTATGCAATTGCATATCCACGCCGTTTGTTTGCATGGAAAACAATAAGAACAATAATAATAATAATAATAATAACATAAACTAATATCGATTGTATGTTTTGATTTCCCTTTTTTTTTTCTCACTTGTACAATCGATATGGGCCCAGATGACAAATATTGCCAACCGCATTTAAAATAATTGAATGCCATTAATTAATTGGTCTCAACGTTCTCCGTAATGAAATGTAACTTTTTTTTTATGACTTAAGATAATTATAACTATCAAAAATATATAATACGGTTCATGATATGTTGGATTCTCTGTGCAACCCTATTTGATCAAGAGGATGGAAGTATCGCATGCAAGTTACACTTGGATTGCATTGTAATAAAAAAAAAAAAAAAACCCAAAAAAATAATCGGATGACATTAATTAGTTGGAAATTTCAGCAATTTAAAAAATGAAAATATCCGACAAATCACACATGGTTCATTTTGGGGGGGGGGGTATTTCTGCGATTATTCGTAAAATTAAGTATTTTCAAAATATAGCTAACAGATAACCTCTCAGCGTTTGTTTGATTTTCTAGCCATTAAATTGCATTTTATTACCTGATTTTAACCTACCACTAACAATTTTATTGTGTTAATATTTCGTTTCCTATTCGTAAAAAAATATACACTTTTGACTTTTGTGAAATTTCTTAATGAATCATTTGACGTTCCCTATAGTTGGAAACACACTAATGATGGTAACAAAAAAAGAGTCTCGCGGATATAAGAAATGTAATTTCTGTGAACCCTGGAATGTCTTTATCGAGTCCCAAGACGACAGAAATGTTGGCTCCCATCTAATTATCGCTTTAGAAGAGTTTAACGAGGTAAGTGGTGTTCCAAATCGTCAAGCGACGTTGGAATAATTAATTCAAAAGCTGAGTGTTTTTTCATTAATAATAATCATTATACTTATCATATCGCTCAAGGAATGGAGAAAGGACGTAACCTAAAAGTACATTGGTTCCAACCACCAATAAATTTTAACTTCGAGCTTCGATAACTTAAAGAAAACATGGCCAGAATAAAACAAACTTTTGAAGAAATTTTCTTGTTTTGGCTAAATTAGTCTCTCAGCGTTTATCTCAATTTTTTCGCAACACAAGTTTTATTCAAAGAAATGATATTTTTTTTATAAAAGTTCAACTTGATGCCCTACGTTATTTGTTGAAGTCGATCTTAAGAGGTCAATCTTTACTAAAAAAGGTTATCTATCGTGTACTCTGTGTCTTTAATTAATTATTAATTTCTATGATAGTAAATTCGACGAGACCCGTCGTGACCATACCCAAAACACGGCCACAGGCTTACACATACTATATCACATGTGGTGGCCCTAAAAATTACGTTAAGTCATTTAAATTGTGCCTGCGAACCCAGTTTCATATCGAGGGGTGATATTTTGAATAAAGGTTGTACTCGATGCTAAAAATAAAACATGAAAAATAGCAGAGGTTCTATTAGAAATCGGTTAATTATAATTAATTAATAAATTCCTATCGCAAGCAGGGTAATTGAAATTCTTCAAATTTGGCAACGCGAACCCTTTGGGGCAAATGCAGGTCAAGTTCGCACTGCAGTCGGATCAGGTCGCTCGGTGATGGCCTGTAACTAAAATCTCTTGTCACCAGACACTCATTTTAAGTCACTGTATCTGTTTGGGCTTAAGTGGACTAAAATTACTTACAAGTCGTTTATGTGACGAAACATCACGTTTAACTCGATATTTTTTTTTTAAATATAAATTTCGTTAGTAATCGATGTGAAATAATTTTTATGGATACAAATGAGCGAGGAAACTGATCCATGAGTTGACTGGAAACGTTTTTTTTTAAAGTGATCAATGAGAGAATTTTTAAGTGTATCTAGAACTGCTCGAGGCGGAATTATTGACTGGCATAATGTGCATATAAGATTGGAGTGGATATGTACGCGTACTTAAGTACGAGGAGAGAAGGACTAGCGAAGAGAGACAGGGCAATGAACAGAGAGGCGAGAGAAGAGAGGGCGCATGCGCAGTGGAGGCTACGGGACTTAGACTGGGAGCGTGGCGGACCCTCGGGCCCAGACCTGGTCCTCGCTGTATCGGCCTTTAGCACTTCTGTACCGACCCTGTTCACTCATTCTGCTCTCATCACTCAGTGAGGAGGACTATGGACTCGCAATACTTGCGGAACAGTATGAACGGATCTGTAAGTACATATGTCCCTCGTAGCCACTACTGTCCCCTGTGTATATATACTACAGCTCCTATGCCAGGCTATGTGCTCTGAAAATTCTAAGTCCAATATGGCGACTTTAATTTTTCTTTTTCACATATATCCATCCTCCTTAACGCATTTATAATTTTATTTTTCTCCTGTCTAGATGAATGACTCGGGCGAAAACGGTGGATATAACCATTCTGAAGGTACGTATATGTGTCGGATATTTTATGACCCCTGTGTAGTTTCTATGTCTCCATTGTTCTTTCGGCATTTCTCCTGAAAAAAATGCACGTTGACGATTCATTTGTAGCTATTTTCAATTATAGTCGTGTTTGTTCTAGTGTGATGTTTTTTGTGTTGTTAATTTGTGAACAACGATTTTGTTTTTTATATTTTAGCTAGTACTTCTAATTGGTGTTATATAATTGGCTTACTTCTGATTTTTAAATAAGCGAAAAATGAGTTTTATTGTAAACATTTCAATGGAAAGGCTATTTATTTATGATTTTAAGCCATATGTTTTCCCCCCACATTTTCACTGGTCATGTGAAGTCAATGATACTTTCTCTTGCTGGTAGTGTGTTTATTGCATGTGCTCATTTGAAACTGCCCCATATTGTTTAATTTTAAGACAACTGTTTTGTTATTAAAGGTTCACCGGCTGTTAATGGGATTTCAAATGGTTTGACAGAAAAACATAAGAAAAAGGAACATAGGGATGATAAACACCGTGATAAACATAAAGACAAACATAGGGATAAGGATCGTGACAAAGACAAGCACAGGGATAAAGACAAGGATCGTGAGCACAAACACAGCTCGTCGAGCAGTCACAGGGATAAGGTTAGCTGCTTATGTGCTTTGCAAACTTGCTTCGAATATATAATTTTCATTCAATTACTATTGTGAATTTATTTCTCTGTATCTACATTAGTCAAAGGATGGTCATAGCAGTAGTCGTGATAAGGATAAGGACCGAGAAAAGCACAGAGACAAAGACCGTGACCGCCACCGAGACGAGAAAAGGGACAAGGACAAAGAACATCGTAGCAGTTCCTCTCACAAGGATAAAGAGTAAGCAATCTCTAAAGTCAAGCCATATGATGCTCACTTTTTTAAACATTTTCACAATTATCTAAATTTTTTTTTGTTTTGAAAATTATTTGTTTATTAAATTTTATTGTTTTACACATTTCAAATAATAAGGCTGCCTGTAAATTTTGATGTTACCTTAAATTTGAACTTACATAAATATAAAAATTACATATATTTATATAGCATTCAACATGTTGCTCTGCGAACATTACCCTAACAGAATAAGGTATGCAGTGGTTTATTAAAAGAAAGATTACAATAAATAGTTATTATTATTATTGTGGATATTTTTTAAAATTTATATTGATAAAGTTTAAGATATTAATTGAACAGGTTATTTATTCAATTTTTTTTTTTAAATTTTCCCAATGATGAGCTCAGTATGTTGAAAATACTGTTATCAATTTAACAAACCATTTGGTTACCATTGGTGGTTTTCTTTGAACTATTTGATGGTTTCTGGAAAGTCCCGCAGAGGGTTATTTTACAGCTTATACCAATGGCTATGGCCTTATATATTGAAATTGTAAATAACTTGTTGCACAATTATTTGTAGAGGCCTAGATTGTTTTATTCCTTAAAATAATATAGTAATGTTTACTCAATTACTTTAGTTTTTTTAAACTTTTTTGTCATCAGTAAACCCATGTGTTGAAATTTTACACAAGAGTTAACTAAAATTAGTGCCGTGGATGAAGACACCCGGCTCTCAAAATAAACAGCTGTGTTGGTCTAGCACAGTGGTCGTCAAATGTTTATAGCCAGGGGTCAGATTCAATACAAATGGTTTTTTTTTGTGAAGTTAATGGGTCAGCGATATTTTATTGCTATATTAGTAAAATCAAAATTATTCAGACGAAAGAAGATTAAATGCCTTACTGAAATAAAACTATAATTTCTTCTAAAATGTTTATTAAGATCTATGTATAATACAATGATTTTGTAATAAAACAAATTTTTATAATCTTCAATACAGCATTCATATATTTTGAGGAATGTTATACAACTATAAGAAAGTTAATAGGTAGGCGTATTATTTATTTCATCTTTAAAATGTTTTAATTTACATAATCGGTAGGTTTTATTTCATCATATTGCCAGATATAATTATATGTAATTTTTATATATTAAAATTAAGTTAACCTTAAAATTGATCAAATAAATTCTCAAGTTAAGTATTGTAGTTGAGTCCATTATAAAAATTTCAAATCAATAATGTTAGTAGATATTCCAAAATCGAGAATGATGAAATCGAAACAATAAAAACCGATAACCATAACCTAGTTAATTTCTGCATTTTACATCTTCCTGAACATGTGCCTCTTCAAAGTGCACGAGCTATTATCTCATAAATAGGTTTGCCTTCTGTTAAACAATTTCCTGAATGCAAACATTCTTACCCGCTCTCTACTAGGTGATTTTTTCACATGGCTTCTGTAACCTTAATTCGGATGTCCCCTTAGCGTTCTCTCTATAAGACTTGGTAGCTTAATGTTTTACTCTTGTTACTTTAATGAACAAAAACGGTTTCTTTTAAACCTGGATTCAAAAATTGAAATAAAATTTATTTTATTATCTTTTTATAAAATTTTCCTCCTAACTAGTGATTTTAAATTAATAATAGTTTGTTGTAATGGTTTTTTTCTCTTAATCCCTTACAGCAAACATGTATCAAACTCATCTTCCTCTAAAGACAAAGACAAGTCTCATTCATCGTCGTCGCGGGATAAGGACAGAGATAAAAGCTCGTCTAAGGATAAGGATAGGTCAGATCGCGACAAGCACCGGGACCGGGACAAAGACCGATCCAAGCATAGCAGCAGCAAAGACAAGGATAGAAAAGAAAAGGAGCGCAGCAAAGATGGTACTTTCATCCTATCTTCTTTGTTGACATATTATTGCTGTTAATGCTTGAAGTTAACGTAACTTATGAATCAATTATTGTTGTTTCAGTCAAGCCGAAGAAGGTGGAAGTTGAAGAAGAAGAAGAAGATGAAGACGACGAGGATTACCAGGTAAATTATGACTTTGTTTATTGACATTATTTTATATTTTGGCTTGGTGTTCAGCCACATGTTAAAATGGTGAATGTTACAATAGGAAAAGTAGGTATCAGTGAATTTCATAGAAGCACAGATCCTTCGGCAGTCTGATGGGTTATTTCAGTGATCCCTTCGTTCATTATGATGGCGGTTTATTTACATGAATATTATAGGTTACATTTATGAAATTATCTTTAAAGATAAGCTAAATTTGGAAATAATGTAATAAATTTGTAAGGTAAGGATATAACTTATGACAACAAGAGAGAGAGAGGATGCTATCTGTCATTGAAGTAAATGAATGCTTCATTGGAATGATTTGAGTGCTGCCTTACTTAATCACTATCACCGACACATATGTGCATAAAATTCACTTTTGCCCTAATGTTTTGTTAATAACAATAACCAATGGTAATTAAGATAACATGTGGTCAATGTAACCTTAATTGTCTTTTTTTATGTCGAAAAAACAGAGTAAAGTGCCAAAAGATGATTCTATGGTCATTAAATCTGAACCTGAGTCCTTTAAAGAAGAGCCCACCGATCAGAGCTATATGAGCGATGAGCAGGACTCTAGCCCTGGCAACCTCGTCATAAAGGAGGAAGATGAAGATGAGGAAGAGGAACAACAGCTGCAACAGCAACAAGAAGATGAGGAGGAATCTTCTGAGGATGATGCACCACTCGTGAGTTACATTTATTTTTTATTATCTTGTATTTGTCGATTCCTTTTATATCTGTTCATTTTTTTTATTTTTAGTCAGCCCGTGCTTCTACTATCAAGAGAGAAATCAAATCAGAGGATGAAGACAGTGATGTTCCTCTGGGTGCTCGAAAAAAAATTAAAAAAGAAAAGACTAATAAACGGAAAAAAGAATCTGAGGATGAAGAATATGAGGACGATTTTAAACCTGTAAAGTATAATTTTATTTTATATAGAAATATTTGTAAAGAATTTGAGTACAACAGGCGTTTACCGACTGCTGCCGGTAAAAATGTGTTCGTTAAGAAGCTTTCTTCTAAAATAAGATTGCTACTTGACAATTTTAATTCAGATTAAATTTTGCTAAATAACTATTATTTATTATTTGCTCCTTGCTATTATTCACAGTAAGTTTGTTAGAATTCTATAACTTATTTACTCAAGTGATGCCCTAGGTCGCGACAATTTGACTGTTAATAATGTTTTGAGTACTTGATTTTCAAATACCTAGATTAACTTCTCCCATATCCGTGCTCCGTAGTGACTTACAAGACTTTATCCATCGACTTGATCGTCCATTTATGTCATCGATGTAATCTGTCGATCTGAATACTATTACTAAACAATGTTCTGAAGTACTTGATTGAACTGGTCTTTCAGTGAGTGCCTGTGCCAATATTTATGCCAACGTGGATATATATCATTCTCCACATGATCTTTTTTGTATTAATGTTTTAAGTATTTATATCACCCAATTTTCTAACCAGGGGTTGGTGGAGAAATTTAAATAATTTGCAATGTTTATGTGTTGGTAAATTTTATTAAATTGATTCTGATAATTTTGTTATAATTAAATAAGCATTTTATAATAATGAAATGATCATAATCCTTTATAGCCTTTCCTACCACTTCGTTAGTTTAAGTGAAATTAATGAGAAATGAAATTATGAATCTTTAGTTATCAACAGAATCCCGAGCTGTTTAAAAATCCCCTATATAACTTCTTTATTGTGCTAAAATTGCAATCTGCCTTGTAATTTTTTGGATTTAACACAGGACTTAGATTTGATTTTGAATAATTTCATCAATAAGCTTACAGTAACCTCATTATGTGAGGTATTAGCCTGTGCAGTTGAATAAGAGAAAATATTCACAATATCATACAAACATTGTGCAGTGGGATAAAAGTTATTAAATTATAATGTTAGCCCTGTAAATCTAAAATTTATAAATGCTCTGAAATATTATGAATGTGTTAATTGTGATCTAAAATGAACTGAAATACTTTTGAACATTAAACTTTAGCTGTGTGATAATACTTGTATTAAATAGTTTGTTGATTTTAGGCCAAAAAAAAATCTTCCACTTCAATAAAGAAAACTAAAGTTAAAACGGAACAAGAAGAGGCTGGAAGCCCAAGGAAGAAGAAAAAGCAAGAGGATGAGCAAGAAGTTTGGAAATGGTAAGAATAATTGCTTAGTAAAGTCCTGTTTTCTTAATAACTGACAGTTGATAAATAATGCAAGTAATGAAAAATAGTGATGTTACTAATCCTTGTATCATTAACTTGATAAATACAGATATCATTACTAACTGAGTATAAAGCAGCATTATCAAAACAAATGTCATCCAGTATGAACAAAAAAAACATCTTCCATGGTAATGGACCTAGCTTAGTCAAGGGCTTGCTGATGCAAATGAGATTTCCGGAAGGCAGCTCGCCCCATTATAGTAGCTAACTCTCACACTTGCATAACATATAGAAGTATTATAAACTTAATGATTTATAATTATTGCTAGTCATGAGTGTACTAATTCATAAAATCCTGATTAATGGTATGTAATGTGTTGGTAGTTAAATGGACTATAGTTATAAAAATGTCAAAATCATTTTCACATAAAACCCTCAGTTGTGTATGTAAATACATCTAATTTGAATTTTTATATTTGATTGAATCTATTTGGATAAGAACAGTTATTTTTGGTCATAGGAATCCACATTTCAGTTGTCCATGAAGCTTATGACTAGGTCATAAGTCTAAGATATCCATAATTAAGAGTAACAGTTAAAATGTACTGTTAGTAAAGCTGTAGTGTAACAGGTTGTTCTTTTTTTCTGTTCCAAACCGTTACTCCAATAGCTGTTTCGTTTTTGTGAAAGTAACTTGTCATACTCCTCTAGAATAGGTTATGTTATTTTCCAGTAACAGTTCCATGTTTGTAACAGTAACCTGTTATGCTGCTCTGGTATAGGTTATGTTATGTTCATGTGCATCAGTTTTCATCTTATAATAGTTTCTTTTTAAAAGTGGTATTTATTAAAAATGTATACTGCTACAGTCTTCTTAGGACCATTAGGAGGTAAAGAGCTTAGAGGTCATATTTATTAGCTAAGAGAATGTATTAACTGATCTTATATGGTAGGTTTTGACCAGTCGGATAACATTACATTCTTATTAGTGAACGCTTCTTACGGTGATTATTTTTTTATTCCTTAGTGCAAATTATCTATTAAAAAAACATGCCTTTCTGTTTTGATTTCATTCATCATAATTTACTTGTTCTGTTTTTGCCATTTTCTGCAATATTTACTTTATACAATCATATTTAATTTTGTTTAGTTCATATCTGTACTTAACGCAAAATGTAAAAAAGTACAAATCTTAAATTAGGAGTGGTGTGGAATGTGTGAATGATTTACCAGAATTTATTTTGTGCAGGTGGGAGGAAGAGAAGAAGCCAGATGGTGTCAAGTGGACCTTCCTGGAACACAAAGGCCCTGTGTTCGCCCCACCATATGAGCCTCTTCCACCAAATGTCAAGTTCTTCTATGATGGTTTGTAATAACCTTTTCTGTTTATAGTATAACTTCTATCATTGTATTGCTTTTATTAACACCATGTTAAATGAGGTTACTGATTGTCCATTATCCATTTTTAAGGTAAGGAGATTAGACTGTCGGAAGAAGCTGAAGAAGTTGCAACCTTTTATGGGCGGATGATAGATCATGACTATACTACCAAAGAGGTATTCAATAAAAATTTCTTCAAAGACTGGCGAAAAACAATGTCCTCAAAAGAGAAGGACATCATCACCGACTTAAGTAAATGCAACTTTAAGCAAATCAACGCCTATTTCCTGAAGAAATCGGAAGAGAGAAAGGCCATGAGCAAAGAAGAAAAGAAGGTTAGTGTATGATCCTGTTAATTAATCACTATAGAATCCTGGTGTGGACTCTTCTACTTACCCCTATTAATCTCTAGTACAGGCTATTCTTGATAAAATATTCCGGCATCATATTTATATCATGTTACTGCATAAGAGACAGTATTCTCGATTAGTTGATAGCCAATAAGTAACCTGTAATTCACCTAACTCCCGGTCAGTTGGAGAGTGCAGTGCACACGTTACAATATCTAAAAAAAATGTTTATTTAGTTTGTACTAAGATCTATTGTATCTCTGATCTAGTTTTTAATTTAGTTTGAATGCAAATAAAAAGGGATTTGAAAATAACAATTTATTCATTAATGTGGTATTTAAAAATTTACTGAAATATATTTGTAACTTATAAAATATGATAATGACAACTTTATTGTCTAATTAGGACAATTAGATAAAAAATAGATGAGTGCTAACGGTGAGTGCTTTTGAAGGCCGAGAGATTGGCGATTCTCACACCCAATTGATAAATGATGTTGATAACGCCACAAAAATGTTGTGATCTAGCTGTTGCCTAGCTACATATCACTAAATTAATTGTAAACATGATTGAAGTTTTTGTTTTCTTCATTGTAAATTATGGCACTAGTTATATATTGTAGAGTCCACATTGCTTTTCTTCATTCTGTATTAATTATAAATTTTAAATTATTATCATTTAAAATATACCTTTGAATCCTTCAGTTTAAAATTTGGCTTAAACATGACTGTATCTCTTACATATTTTTGGTTTGATTCACATTTAGAGATAAATGTTAAGAAGATATAAAAATTATTTGCATCAATAAAAAGAGATTGCTCGGTTGCCGTGCTCATTCAAAATTATTTTTCCTCTTCTAATTGATTTCCACAAACAAAACAGTTAGATATAGGATAAACAGTTGCTCAATGTCCAATTCAGTGGTTACTTATAAAAAAATAAGTAAGTATCCATACTTCTTAGCTTAACTGACAATTTTATGCCTCAAAAAAATATTACCAATTTTTTATTTCAGGTAATAAAAGAGAAGAATGAAGAGATGGTCAAGGAGTACGGGTTCTGTACCATTGACGGACATAAAGAGAAGATAGGCAACTTCAAGATTGAACCACCGAGCCTGTTCAGGGGCCGAGGGGAGCACCCGAAAATGGGGATGCTAAAGAAGAGGGTCTTACCGGAGGACGTCCTCATCAACTGCAGCAAGGACTCCGTTATGCCCAAGCCACCACCAGGGCACAGATGGAAGGAAGTCAGGCACGACAACTCTGTAAGTATTCTACTGTCATATCTGCCACTTTTATTTGAAAGTCAATTTTTAGAGACTGCCTTAACGACTAACTGCCATACTTCCCTCCTGTTACAATCAACTGTATCGATGATCCCTGTACCTAAAACATGCACATTTTGTATAGATGGATTTTTATTGTTTTCTATAGCAATGGTGCATATCTTTGTTGATATCAATTATGGTTGTAGAAAAGCAGCTGTGTAATGTACTCTATTGCTTCAGGTTACATGGCTAGCAAGTTGGACAGAGAATGTCCAGGGCCAGGTCAAGTACGTCATGCTGAATCCATCTTCGAAGCTAAAGGGTGAGAAGGACTGGCAGAAGTATGAGACGGCGAGGAAGCTAGCACACTCTATTGAAAAGATCAGGAAGGACTACCGGGAGGACTGGAAGTCGAAGGAGATGAGGATTCGGCAAAGAGCCGTTGCCATGTACTTCATTGATATTGTAAGTAGCAGTTGATGGCTCAATATTAAATCACTCCGCTTGAGGTGATAGCATACAAACTACTGCTTTGCTAATGTTCACAGTTGGCTCTCAGAGCTGGTAATGAAAAAGATGAAGACCAAGCAGACACTGTCGGCTGCTGCTCGCTCCGGGTCGAGCATATCTCTCTTCACAACGAAAAAGACGGTAAGTATGCTTATGTATTGTAATAAATTTATGTTTTTATAATTAGAAAGAAAACAATTGAAAATAATATAACAATTACAATAGTAAATAAAACGTCGTAAAAAAGTTCCACATTTAAATTTAATCTCGTGGTCTAGGCTCAACTCCTATTTCATAAATCATAGGTTTTTCTCTTTGATGCAGTCATGTTTGGAGTGTCTTTTGAAAAAAAGTGTTATGATTATAATTTTTTGGGTTTTGATTTCTTAAAACCTCTTTTAAGGCAGTGGTCCTCTCAACTTATAACTCTGAACTCCATCGTATAGTTAATGCGTAACACTTCTCATTGTACTGTCTTATGACAGTCGGTCGTAAAACTCTGTAGGAAATTATTGGATCCCATATGAAAAAATAAAACTTACATTAATACATATTGTCTTGTAAAATATTTCAAAAAATTGTTTTTGCTAACACTTATTAATTCTTATCTAGTTCTCGGTTAGCCCCAATCTGTGACAGGAATAGGTTTAATGGGTTTTATAAATTTTAACTTATTTAATATAATATATTTTATCAAAGAGCAAGCTTGCGCCAAAGTTTTTGATCCCATCACTAAATTCAAGAAATATAATTGTAATGAAATTCTTAATGTCTGGTGTAAGGAATCCATTATGGCCTATTCAAAAGGCCACAGCTTTAAGAGCATAAATCTGAAACTGTTAGTTGATTGTAATATTGTGTTTTTACTTTACTGTTGATAATGGGGTATATATAAAAATATCTTCACTTATATTTTGTCCCATGTGAGATGAACCATTTAAAATATTAGTGCTGCGAATTGTATGGTTATCCTCTGGTTTTGTCACCCTGCATAATTTTCATTTGACACTAATAAATAAATGCAAATTATGATATTAATTTAACAATGTTTAAATTATTGTTTATTTCTCCACAGGAAAGGAACATGTCGTAGTATTTGACTTCCTCGGTAAAGATTCCATCCGATATTATAATGAAGTACCCATCGAGAAGAGGGTCTTCAAGAACCTTCAGCTCTTTATGGAAGGCAAGAAGGGCAGCGATGATCTCTTTGACAGGCTCAATGTAATTAATTTTTTTTTTTAATTTAACTATTTATTTTTATGCGTACCTCTATAATTATATTATGGTTTTTCTTGTATGAAGACGAGCATATTGAACAAACATCTCAACGAACTTATGGAAGGACTGACTGCAAAGGTGTTTCGTACGTACAACGCTTCTTGGACACTGCAGCAGCAGCTCAAGGAACTTACGGACCCTAGCTACACAATTCCTGAGATGGTTTGTAACTTTATTTTTATTGTTTTGTTTTTAAGTAATAATAATTGACAATTTTGAAGTCTGCTATTGTTCTAGCATTAAAAGTAATAAAATTAAAAAAATATATATTGTATAACTTACGAGAATATTGATTGCTGTAGTGTTAATTGTCAAGCTCAAAGGAAGAGGTTCTATTTTCATTCTGAAATGTCCTAAGTCTGCATTTTCTATGATAATGATTATAAAACTGATGCAATTGATCTGAAATTTTTAAGGTATATGTAATCTGCTCAATAGTTAATGGATAAAATACAACAATAGAAAGTATAGGAAAAAAACTAAACATTTCAAAAAGTCAGGGCTATTTTGCAAACTATTAATATTTCTCATGTTCCAAGTTGTGATTTTTTTGTTATGGTTAAGGACATTATTGATACGTTATACACATTATTGATAGTAATGCATAAATAGTTTCAATAATATTCCAAAAAAATAAAGTTTTAATAGTACAATTTTTTTATTTTTGGAAACATCAGTGACCAAGATAGTTTAACAAATACAATTAAGTAATTTTGGTCAAAAATATTGAATAATTTGTTAAATAAGTTTTCATTAAAACTGCTGTTAAAGACGCTCCACACCGAACTCTACTTCTGTTTAGATTTGTTTCCAAAAATACAACTTAGTTTATAATGTATTGTTGTCATTAAATATGGTCACTCTAAAAATAAAATCAATCTAATGGCAAGACTGATCCTCAGATTGACTAGCTGTTAAATTTAGTCAGAATTCTTCCTCATAAAAAAATTACTGTATCAAGCAACTTTTATGGTCTTGGTATTTTTTAAGTGAGGAAGTTAAAAGAACTGATTAATCAAGTATTAATCGTGTAACCTGTAGATCCGTGTTAACCTTATATTGTGCGCTTGTTAGACTTTTAAATTTAATTTATTTGCAATCTACGAATGAACTGTAAATAACTTAATGTGATCTATTGTAGGTTTTAGCTTATAACCGAGCCAACAGGGCCGTAGCCATTCTCTGTAACCATCAGCGCTCCGTGCCTAAGACCCATCAGAACTCTATGGAGAAGCTAAAAGAAAAGATCAACACTAAGAAGGAGCAGGTGGATGAAGCGGAAAAGCAGTACAAGTTTGCTAAGAGGGACGCTAAGAATGGATCGGCTAAGGAGAGGATCGTTGCAGACAAAAAGAAGAAGGCCCTGGAACGACTCAAGGACCAACTGCAAAAACTAGAGCTACAGGAGACAGATAGGGAGGAGAACAAGACCATTGCACTTGGAACCTCCAAGCTCAACTATCTCGATCCGAGGATATCGATCGCCTGGTATGTTATCTTTCTTGTTTCTCTTTATTCCACTAACTACTTTTTAATTGTCGGGAATCGGCTCAGGTTGGAGTTACGTTACACAAGTAAAGCGTTAATCAAATTTATGTATAGAAGGCATTTTGACGTTCTATATTATCCATAAATAAACTTGAAAAAAAATGGACAGTTTATTTACTTTTATCAACCGAAGCAGATTGCAAACAGAAATATATTTACTCACTTGTACTCGAACATTATAATTGAATTCCTTGTACATTATTTGATTTGCTATTGAATTGATGATATTGGTCATTTAGCTGATAACTAACACAGTTAGTAGGAAATAAATTGTACTTAAGTTAGCTATGACATGTCGCTAACTGACTAGGCTTCTTATCAATGGGCTGGTCATTACTTGCCTCAAGTGCGGCTGCTCAATTAAGAAACAATCGACAAACTTATATACGTTCATAAAATTCATTTTATTTCAATTATAAGCCTAATATTTAAGACCAAACATTTTCACAAATTGTCAACTATTATTTTTGTTTCAGGTGCAAAAAGTATAATGTTCCAATTGAGAAAATCTACAATAAAACCCAACGAGATAAATTCCGATGGGCCATTGACATGGCTGGACCAGATTATGTTTTTTAACGATATGGATTAAGGACGTTTTATTTGTTTTCCTATTGTACTATATATATAAATAGGCTATATATATATATATATATACATTATATATTTATATACATAATTTATCATCTTTTCAAGTATTGAACTCTTTTCATTTTAGTACCACTATTATTTTATGATGAAATGTCTTTCTACCCCGAGTTCTCTGCCCCGTGTGAGGTGAACGTAGTGTAATAATTGTGTGTGTATGACGGACTGATTGTACAATATAGCTGTTTCTGTATGTGATCTGTAAAGGCTAAGTTTAACTGCTTCTACAGGTCTTGGGATGGCGATTGTATAGTGTCATGTTCATTAATTTATGTTATATATCTTTTATTTAAAGTAAAGTGAAAAAAAAAAGATATGAACAATTAGTGTGCATTTTTATACCGTTTAATATTCTCATTTGGGGGAAGTGTAGGGTGATGAAATGAAATACTACGAGATAGTAGCATGTTTATAAAGTTTTATTGTCTATTTATTGTTTTATTTAATTTTATGTATTGAGTGCTCATCGTAAGGATTTTCTACTCGACTTGTTAAAAAGCTTTATCCCTCTCATCAAATTTTTTTTTTTTTATGTTAATGAACGGTAGAGTTGGGTCATTGTACATACTCGATAGTTATGTATTGTAAGGTTAAATCCAACCCAATCATTGCCTAGGGATATTTTAGTGTAAATTTTACTAGGAAATTTTTATAATATATCAATGAACTTTACAAAGGTTGTAAAAAAAAAAAAAAATTACTTAAAAGAATTTAGATATAAAGCACAATATATATTATAAATTAAAGAGAAACTAAGGAAAAATTAAATATTAAAATAAATTGTATCTAATTTGAAAGATTGAAATTTTTCGAATAAAAAGAATTTGATTTATTTTACAGGATTTTACATATTTCTTTATTGTTAAACCAAATAAATAATTGCTGAACACTTCTATCCCAACTCCTCCATATTGCCTTGTAGCAGTGTAGTCCATCTTTAAAAGGAATGATAACTGAGCGAAATAAGTAGTAAGGGTTGCAAGTGGTTCCATGGACTAACGTTTAGCCTTAGTATACTTAATGGTGTAGCTAAGCCAACGCCCACTATTTTAGGCCAAAAGGTGACATCTCTGCTTGAAGCATTAATTTGCATACCTTTGATCTACTATAATTGGGGCTTGGTCACCACTTTGTCAAAAATGAAAAAGATAAGATGCATACCGACGGTTTTGGGGAGGTTTGTACAAGACTTTATTTATGCATTATTCATGGAAGAATATTGATAGTCCCGTTGGGTCTTTCATCACCAGACACTTGTTTCCTTTTTGTCCTGGTGGTGGTGAGCGATGAGTGATGAGTTGGGTCTAGCGACATGGTATTTTACAGAGAGGTGTCATTTGTTGTTGGGAGGGTTTGAAAAACACAGTATTGGATTATAACATTGGATTATATTACAAAAAATCGTATTAGATTTAAAAACACCATATTTTACATGGTAGTTCAATTTAATGTCCGGATGGTGCTTAAAATAAAAGTAAGTCAATAAATCAATTATTTGAAGAAAAAAAAAGTTTCCCATGTTAGTAAAGTTTCAATCTAATTAAGAATCTTGGATATTTAATATGTGCTGTTAAAAGATTGTCTGCAACTTTTTATTATTAAATCATGTAATTTTATTTATAAGCATAAAATTAATTTAAGTTAAAGATGCCTATAAAGGAAAAACTTTGACTTGTTTGCTTAATTATTAGTTAAACTTCAACATACTTGAGTTAATACAATCAAGGACTTTGATTAATGGAATAATAATTATTAAATTAATTAATAATGCCATGGCAATAAGAAATTATAGATTTATTATTGAAGAATAAATTTTAAATTATTTTTTCCTAATTGATTAATTAAATTGAAAAGGCTGTGGTAGCTAAATAGTACATCACTTAACATGAATAAGAAGCATAAAAAATGATAACTGTTAATATATTACCTAGGAGATAATTGGTTTCTAGTTCTGAAAAAAAACAACCTAAATAAAAGTGCAAGTGCTGAAATCCCAGAAGTAAGGAATATCATCATTGAAAAAACACAATATGTTCATAATTTCTGAGGGTTTAATTGGCTGGTATAACGTTTTGTTTTGTATTGATATTTTTATTATCGAACTAGATTTATTTATTAGAAGTAAATCTATATATTATATAATAAGTGTCTATTTTATGGCCTGTGCGGTAGTCAAAATAACATGAACTCATAATAAACCCTTCTCGTGAACTACTGTAACCAATTTTAAGCATCATTACTAATTATGCGAGTTAAATAATTAATTAAAATTTAACAGATATTAGTAGACCAGATGGTTTTTAAAGGTAAATTTTCATTACATTACAGAACCACTCATCAATGATTTTTTGGTAATATTGTTTATAGTATCTGTCAATATCAAATTAAAGTTATTGTAAGATCGACTAAACCCTCGACTTCGTTATACTTCACTAACTTTTATTTCTAATAGAATTTGAAAATATTGGCAATTTAAGATTAATTGAACAGATAACACAAAGAAGTTAATATAATGTGAAAAATAAATATTTCTTTGGGTTAAAATCTCTTTGTAAGGTAATTTTATCAACTAGCTAGAGTAGGAATTCCCAGATCATGAATTTAGTATCAAACAAAGGAATAAATTAAATTTTAAAAAATAAAAGAACAGGACCTCTGCGTGTTGTGTATCTCTGACCTATTAAGACTGATTTAATAAACCAAAAAATCAGACCTAAGTGAGAAAAATGTTATTTTAGGGTTCACACATGACGGCATGACTTGATCTGGCTGAAATACGGACGACCTGTATTTGACCCTAAGGGGTTCCTTTGCAACAAAAAGTTGTATATTTTCTGTCGATTTTGAAGGGAAATAAGCATTTGAATAGAGCAGAGATGATCTCACAATATGAAAAAAAATTTAGTGTCGACTGGTTTTAATAATAGTATTTATAATTTTTTTCTAATTGAAAATATTAGTAAATAAAATGAACTATGTTTGATAGTAATTTTTTCAGTCATTTAATCTCACCATTCAGTACCTTCCCAATGCAAAACAGTATGTTTTACTAACAGGTTATTGTTCAATTCAAGTGGTATAATATCAAAACAAATTACCAGATCTACGACCAATAAAAATGACTTTTACTGGACCAGTTTAATGTTGCATCTGTACCTCAAATTACGGGAAATTTAAAATTGTACAAAACATCAATATGCCCATAACTAACAATTACCCTCGATACACCCTGCTGAGAGATCTACAATTACCAACAATTCAGCAGAGAATTATTTAAGAATTCAGAGCATGGCATGTACACAGCCAGACAGAGAATTTATTTTTTCTGACGAAAACCCATTAAAAAAAATAAATAGGCAGTTACGGTTAGCATTCCCTCAAAAGATACAAACACACAAAACATATATTGTTGTACTCAACTTAATTAATTTTGATAACATCTCTTTTTTTTACTATTATGTAATTTTTTCCCACTGTTAAAGGTGTCCATCATTTATTACATTACCAGTAAAAAGATTGCAGTGTGCATATGTATATGAGCTCAGTGACCAAAGCATGCAATATTTTAATTGTGCTACTGAGTACAGTATGTAAATGATAACTTTATAAAAAATAAGTCTTCAGATATGAATATAATAACAGATATAATATAATAAGTGGGCTAAATTTATGGGGATGATATTAATAACAGAACAAAATATTTTGCAAGGCTGGGGACATCTCAATCTGCTAAGATGCTCTATCAAATCCCTTATCTTTCCTCTTGCAAGACATCACACCTAGGATGAGTGGAGTGCGGGGTTACCATGTACAGTAGAACCTAACTAATCTGACAATATTATGGACCCCACTGTCTTATTAATTCAATTGACAGCCATTCCTGTCATTTCTTTTTCTGTTTTATTTCGAGCTTGGTGGTGCTAAAATGCCATGGAATTTTTTATTTTGAGGTAAAAGCTTTCATTTGATGTTGCTGGGGCACAAGTATAGAAAAAACTTGCTTCCGGAGCAAGTTTTATAACACTTCAACGAAACTGGCCTAAATTATGCAAATTGTTTAACAAATAAATAAAAAAGTGTTTAGACAACTCCACCGATTGTCTCATAAATATGTAGTTGTTTAAATCGATTGTATATTACCCTGTCAAGGGTAATTAATTTTCTCTCAGGTATTTTAAGTCCAGGAGGGGTTCCTGATTTACCACCTACTCCCGCACTCGTCTCCTATTCTGTCCAATCCTTATTTTCAATTATTTTATATCACCTGCCTGCAACTTTATTCCATGCCAAGATTCAGCTCCACAGGTTATAAACAGTATATGGCCATTTTTGCGTTGGTTTCGATCTATCTTTTTGCGATTATTCTATTTTGCAATTGACACCTGGTTAGCCAGCCTATATTAATTACTGATGTTGGGATCGACACCACAACTAATAATTAATATTGAATTATAGTAATAATGTATTTACTCTTCTACTCCATACTTACTAAATACTCAAAAACAACCCCCCAATGATTTCATGACTGCTAATTAGGATTTACATGAAAGTTGGCTAAGATTAAGAACCCCCTCTCCCTTTGGAAACCCATTTTTCAATTTCCAAGTTATGTTTTTTTATTGACAGACCACTCAACAACAAAAGATCTGGCATTAAAGAAATTAAATCAGCTTTATTAATTACAGAAATTATAAAGATTATATACAATAAAATCCAAAAATGATTACAAATTCATAATTTAAACAAAAAGGGTATTTTTATTATACATATATAATAGTTATGTACACTGTTATTGAGATAACAATATAAAAATATTTTAACAGTAAATAACATCATTTGCAAATTTATGAGCGGTTATTGAAATGGATGTATGCCATTTCTTTTATATATTACTAGATAATCTTGGTTAGTTCATTAATAGTCTTGTCAGAAATCTACACTTCTCAAATTTACAAGATGACGAAGCTATTTATGTACAATTTTGTCTTGTACAGATATATGTTTAGCAAAATGATCTGCTGTAACAAAGACCAATGAGAATAGAAAACTTATTATACAAATAAAAACATAAAAAATTAGATTTTAACAACACTGGTAATTTAATTAATACAAGAAAAAGAAGCTCAATGTCTGCCGAATCCTCAGATGACAGTGGCCATTATGCTGACTTGTCCTCCATCCGTTTGCAAAGCTGCAATCCAATGATCCACTCTGTCATCATATAGACTCCTCACTTTCAAACTCCATCTGTTAAGCACATTAACGGTCAAACAACTCATTAAATGACTGTTTAAAAACCAATTAAACAAAGCTACTAGGGTTTTTTTTTTTTAATTGTGTTTAATATCCTTCCATAAAAATGTTTTACAAAATTCTATGAAAGGATATTATGCACAATTAAAAAACAACAACACTAGTTTCTTGTAAAGGTATAAATAGAGGAAGGTTGTCAGTTACCTAGATTAAGTTCTCTTCAAAATATAGAAAATGGAAAGGCTGAAATTAATAGCTACTGCAACTTCTGGTTGCGTCACCATTAAAACAAACAATAGTATAAAATAAGAAAAACATTTAACATAGCTGATAAAGATTACAAATATGAAGAAATATTACCATAAAAGAACAGGAAGAAACTATTATTTACTTGTTTTGACATTAAATCGATTATAACATCTGACAATGAATGTAGAAGGAGGGAACAACTTACACTTTCTGGCGATGAACCTGCTTCTTCCTCATCTATTTCCAGTTCTTCTTCTTCATCCTCCGATGGCAGTTCTTTGCTGTACTTTTTCTCCTTGATCTGAGAGTACAGCTTCAGCTCCTCGGGCTTCAGGCTCTAAATGAAGCAGCACACAATTCAATTACTTATTAAAAAAAATATATTGTGTTTAATTTTATCAAGATGACACATTTTAAAAACTAAATGAATCGCAGTAATTTATGATTTCATCATTCATAAAAGTTAACTAGCTGTCTGTTAATTGATAAAAGTCGATTCGAGATATGTGAAATAAGTGTAAATATTCTAGCCAGTAACAAGTTTATTTACTTTTTTTCAAATGTACATTACATTAAATTATACAGATAGTCAATATTTCACTGATAATGGTTGTAAATGAAAAAAAAAAAAAAAGCTCAATATAAGAAAGTTTGTGATAGGTTAATTATTGTGAACTGCCAGTCGTGGCTTGATTTTAATATAAAATAAAATTCTTCTTACAGAAGTTTATTATATAGTATATAACAAGCACCTTCATAAAAGATAATTATTGTATATAAGGTTTTAAGTTCCATGGTCAATTGTAACCTTAAGATTTCAATAATTATCTTTTTGTTTTTATCAATATGCCATCTTGTTCTACAAAGCACCTGAACTTGAAAGTTTGAGCCGTTGAAAGTGGTTGTGATATAATGTCAAATACAACTATTCTGTTTATATGATAGGTTATCTTTTTCAATAACATACTTATTATGGCAAGATTACTCTTGGATAACCAAGTTATGCTTATATAAATAAGCAAATGTTTTTCATTAGTGTAGATTATTTTTTTTAATTAATTAGCTTTCAGGAATGAAAACATTAGAGGTTTAATTAGATGGGATTAAAGAGTCTGTGGAATGATGCTTGACTGTCATCAACAGCTATGCTATCTAACTAAATGGCTTGTTCTATGGTAACAGGTTCCTTCAGCAAGTTTATCTGTTATAATCATCTTAGTCTTAAGGCTCATGTCACAAAGGTCAACAAGTATAAGACCTCATAATGTCATGAATGGTAAAATATGCAAAGGTTACACTTTAGATAAAGCTGCTACTAATTTGTATAAAACAATTAAATTATAATGCTGAATTTAGAAATTAAATTGTAATATACACAAATGTGTAGGTAGCGTGTATGTTGCATATGTACCTGAAGTATTTAAATAAAAGAGGGTATGAGGGTGTGATTTTCATATAGAATAAAAGAACAGATCACTGAAATGACCCACTTTGTCATTACCTTACATTGTCAGTATAGTGTGTAAGTAAACTGAACAGAAGAACATGTGTATACTGCACACAACTCACTAATACCCAAACCTCGACACCTACCTTGAGGAATGTTCTGTACTTCATTATGTACTCCTGCTTCACCGAGGCAAGCTTCTGTTCATAATTCCTCTTTTCAAAATCGCTCAGCACTTCCCAGGACTTGGCCGCCTTTTTCTCGCTGAGCCCTTTCTTGAGATACTCATCCCTGAAGAGAATGAACGCCTCCCTGCAAATATGACTCATTAATAACAAAACAAAACATAAAAATATAAAATGTTAAGTATAACTGAGTGTAAATGTTACGTTGGAGGCTCCAGCGGTTCCATTGTTCTAAGCTCCTGTTCGGTGTAGACATTTTTTCTCTGTAACAAAGAGACATAGCAGCCTTTAATATAGGAATGGAAGTACATGTCACAGGGACAGCGCGGAGAGAGCAAACAGGATAGGTTTCACCCATTCCTAACCCTCCCTCTTTTTAAGACATTGACATAAGCCGAGGTTTGAAGTGAGGACATCCTGATCAAAGTAGGTACTCTATTCCTGAGCTATTCCTATAACAACACTAGCCTAGACAATATCAAATGTTTTTAGCTTTACTCTCACAGCAGAGTATGCATCACACTAGTGGTGGGAAGAGGATTTTTGGTTTAAATTAACAGGGATTTTTACCGCCTTTATATTAATAAATCTATAAGTGGTGATATTAATCCCATTAAACAAAAGTAATGTTCGTACAGAGATAGCTCAGAGGTTGAAGTAACCAACCAGGGAGAACCTGTTTTCTGTAGCTAATAATTATTAAAAGTAGCGGGATCAATACATCTAATAATTAACAGTAAAATTATATTAAGTATTCTTAACAATTGAAAATTGTTTGTCTCTTTCACCCCTTTCCTTCAGACCCCCTTTTTATCAAGTATAAATGATATTTTTGTAGTGTGCCATAAAACTGACCTTGTCTTTGTCGACAATCGTCACATCACTGGCTGTCTGTAATGCCTTCATAGAACTGAGGTTCAGAGTCGTCTGTTTGAACTTTTTCTTCAGTAGTGTCGTTCCTTCAGGTTTGTTCTTCTTCTTTGGGACATTGCTGGCCAGCTCCTTTTCCCTCTTGTCCTCCGGTAGCGATTCAAGGTAAGTCGCATACTCAAGCTTGTAATTCTCCAGGAGCTAAAAGAAACAACAATGTTCTGTTATAACCACCGAAAGATATTTGGGAAAAAGAAACATTATGGAAGAATCGATGTGGTCAAAGTGCATAAATGTTTTGTTTTTAAAACCTCCATAAACTATAACTTGGTACAAGTTTTATTCTACCCCAATATTAAATACTCAATCAACAATAGACAAAAAAAAAAAGAAGAATTTTAGAATCCATGCACATAACAAAAACACAGTTTTACAAAATGACCATTATTTCTAAACTATATACCAGCCCGAGCGGGGAATATAAAAAAATTGAATTTAAATGACTGAAGTAGAATTGTTGATGGGTAGGTAAAGATACAATAAATAGTATGGGACCTAAAAGTGATATTAAAAAAATAAAATAAAACAGTTCTAAAAAATATTAGGTAGGATCGAGAGCAGGGGAATTACACACATCAGTCAAATGAGAAAATTAAGTAAAGTAATTCTATGTCTTAGAATTTCTTTAGAGGGTCTTGTTAATTCCATAAAAAAAATCAAATATCACTATTTTTTTTCTATTGCTAAACTAAATGCATAGAAGGGTTTTTTGTTTGTGTGTGTGGACAACTGTTTGACACTTGTACGATATATCCAGCCCGACTGAATAATTTTGGCTGAATTCGGCACAGTGATTAACACAAATGAGAGCTAAGGCCACAAAAAATTTTAAAATTCAACAATTAATTTTTTTCTTTCTTTGCCTTCTCACTTCTCGTAAGAAATAATTACAATATTTGTTTGCATACATTTAAATGGGACAAAACCATTAACATCTTCTGCTTACTCATGAGATAATCTGAAGTAAGAAGTTATCTCTTCAAAAGATGGGATAAAAATATTTTGACAACTATTACAGAGAAATAATCAGAATTTTAACCTTTTTAACAACCAATGACAAGTTACAATGAAAAACATAGCAAAAAGACCCACAAATCAAAATAACTACCCCTGACCAAACCAGACAATTCTGCTAGTATTTATTAATACAGTGGTATTATTACACATTATAACTGACGATCATTAATGTACACAAAAAGGGACAAGGATGTTATGGTGAAGGGTTTTTACTGAAGGTATCAAGAGGGAAGGCTGCGGTAAAAACATGATGATCTTGTTGGTACTTACATGCTTGACCTTCTCGGTGTATTCTTCCCTCTCTATCTTGGGCACCTCCTTCCACAGCCTAGCAATTTCCTGCAGACGCTGCTTTGGTGTGTCAAACCTCTCTTTGATGCCAGGATCCTTGAGCATCAGCCGAGAGAACAGGCTGTACGCCGAATTGGGCGGCTTCTCAGGCTTACCTTCCCCTCTAAAAGTATACATATTGGAGTGATATTAGATTTATAATAATAATTAATAAATAAGTGATATTTAATTAAATTTATGAATGCCATCATATATCTCAGGTAGTGAATACTAAAGATAGTTAATAATTACAGTAAAATCTTGATAGTCCGACAAGCTCATGATGTCTAAAGGAAGAACATTTGACCGGTCATAGTTGGGGAAGCAGAAGGGACGGAGGGAGTTGTTTTCCTGTCAATATGTTCGTCGATTACCATTAAACAACCCCAGTTTTCTTAACTATTAAGACAGTGCTGGAAATTTTGTTTGTTAGTTTTTTGTAATACATTTCATGCTGTGAATTTGTTGTTTGTTTTTGTTTAGTGATGGCATCCACATCAAACAAAAAAACGTAAATACACAACACTTACGCTAAATGATAAACGGGCCATAATTCAACTGCACGAGCATGGTGAAACACTTGCTGTTTTGAGTGGGGTCTAAATTTGGGGGGGGGGGGGGAGCTAAGCTACTGTATATGATAAAAAATTAAGACAAAATTGACAAGTTTGTAAAATATGTCATAAGTGAACCACAAAACAGAAAAAATTTGAGGAGCGGCAAATTCCTGAAATTTGAAGATACTTTAAATGCCTGGTTTCAACAACAAGAGAGGAACACTCGAATACCAGTATAAGTATTATTTTGTATTTTAACTATTTTGTAAAAAATTGCCTTTTGAGTTTTACAGTATGTGTCAACCAAAATTTCTAGTTATGAAGTTGTTGTATTTGTATGGTTATTATGTTTTCTTGATAAAGAAGTATTAATAAAACAAATTAAGTTTTGCACGATTTCGACCTTAATTCCTTATTTTGCCTGGTTTAAATGGGAACCTCAGTAGTCTGGAATATTTGATAATCTGACAACTTGTCGGTGCCATATTTGACTAGTCAAATATATATGATATAGCTCCAAAGGAAGAGATAGCTCGGGAAGCTCTAAGCACATGGTTCAAGAATTAGAATGATCCAGGAACCGGCTGGCCTATATAGATCATTTATAAGAACCAGGAACCACAACTAGAATTTTGTTAGTGTTAACTCTTCATGGAACATTGTTAAAGCAAACTAGAACCCTATCTTATATTAGCTGAAAATACTGTGTCCATGATGATAAAAATACCTGTCCAATATTTCTTTTTCAGTTTTCGAGAGGACTGACTTAAATGGCGGAGCCTCAAAGTTTGGGTTTTCAGTGGTGTACAGTTTTATTTCCTCCTGCAAAAAAAAAAAGAAAGTTATTTTTGTCCTGCGTAACTCATTGCTTTACATTTCAAAGAGGGTGACTAATTTTTAACCATTGAATTTACAAAAGATACCCGGAGTTGTATCTTGTATCAATGTATCCAGGTACTATATAGTATATAACTATACTGTTATATTAATATAACAATTGCAGTGTTATTTGCTTCTAGCTCTAGTTTACCTTTTTAAATAATGCAGCATTATTTCAGTTTAAAATTAAAATGCCTATATATTTTTCAATTTATGTATTAATAATTGAAATCATTAATTAAACATAAAAGATTTTGTAGCATGCTGGCTGCAATATTTGGTTGTACCCAACCAAAAGGGTTGAACCTAAACCGATACTACTTAAAAAAATATACAAATTCTTAACTTCCCACAAGGCTACGTTTTATTTTACAACAGTAATACTTTCTGCAATAACAACCGTCTTCTTTAGATGCTGAAATAGGTGACAAATAACAACATTACAAACAGATGTAAATCTTTGTATACTTTCAACATTACTTACATAATTTAGCAATAATGTTAAAAATGTACAAAGATTTACATCTGTTAAAGTTATATCTATTTCAGCGACTGAACCATTACAGTTGAACTGTCAAACATACTAATTCTGTAGAATCAAATATAACCTTCAGGGAAGGCAAGATTTTTTTCTTCAAAAGATTTTAAAACTTAATCAAGCAGATTGTCATTAGAGCAAGGGAACAAATTTCTTAATTAAACATGCGCATTTATCCAATAAATTATAAAACAATTCGAACTATTAAGATACAATCTTTATTTTAAAATTTGAGCGAGAAGTTTATGCACTCAACAATGCAAGGCATGCTTTAAAATTATGCAGGGATATTCATCGGGAAAATGGAAAGGAAGAATATGACGCTGAGCAGTCCTAAAAGCCCATTTTAAATCCAATAATTAAATAATTTTTCAGTAAGATTTATTTAGTTATTCATTATTTAAAAGAATAATCAAAGTCATCAATTATTGAACTGATGACTAATATATAGATATTAATAACAATACAGTGAAAATAATCTGCAGCAGACTCACCAAGTATTTGACTTCAGCTTCGTATGCCCACCTGATCCACGGAATTTTCTTTCTATTGCTCATGTCCTTCCATTTTTCTTTGCACTCGCTAAGCAATTCGGCTGGGACTGAGAGGCCTTCCTCCTTCAGCCGATTAACTTTTTCCTGATAAAACATCTATAACAAGCACAAAAAAAATTAACTCAACAGTTAATGTAGGTGACACTCTACAAGGCTGTTTTTCATGAAAATGCACTGGAGAGAAAGCATTTTTGTAGCTGTGTCTACTATGTCCAAATATTTAATGCACTACACGACCACCAATTCTGCTAAAACCACCTCGAGTGCTTCTAGTGCAATGTCTTATTGTGCGAAGTGATCACAGTATATTTTAAAAGAATTCTTTAGTCCTGAGGCTATTAACAGCTTTAAAGATTTAACAAGAATGGAACCATTTTGTGTAAGTCAGCATTTAAATTTTTAGTTTAGCTGTCATCTATATGAATTTCAACAAATAATAAATTGCATGACGCATCGAATCGTTCTAAAGTCAGACTGGACTATCAGTGTAATGACCTAATTATGTTAATGCAAATGATTAATATATATCTGGCTATAGATAATGGTATTGTAGCACAAATACCTTAAACGGTGTGATTGGCTTCTTGGGTCCAGAAATGGTTGCCTTCTCTTTCTTGGTCTTGACTGACTTCTTCATCTGTAAAGCCTCGACAGGGTGCTCCTCACTAGGGACACAATACTCAAGTATATCACATTCAATCAAAGATAAATTTAATAAATATACCTCTTACTGCATGTTTTACTACTAACTAATCTTACAAGAAAAACTGCATAACAATTTATTGTACCTTAAATGTATATAATAAAATAACTTACAGAAATTTCTGCATTTTCTCATTGTACTCTTCCCTCATCACTATTGCTAACTGTTTGTACTTCTCCCTTTTGTTTTCGGAAAGTGTATGAAATTTTTCAGCCATTATTTTAGAAAGCTTGCTCTGAAACAAAAAAATTAAAATCCAGACAATCAAGAATATTAGAATTGCTCAGTATTTAACGTTTTCAATGACTATCCTTTTTGGCATTCCACTATTCTAAGCTCTATTTAAGAAATAATGTGAAATAATTGTACTTTATTTGTAGGTATATAAGATATAACCCATTTCAACAAAATAAAATTTATAATAACTTATGAAAAAATTTGTATTCAGGGGTTTTCAGCGAAAGTGCAATTTTTTTTTATATTAACACACCGTTTTTACTCAATCGCAAGTTGTTTTGTTGGCAATGAAATTACTTCTCAAAATCATTTCTTATTACCATTGTGCGTTTTATTGAAATGTTGAAGGATTTCAGACCCCAGGATTGAAGCAAACTAAAATAAGAACAATTGAAAAATTCTAAATATTTTGTTTGACAGGGTTAGCAAAAGAAAAAAAAAAATGTAGCTTTCCTGACTAATTATTGACACTGAGCTAATTTTTAAGGAATACATAAAAGCCAATTATATTTTAATTATTGAGAAAAAATATCAATGTTTAAAACATAATCCTATTTTGAAGCTCATATTTCTATTAAAAAAAATGCAACAGTCCTTTAAACCCAATAAATCCATTCATTTGGAGAACCCTTTGCCTGAACAGTTCATGCTACTAGGGCGTTTCCTGTAGACCGACCAATGGTCTCTTACCCTTAAGACACTGTTTTCTAGTTTTTTTCCATTCCGCGCTCCACATGAAAATCTCTCACTTTGGTGCAATTATTTTTAGATAACATTTCATGTCACTACATAGGAAGAGTATACTTCCATTACACAAGGTAATAAATCAACCAGATAAGATAAATGAACCTTATAAACCGCTACTACAATACATAATATAACAAACCAAAGTTAAAGTTATGGTACAATCTCTTAGCTGTCAAAAGTGAAAAAAAAAAAAATTGTCGGCTTCCCCGAGAGAAACGCATTATAATACAGCGGTGAAATATCCAAATCAATAAGTGACCCTGTATAACATAGAATACCGATCAGCTGCAATGTGAAAAATTTATTTCCTAATCCATGCCTATTTATATAATTGATACAATCGTTATAATTACTGTCAATACACAGAGGCCAATGATAACACATAATCATCTGATATATAACAACATAAAGTAACCTGCCATATTGTCATAAGGCTACTTATTTACTACCAATAAAAGTAAAGAGCCCTCATAAGATGTAGCGGTCACTGTAACAGCTTGTCGATATGAAGGTCCTGGGTTTAAATTCCCAGATAGAAAGTGAATTTATTTCATTTCCATAAATAGAATTGGCTCCTAATAGGATAGTCCACATAAGAGTATAATACATAAATTCAACTAAACTGTAAAAATTTATCTTCTAAAAAAATATTTCAAACGAGTCATTAAAATGGTAATAATAAAAAATTAAATAATGTAAGTTACCATTTCGAGATTAGGATATTTCTTGGCAAACTTTTTCTTCTTGTCCATGTAGAAGAGCATGAAGGAAGTAAGTGGTCTCTTAGGCATACCAGGATGGCGGTTCTGAAACAGAAAAATGATTGATTACATTGTAGGAAACTAGGGGGTGGATTGATTAGGATCTTTTAAATGCAAGTTAACTATTTTATTTATTTAAAATTATGAATATTTTTATGAAAAAAGGGAAAACAAATAAAATAAGATTATGTTGACAATGACGGATATCCTGATTCACTTTGAGGGCCAAGATGATTTAGATATGCTCAATCTTTGTAGATCAATTAAAATAATTAAAAAATGTGCAGAAGTTTTAAATTCATAAAAAGAAGTATATAGTATTTATTTTAAATGTTTCACAGTATCGTAAATGTTGTTATGTACTGTAATATTAATTTTAAGGAGTAATTTGAGAGGATTATTTTATTGTATAAAATATTTAAAAGCTTAATTTAAAACAAGTGAATGTAATAGCTGAGGAGTTTGTCAGTGATTGGAACAGCTGAGAGGAATACTGGGAAATTCAGTTGTTAATAGATGATGGGAAGGAGATGCAAGTTGTTTAGAATTGCAGGAGAAAAGAGGTGTTGAAGATGATTTGTTGCAGTTTGTGTAAGGGCCCTCAAACCTCTTTTTCAATGTATACCCTCATACTTTATATTTCCTTATAAATCATATTTACATATTAGCAGACTCTATGGGAGGCTATTGAGGCAGCATTGTATTTGAAGCGTCAGGATCAACAAAACGCAATACTTAGGCTGGAGCTAGACAAATAGAGATGGAAAAATTGTGAAGAACTAACAGTACATATATTAGTTTTATTTATAATATGTAAATGTTTAATTATCAAGGACCCTCCTGAGGTATGATAAATTATAAATTTACAAGTTTCATTAATTTTTTTAAATAGTAAATTGACAAAATATTATAAATTGGGTTACCACAAACACGGAGCTTTTTCATAGTTTTTAAAAGCCTACAAGTAAATATTACAGTATATTTTAAGAAAAACAATTGATAATTAATAAAAACAAAAACTCATGGTTCATTTCTTTCAAGCAAATTAACCGGGGTAACCTCCCCCTACTTACTCCAGGTTACAGGTGCTATACTGAATTTCAAATAATAATATTTGTGGAGCCGACAATAGAATCACTTGTTCACTGTTATTATGGTTGATTTGAATAGAGATTTTATTTTTGTTAATATTTTACCTAATTAAATTTTTTTTCATTTGCTTAAAAGTTCATCTAACAACTAAAATGAAGTATTAAAGAAACTTATGCTGAGTCCCCTCAATATTGTATCTTCCTTCACTACATTATTTATTCTACTAATATAGATATAAAAGAAATATAACTTAGAACATAATTGATGTAAAAAAACACAAACACTACTGCTGACATATACGAATACTCACATGGTACATATGATATGGTCTGAAAAGTTTCCGACCTAACAAAGCTTTTATTTATTTTATTATCTTCGTGTTGAGGTCGGAAACTTTTCAGACCACCTGTGTATATATCATGTGAGTACAGGATATATAATATTTTAATTATATAAGTAAAAATTCAAGTTTCAAGAGTTTTATTATTGAAATTTCCTTAAATAAGGTTATAGTAAGCACCTTTCTCTCACTCCTGTAGAAGTCTGTCCACGGTTTCTCCAGCCAGGAGTTGGCATCGGACAAAAGCTCGCCCAAGAGCCTGAACCCGCGCACTTTCTTCTCAACGTACTTCCACTTCTCCTGGCAGTCTGCTGCAGTGTAGTTGTTAAACTTAATCTGAAATAGTACACGCAGTTATACAATTAAACATTTTCTATCTAAATTTATTTAAGAAAATATATATACATATAAATTAAACTGAGTTCATAGTTAGCCATGAAATTAATAATGGATGACAAGTAAATATAAATAAACATCAAGTAGTTTGTGAAAGACTGCATTATATGTTACAGTATCTATGTTATTTCATAATTTGTACCTCAGTAAGAAGTTTAATAAATATTAATTTGCTGTTATTACACCATCAGTGAATTGAGTACCATGAGATTTGATTATCCATGATAATCAGATTTGAGGGCACCCAAATTTTTTTTGTACTTTTGAGGAATGAATGTATGCATTTTGAAGTCTTACGAAAAAAACAAATCAACAGATGTAATTAAATTCCATATGTCTTTTTATGTTATTGAGTGGAAACCACGGATACTCCGACCAAAGATAATTAGGACTTCTGTCATTAAGCTTGTAACTTACTTTTTTACCCATATATTTTAATTACTAATCTTCATTAAATTAATCCTTAGTTAAAAACTTCTAACTAAGTAACAGATTCATATTTCATAAACTGATACGAATTTATTTATACCCACTTCAGGACCGGAGCTTGAACCTCTAATGTCAAGTCGGGTGTAATCTCTGCTCTATACATCCAAGAACACATTAGCCTAGTCAATATCAAGTCTCTTTACCTTTCCTTTCGCATCCTTGAAAGAAATTTCACTTAAGTCTAGTGGAGTATGGTAAGGGGGCTATCATGTAGTACTTGGTTTAAATTAGAGACATTGGCAAGGCTAGTGTTCGTCAAAGGAAGAGTGCTTGACCGGACATTGAGGAGGTCCTGGGAGATCAATCCTTGGCTCTGATTCCTTTCTCCAGAAATAAATTAACCTCCCATCTTCCATATAATTTTCAAGGAGTTTGCAGCACTTTCTTAAGATTAATGATGATAAAGTGGAGAGGATCGAAAGGAAGAGCTGAAGGAGATAGACCACTCATGTGGTCTAAGCAAGCTTTCACATGATACATAATTAATAACTACCTTCTCCCAATCGAGTTTCTGCAGCCTCGATGTTGCTTTGAAGCTATCATTTTTGGGTATGGCCAGCTCCATCCGAGCAAACAGTTCTTTAAGATCTTCTTTGGACCAACCATCGTAGAAATCTTCCTCTATTTCTAAAAAAAAAAAAAGGTAATGAACTAATTAAATGTGATATAAACAGAATAAAAAAATTATTTCCAAACAAATGCCTGGCAATTATCTTTCATATGTATGTGTGCATGTTCTAAATTAGTGGTCATAAACACAATTCAATTAATTTACTATTTAAAACATAATACTAAGTTATTATTTAGTTTGTAGACAATAATGTATAATTCTTGTAAGAATACTAAAACTCAGTAATTACCTGGGGGTATTACATTAACAGCTTCACCGTCCAAAATGTCCAATTCTAAAAAAAATAAAAAAAGGAATTTGAAAATCAGGATTTATAATTAATTAAACAAGGAATGGAAACAATTACATGATCTAAAACTGAAGGCCGATTCTGTGTTGGTGGGAAATCTTCAACTGTACTGTTCCAAAACACGTTATGAGCATACCATTATTTTAAGGTAAGGTCTTAAAAAAATAGATATCCTGCAGCCTTCCAATGTTGCAATTTCATAATGTAGTAATAAACGCCTATTCTGCTGAGATTTATAGAATGTATTAAAAAAATAAATAATATTAACAATAAATTTCTTAGTTTTTTTTTTTGTTTTTTCCCCCTACCCCATAGCTCTCAAACTTATAAAAATAGGATGTGGAAATTTATTTTGGATTGATGGGTGCCTTTCACTAAGGGGAGTCCCATTTGAAGGAAGTATGAGAAGGATATGGGGTGTGGGATGCCTAAAGGAAGCGGGTGGGTTCAGGAAGGTAGTGAGAGTCTACCTATGGTGAAATTTCTTAGATCATAAAATTGGATACTTCTTTATTCTTAACGCATGTAGTTCAGTGGGAAGGAAAGGTTGCAAACTTAGTTATCAATTTAGAGAATGGCATTACCCATCGGTAAAGATTAGGGAGCAGTAAACATATTTTATTACCCTGTAATACATAAGGTTCACCCTGACAAAGATTTTTAAGATAATTTATCTGGCGAATGATTTGATTAATTCAATTTAATTTGAAAATGAGTGACAATTTCTTCAAGTCAACATTAGTGTATAATTCTGACGCTTAAGATGGGTCCGTTTGCAGTTTTTTTTAAATATCAAAATTAAGTAGCTGGCGTAGTTAAATTAACTGCTGCTTAAGTTCTGATGAATCATTTCACCAATAATTGTACAATAACTTTTAATTTTAAAGTTTAGATAATCATATTTGTTTATAAAGATCAGACCATCGAATTTCTATTGAACTTAGCAATATGGCTGAGAACAAAAAACAATAGCTGATTTGATACAAGCCTCAAGTAGCCATAATGATTGTTTGTTAATGTAATGATATATGATTATACATGCCAGTTATAAGTAAATTTATAAAATAAAACATCTTGTCTAACCACAAAGTTATATTTTGGCCAAGTGCTTCAAACAGCTATCCTCAGTGCTTATGAACATTAATAAGAAGTTATATAAGGCAAGATATAAAAGCAAAAATATATAACTTTGTGGAGAGACAAGACATTTAGTTTCCAAATCTTACTTTGACCAATGAACAGTGAAACGGATGAACAATTGGTTCACTTTTAGTACACCTTTAAGTAACTGAATGGATTTTTGGAGCATTAATGCAGAAGTATAACAATGCTTGTTTTTGTCTTTGTTGAAAAATTAATTGTATACTCAATGACTGATCGAATCTTAAGGGTGGAACTAGTACAGCTCAGAACAGGAAAACTTTAAATCTTTGGATAGCAAATGGTACATTTTCTCAAATAACAAAAAGAAGGCAGTGTTGCTTGCTTTATCATGCTACATCTCAAACCATACAAACAAGATGCATTTTTGGACACAAAATAGTAATAATTACAAAATTATAAGAAGTGGGAGGTGTTCATTGAAGTGAGCACTAACCTAACGAACTTTTTATGTAAGTGTCACAATGCAATTGATTGAAATATTGATCCAAGATAAAAATTCTATAACTTCAATTGACAATGGCCTTCTCATTATTATAGTTAGTATGAAGGGTAATTATTAATTAGCGTAGGAAAGGAATAGTAATATAAATGATAAAAACCTTCAATAAGAGATTCATCTTCAACAGGAATGTCATGTGCTTCTTCATCTCCAGAAAAATGTTCTTCAACTTTAAAACTTTTTCTGTCTTTGCTCTTCTTCTTTTTTTTCTTAACCACCTGTAGCTCACTGTCTGAGGGCAAATCATTTGACAACACTATAGAGTCTGAATGCATGTTTGACGTACTTTCTTTCTTGAATTCATCATCTGAAGATTCCTTAGGGTAAATACTTGTTTTTCTTTTCTTCGATTTATTACTTTTTGGGGTATCATCTACAACTTCATCATCTTCTACATCACAATCCCTATGTTTTTTCTTTGATTTCTTCTTTAACGATTTCTGTTCATTAGAAGTCATTTCTTCGTTAATACGAAACCCCATGCTGAGCTAAGAAGCTATCAAGGAAAGAATTGTCACAATATACTTAATCAAAATAAGAACACTTTTTATTTTAATAAGAAGACGATAAACATTACAAAGACGCCTAGTAAACAAAATTTCAAGTCGTTGAAACCGTTAAAAATGTAGAAGATAAATGACCAGAACGGAGAGAAAAAACAACAAACAAGCCACACTAAAGCTACACACTCACTGAACGGGCTCCATACGGCTGAAAATGGCGGCGAATGGACGCTCTACTCCCCACACCAAACTTACATCTTCCCCCGTGAACAATGCTCCCAAAAACTGTATCTCTGCTAACAATTAATAAAGTAAATAAATTGTAAGTAATAATTAATGCAGTTTTTAAACCATGTATTGGGCCTTTTAGCAAGGCTAAACGTCTAGTATTTGTTTTTAATGAATCTGTAATATTTGCACTTGCTCAACTAACCTAAACTTGATCGGAAACTTTCAATGTATATTATTATGACTAGAATAATACGAGCAAGTGATAAAAATATTGCTAAATTTCAGTGACGTATTAAAAGTCGTCCTGTCTTTACTTATACCATTTTCATTTAAATTCAACCGTTAGGGAGGTAAAATGTAGTCAGTGTAGCCAATACTACTTATCCAATATTATATGCAAATATTTATTTCAACATAAGTCATAATTTTGGGAGATTAATAGGGATACAAATTGTAAAATTTAATTCAAAATGTTTATTTTACTCCAATTTATAAAGGTATCTTCCCGGTCTACTTTGAAAAAAAAAAATCCGAGAGCAGATTTACTTTTGAATTTTCGACCCCCCTCCACTTGGAAAAATCAATTTGTCAGTTTTTGTTACTGTTATATAATAGAATTTTACCTAAAATGGAACATCAACAATTATTCAAGAACAAAAAGTCTTAAAAATCAATCTCACTACTTGACAGTGGCTTTTAAATAAAAAAAAACACGATTAATTAATGTAGAAAGTATCACTGTTAAAGTATATAGTTACAATTATTAACCTAAGGCATTGTGGCATACCTGGAATTCAAACTTCCTATCGACTTATCCCAGTGAATCCTTAGCATAGTCAATTTTAATGTCTCTTGCTGATCTTGTATTATATCCTCTGAAAAAAAAATATATGTTATTAATATGTTATCACTAATTTGCATTTTTTTTGTAGCATATGCCTGGCAGTACCGTCATTGGCTTATTATTTTTATCTGGATATGATCCACGCTGGATTATTTAACAAAACATCCCTGATAAATAAATTATATGAAAACTTAAATTTTATTGTTCATTGGCCGTAACTGGTTGGCTACAGTTACCTCTCATTATCAATGATAGTAATATATTCAGATTGTGAGGACCAAGCAATCTTGTCACACATATCACACAGAGACACACTGCTGGTCCAAGTTATAAAAATTGGAAGAGAATAAGCGATAGAGGTATAATTATCAGACAAATAAAAAAGATAGTGACAGGGCTTCAGGGGAATGATTAAAACAGTGGGCTTACAGATTACAGCAGGTAATTATTTTTAAACTATATTGTTGCGATTCCTACAATTTTAAAATATAGTTTTGTTATTAAGAAGTAAATAAAAAAGAAGAAATCACTATAACAAATAACAGTTCATTTTAAATCAAAATATCTTAGGGTTTGTTGTGGTTCTAGACCATACATAAGGTTACAATGACCATATTTGCAATTGACCATAGAGTTATATACTTAAAATCATAAATACCTGTGGCGATTCTTAGTATATAAGTGAAATCATCCTATACTCTAGTGCGTATATATTATAGACAAAGGTAAATAACATGAACAAAAATAAATTATTATAAATCTATTAGCAATAAAGGAAGGCAGAAGCAAAGTAACACCAGACGGTCTACATCGGTCAGTCATAAATCAGAGAGACCCTTACAGCCTCCAGGGGTTATTTATGACCGACAGGGGACTCCGTCTTAACACATGCAGAAGCCACAGGCTAACCGATCCCATCAGCCGCCTGACTGATTACTTAGAACCGGCACGGTCCTTAACACATGTTAGGATCTCGCAGGCACTAAGCAACCTTTTTTGTTTCAGCCCCTCCATGGAAGCAAGGACATATTTAACGGAGGCGACTAGCCCCGGACGACCAGTCTTTCGCGACCGTTACTCAGTAATACTTTGCTTCTGTTCGAACTCTGAAACTTTGACTTATTCTTTATGAATCCTCTGTACCTCTTGAACATAGTGCATTGTCGGGGCACATACCTATCAGAAATGGAGTCAGATATTAACGCCGACCTGGAACGATTGTCCAGGTTACAAACTTGAACAATTCGCACTTGTCACCAGGGCTAGAGTGATTGGGCACTCCCCTAGTGACATTTCCCGACAATACCTAATATAAAAACATGAGAATTCTGCGCTGTTGGGTGGTGTATTATATTCTTCCTCCTGGCTTCTTGGCCTAACCTTGATTGTCTAGCTGTGTGGTTCTTTCATCAATACATGATCTCATGGCAACTGACTAACTCTAAATGATTCACAGAACTAACACATAAGACTCAGGATTTAAGATTACTAAGCTCTAAAGAAGTAAGACCTAAGGGCTAGAAAGAGAAACTGGGTTCTCTCGCAAACCTGGTATTTATAGCCAGCCTCCCCCACGAAATCAAAAGAGTTTTGCAATGTGTCATATGAAATCACCAAACACACAAAAGCGCCTTTTTGGAGTGTAAACCTGGCTTAGCTGTACTTCGTGCCGATTCAAGAGAGATTTTTGGATTATCATAGTGGACCCATTTTTCATCTCCAGCCTCACCCACCATATTCACCCGATATTGCGCCATTGGATTTCCATTAATTCCGATTGCTAAAAATTTGAAAATTCGGATGATGTCCAAAATGCCATCTCCAGATATTTTGCACAAAAACCAATTGATTTTTATCGATTCGGCATTGAAAATTTGCTCACTAGATGGCAAAAGGTTGCTGATAATGAGGGTGATTACATCATTGAATAAAAACAAAAACTTGTTAAAAATTTATTTTTTGACTTTAATGTAAAAAAAAAAAAAAATGACATTCCTTTCTAATCCCACGATTACATATTGACAGTAATAGGAATTTATGAAAAAGAAAAGAAATCGCCAACAATCAGACTTTAATATGTGAATACAAACAAAACCAATATGTATTCTACAGAGAATAAAAGTGACAAGAAATGAGTTTTTATATAGACCGGAGATAATTTTATTTTTCACAGTCCTTCTAGAACCCATATGAAGTATTTAGCACAAAAGTTTGCAATAGTTGTGATTCTTTCACCTCCGGTCAAAGCTTCCATAATTAAATGATCCAACAATGATGAGGCATTGTTGGGCCTCTCATGGGTGGTTATAACAAATAGTGGACATTGCACACAGTAAAAATAACAAAATAAAATAGCTTTTATGGCCAAAAAATAAGTTTTTATGGCCAAAGGTCTTGACCCAATTAGAAGAAACTCTGTCGAGTTTAAAGGGACTTAGAAGTACTAAAACAGGATAGAGATGATTTCACTACACAGTAAATAGGGCAAATAAAACGATTAGAGCTTTTAAAAATTTTATATTTGAAAATATTAGTTTGCAATGTGATGCCAACAACTAGATCTTTACAAGCATTATAAAAAGGCACACATCATAAAATAATAATACCCATATCATAAATAGCAAATCCATAATAAAAATAGCTATAACAATATTTATAACGAAAGAAAGAATTCATAATAACCATAAAATATTCATAAGGGCCTACTGGTACAAAATAATCTGAAAGACTCATAACAAATACTAAAATCATTTAACAAATCAAATATTTATGAAATTAATGTAAAAATATATTAATATAAATATTTTATGTACAATAGTCTTTTATAAGTACTTCCATCCTTAATACAAATTATAAATATGGTGCAAAGGCTCGAATTTTATTGTGCCTGAAACAAAATGAGGCAATTACATTTGTTGAAAAACAATTAACACATTTGTTTTTGTTAGCTTTACAACCACAGTAGAAATAATAATGTTTTGAACATGAAAAAACATAATAGCCATATTATATATTTATGTAGCTTAGCAAAAATAGAATAACTATTTCATTATATTAAATAAAAGTAGGAAAATTGCATATACATGAGTTTGTCATCTGTCTAACAAATGACAAACCTCTCTAACCTACTTAATTCCGATTCAAAACTTTTAGAAGTCTCCTCGTAAGACATATCACAACCATGTTCTATTTCCTATAGAGATGAGACAAAAAACACACAAATGGTAGTACAGCCCCGAAAAAATTAATACCGGAGATATCCTCAGTAAAAATTACCTCAGAATGTATAAAAATTTCAGCAACATTTTTTAAAAAATTTACGTGCGGTCGATGTAAATGACAATTTACAATTAAATTTAACGTAAATATAAAATTATCTATTATTTGGTTAGAATTATATATATACTTGGAGCAATGATCTTAAACAAATGACTTATAATACCCGACTAGATGGAGCCGGGCCCCGTTAAGCAGAATCACAGGCAAGTGTACGCAGAAGCGTGGGGATCAGACGGAGAAGAGGAGAGCGATGGCTTGTACTGCCTTTGCTCGAACTTCTGGGTGGGAATCACTGGTGAGCAGAAGCAGCTTAGTCGATACCGGCTCCAGAGAGATCTCGTTCCTCTTGGCCTCATGGAAGTGCTGGTATAGCAGCCCTGCAAACACCATCTCTTGGTAAATGTAAAATAGTGTTATATTTACTTTTCTCTATTGAATTTAAAAATGATTATTAATAAACATTTTCTATCTTAATTGTATTATAATTGAATATTTATAACAAAACAAAAAAATCAAAATAATGTGTTAAAGGAAATTAAATATATTAATTCTCAGAGTTCATGAATTATAATTAAAATTTTGTTTCAACATTTACACAATAAACAAACAAAAATAATTTTTTTTTGACAATTCTTAATTGGGTGTGCTTTTTAAATTTCTTCCCTGGATTGTCATGATTTTATGTTTCCTTATAGTTCTTCTGCAGGTGTCCAGTTTCTTCTTATATTTCTTAATTATCCTTTAATCATCATCGACCTTCCATACTGTGGCCAAATATTAACATAGACTAGTCATGATCATAACATACACTTCACAGTAACCTTGTATAGGGCTTCAAACTATTAAGACAGGCTGATGCAAGAGGTATTCTAAAGAAAATTTAAATCCGCAGCAGGAAGGCTGACGTTTTAAACTTAAAACAAAATTTTCCAGAAGTAGTGTAAGCATTGAGGAGTAATGCTATAAATAATAACTGTCCCAAATCAATAAAATATTACGAAAACAACAAATCCTGATGAAATGATTAAAGTAAAACATATTAACATTACCTGCAAGAAGAGCTGCGTTGCCACGAATCGATGGCCAATTACTCTTCATATAAGTGACACAAGTTGTAAACATGTTCAAACAGAGGTGATCCAATTCTTCCACCTGTACAAGCAGAAAATTAACAATTTTATGTTGTCTTAAATCAGCAAAATTATTAGTGTACTGTTCTGAAGTTCTGATTTTAGAAAATAAAAATATTAAAATAAAAGTAATAAAAATTATATTTTAGAAACATAAAAAATATAAATAGAAATTAATGAATTAATTAAATTTATCTACACATTTTAAAAAATGTTAAGATTTATATGGGTTTAAACTAGTAGTTTAAAAATGCTATAAACTACTTAGTGATGAATTACAATTTACTGTTTTAGTCTTCCCTGAAATATTCTTTCTTGGGTCCTCTTTTTAGTGTAAACTGTAGTATTAATATAAATAACACCAACACACTATGTTTATATCTTCGAGCCAAGGCTTCAACGAAGTTTTGGATATGTTTAAAACTGATATCTATACATTACATAACTATCTACTTTATCAAATAACCTCAAACAGTTCCAGAAACCATATTTGACATTACAAGTTTCAATTTGGTTATAAATCAAGTAAACAGTTTAAAAAAAAAAAAAAAAATGGAAGTCCGTTTCTTCAAAACATTTCTCACTGTTCTGGAAAATGTTAATAATTCTTTAAATGGGGATGAATTGATTATTCTCAACGATATTGATCACAATGCACTTATACATTTGCTAGAATAACTTTCTCTACATTCGCAGTAGAGAGATCATGCTCAAATAATAAAGACGGCATATTTCACAGATTTTTACTTCATAGAAATCTAGGTTCTGGTAATGGCTCCAACTGTTAGTTAAACCATGAAGCATTTCCATTTTAAACAAAAACAAACACTCCTGGGCTCGTATATCCTCTTCTGTTTGTATATTAACCGAAATATTTTAAAATATAACTATTATCAAACATTATAAGAGAATTCAACAAAAAATAAATGTATACATAGTAATTTTAAATCAATGAGTGAGGTAAATGGTGGCGAGGCTAATTAAGAAGGCAGCATCCACAGCAATCATAAGCTTTCACTATGTAAAATAATAACATAAAAAACCTCAAAATAAACTTACAATAGATTTCACTAGATCGGGGACAAACTGTTCATATTGAAGGATAGCATCATCGATGAGATGGTCCTGGAACATGGAGCTGACCTTTTTCGCATCAAGAACAGGGGCTGCTTCACGTAGTGAAAACTTGCAAGCCTGCAAAGTAGAGATGAAATGCTTACTAATATTGTCTTACTAACAAAAAATTTATCGTGCCGTAAGTAAAATAGATAATTAAAAAAATATATGTAATTATATTAATAACAATTACAAGAAATAATTACTGCCTTTCCAAATATTTTTTATTGTGACTATATTAAGAATAAAATCAGGACACAGATTATTTACCGATTGACTAGGATTCCTATATATTAATTTTTTTTCTACACAGAAATCACAGTCTTCTATCAGCTTTTAAGAGTTAACATTATTGTAGACTAGTTACCTTGACAACCGATGGCTCTGGCTCCGACAGGTGAAGGAGCAAGCAGACGAGGGAGGCTTCCAAGTGTTCCCTGTAGCCACTCTGCCCCGGTCTCTCCTTGCAGTAGAGCTGGCCAAACAGTCGTAGCGACCCACTCCTCAGTCCTATCTCCTCCTGCAGGTGACAATAATGTGGACAGTATTACACTCTTATCTTTAGTGCTTATGTCACGTACACTGCAGGGTGTTACAGTGATCTATTTACAGTTTCATCGCTTTATAAAAAATGCACAGAAGAATATTTTTCAAAATTTTATTCATAGAACATGTTTATTAGGACTTACCATCAAGTAATCAAGAATCAAAATTCAGGTTTGAAAAATAATGTCCTCCAAATGATACCCATTTTGGCGCACGCAATCTTTGAGCCTCTCCCAAAAATTCATCACCCGCTGAACCATTTGTTGAGGTATAGTTGCCATCTCTCGTAGAATTGCTTCCTACTGTAGTTCTCGGCTTTTTGAAGTAAACCTTAGCTTTGATGTGTCCCCAAAGAAAATAAATTAAAAAATACAGGGAGTTTCAGTATAACTCACTGAAACTCCCTGTATAACTCACATACAATGTTACATTACCTTTTCAAAGAAAGGCTTTAGCCTCAGAGCCAGAGGAAGTTGTATCTTAGCGACTGTCTCCTCGCTGAGAGCAGGCACTAAAGAGCTGAGGCTTAGCATTGACTCCAGAGACACCTTGGAGTGTGACGAGTCCTCAAGCCCTTCCAGCAGTGATGCAAGCACACTGTTCATGTGCTTTTCCCTCTAAAATAAATTTTGTATTTTAAACATGGCAGCAATAATTTCAAAACATAAACAAAAACTGAGGAAAATATAATGATCAAATTTTAAATATTTAAGACATTTTTTCTTCTTTTTCATCTTTGAAGTATCCTATTCTTTGTACGTTACAAGTATCAATGATTTTCCCACCTCTGTCACCATATTTATTTAAATTTAATTATTTTTTAATAATTACTAATTATTAAAATAGTGGGATTATTTTCCACATGTCATTATTATTAATGATCCTCTCTCTATCTTTGCTAAAATTTTACTTACTTATTTATAAGGAGTAAATGAATACTAGTTTATAATGAATAATAGTTTATTATAAATTTTAATTAATATGATCTCAGAGGGGTTAATATGATAGGGGAATTATCCCTTACTATCTGTGAAGATCCTAAATAGACCTCCCTGCACTTTTTAACTATTTATTCATTAGTCATAAAAAGTTCTGTTGCAATATTCTATAATTTTTGAAAAGAAATACCTCCTCTGGTGGTAACTGGGCAATGTATCGAAGACCTCGAAGTGCGATTGCTCTGACGTTGTGGTCCGGAGCTGTCGCCGCTGACTCCAGATTTCCCACAAGGCTGTCAACCAACTGTGCCTCTCCTCCGGTCGAGCACTGCACCGCCAGGCACTAAAGGACATAAGAATTGATTAAAAACAGAAATTTAAAGAAGGGGAAAAAGTTATTTATTAATGTCAGAATATAGTTACGAAAACTAGATGTAATTTGTAGATGATCAATAATAGTTAAGACATCATTTGGAACTTTCTTGCAAAATGTCTTTAGTCTACATCATAGATACTAATGCGTTTCATGATTTCATAAGTGGTAGCTTTCATTTTTAGTATTGTTGAAGCATCAAATTAAACTGTAATATAAATATGACTTTAAAAAAATTATAGGTTCAGTAGAGTTGTGAACGCAATGTTAATGCCAGTTTAATGAATATTCGTATAGTTAAAAAATATAAATGACAAATATAAATGTAATTGATAAGCTATGTATGACGTAGTTTGATTGGACACCCTACTCAAAATTTTAGAAAAAATAGATTTTTTTTTTATAAACCAGAAAACAATTAATTAATAACTTTCAATCATTATTTATGGTGATGGCAATATTTTTCATGTTTTCCAACGTCAAATGGGCCCTCCATCTAAAATTCCATTGAGAATCATCAGATTCACAGGCAGTGTAATCAGTACAAATTTTTCAAATTAAATTTTACATTCTACATTTGAGAAACAGTATATTTAAGATTACTTGCATGATAGATTGTATTCAAGAACTATTTAAAGCTGTTTTATTTCATTGTTAATAAACTATCAAAGCAATTGGATTTGGTATACATAAAATTCTTTGCATAATCAAGATTCTTGTTCATAGGTAAAACTAATGAAAAGCAATACTTAAATGAACGATTGCATGAATATATGATTACCTCAGCATAGAAAGCAGTGATGATGATCCTTTGAGGCTCACAAGTGGTCGTAGCGTACTGATTGAAGACAACCAACAGGGTCGGCAGCAGTTTTGGGAAAGTCTGACAAATGCTCCTATCAGAGGAACAAACACATCTTATCGTTAATAGGACTATATTTAGTAATTGTAGTCTTACAAGATACAAAATATATTTTTTGAAAAATGATGAATAGGATTGATGAAAAACATTTGCACAAAAATAAAACAAAAGCTACTTCTCTTTAGATAATATGACTAAGGACTTAAGGATCTAATTTTAATACAGAGTCCGAAGCGTATTTTCAAGTACAAAGAATGAGAAAAAACAATGAGGTAAGAATCGGACAAAGCAGATAGTAGATAGAGGGGAGACACAGTCAGGCATTGAGGAGGCTGAAGTTACCAAATAAATTAATTTCATATAAAAGATATTTTCAAAGTGCAAAGGACAAAGAAAGACCTGAATAATAAATAAATATACCCATAAAAATGTCATGTAATGCTTGTGGTTATAATTAATGAAAATGTAACCTTCCTTTAAGTAAATAAGAATATATAATATAATTTTATTATTTAAATGTATAATAATAAGCATTACAATATATATTAAGAAAAGTACTGACACTGTGAGCTGTGGGATGATAGCAACAAGGGCGTCGATGTGGGCAAGTTGGATAGTTGATGATAGAGCCTTTGCACCACAGTCGCAATTCACGGCAACCAGCAGCCTCTCGATGCACTCCTTCACCACCCTGCGGACAGGTACAATTTATATTACTAAAAAGGCATTTAATTATTTTTGTTAATTATAAGTTTATTTATTTTTTGGCTTTTGATACATATAGCTTTTATAAAAGATATTAATTTGAATCTGAGGTAAAGATCTTTTGTAGTTAAGTTGTTAGGGTTTAGATTTCAATAAAACAACTTCTTCAGGCAGTATAAAGAGGGCTAATATAGTGGTAGATGGTTTGTTGAGAAACGCCTTCAGATGACACAGACGTGGCTGTCAAAAACATTCGCTCAAAATAAAAACTAGAAGAGGCTCGAACAAAATTTATCAGTAAAAGTTAAGATCTTATGTTTTAGTATTTAAATTGTGGAGAAAGGGTCCGCCCATCTGTCAATAGAAGGCACCACCAGCCCTATTTATTTATTACTTACTGGACAGAATGAATAATAAATAAAGTAAATATCTTAAAAATAATTTTTGTTATTACGAGATAAATTTGACGTTTTATAATGTTCATGGTCGCAGCCACTGAATGACTAGGAGCATGAATTGAATTCCTACATGAGTAACACACTCTCATAATGGAAGACAGACCTGGAAGAAGGTCTCCTGACGTGTACACTTGTTTAAAACTTTTTGTGTTATAATCCTGCCATTTTATATTTCTGACAGTTATCCTGCACAAATAATTTTGATTTTGGAAGAGTCCACGTTCAACGAGGCCAAGGTGATAGTCAATTGTAGGAAGGAGGTAGATAGTAGTCAGTTGAATAGAAAACAGTTTAGTCATTTGTTGTTCATGGCTTTGGCAGCTGTGAACGTGATGAGTTCATATTATTTAAATAAATTCTGCAATTTACAGTATAAAAGATGAAGTTCCTGAAGAAAGTAGACATCAATAAAGACTGAAAGCATAATTTTAATTTAGTACATTTCCAAAAATTCAATTTCAGTTTAAAGTTTGTAATAACATAATTTTTTTTAAATAATCTTATGATTTCATTAAGATATGTCCCTTATTTATTTTTATGATTTCAAAAATTGAATAAATAAAATGTATAAGACGTACTTGCTGGGGACAATCTTATAGGCATCCCTGTTGGTGATAACGTTAGAAGCCTTTACAGGACTGGGAACAAGGACTGGCGGTGTGGACCCTATATACGCAGCAAGTAGAGTGATGAGGCTGGGCAGCAGTTGTGCCAGGTTTGCCCGCAGCAGTTCACCAATCAGTTCGCTCTCCACCATCTCGCTCAGGGCGCACGTAGCCTGACACCACAATAATATTAATAGTTGAAAAAGAGGCACTATATACAACTGATGGTACATGTCATTAAAAATAACAAAGAGTCAAAAATAAACAATTACTTCAAACTTCAAAAAGTCATTAATAGTTTTAAGTCAAACAATTCTTCAGAAACATGATAGTTTACTTGATGTCCCAAAGATGTGAAAAATAATGAAGAGCCAATTATTAGTAATTAAAAAATAATTATTGCTTTATCATATTAAATAGGGTACATGAAAGGATCTTGAATATTAAAGGTATGTGTACTATATAAGGAAGTAGTCTACTAAAAAGGCATTAGAACCGTAAATAAAACTGTTTTCGGAACTGCAACAAAACCCTTAATTGTGTGAAGGTAATTCATATTAAATTACTTAAAAATTCTCTAAGAGGACTAAATTGTAAGTACCACCCCATTACATGTTTTTTGGCGACCCCTAAAAGTTTGTTTTTGTTTATTTATTTTATCCTAGCTTATCCTGCCCTAATTCATAAAACAGAAGGGCGTTCAATCAAAATATAAAAATATTTAAAACTATGCGTACTGAATTAAAAATCATTTTATGCTCACTATTCCCTACTGAAAACATCATACATCATTTAAAATTTGCCGAGACAAATATAATACATAAGATGCGATAAGAAGATCAACCAACAGAAAGATATCTTAAGTGACTGATTTTGAGGTAACAGTGATAACCCAGTAAAGTATCTGTATGTCCAGAGTACAAATAAAGTGCCAGGTTCTGGGAGAGTTATAGGAAAATAGTTTATCTTTTTTTAAATAGCAAATAATTAATCACTTATTGACACATAATCATGTTTTATGTCTTTCATTTAATTTTTCAGGTCTTCCTTAAATCAAATGGAACCACCATGTAAAATTTCATATACCTTGATAGAACAGGGGACTCACCAAGACCAGTACTGACAGACACATAGTTGTTCCAGGCTTTTGAAAAACAACAACAAAGAAATCCTAAAAACACTGTTGAAAAACAATAGAGGTCTAGATAACATACCGCCAGTGGCTGGAGGGCGGCCACCTTCGGTCTGTTGACGTTCTTGCTGCAGTCCTCTTGGTAGAGGTCGCTTGACTGAAGGATCTGAAGGAGGTGTTCCATCGCGTAGACGCTCAACTGCGGGTCCCCGGCCACCTGGCGCCAACACTCCGACAAGCTTCTAGGGCATCATGTTCAACGATTTATTAAAAATTACACATCATATTATTGGTTATTTTTATCAAAATCTCATATTTGAAACTTCCTTATTCTTTGTAGGTAATTTTCAAATCCTTGGAAACTACTTTATCTTAAAGTTATACAATAATCTTTAAGGTGCTAAAGTTAGTGAGGATTGTTAGTTTTTACGCTATTATATAATAGCAAATATTTAATTTATACTAACTTCATATTACTACTTATTAGTTGTTGCCTGTAATCCCACATAGTTTATAATTTAAAGCTAAAGAAAAAATAGCTTGACTGGGCTGGGCTTTGAATCTAGGAGCTCCTGATTTATGGTCAGTTGCTGAGGTTTCAACAAAAATGAACAATGTAGATACAATTTATGAAAAAGTAAAAAAGAAAATTGCCATTTGTCTACAATATTTTAATAAAAGCAGAAGCACTGTTGACAGCTTATTCTGTCATCAGCAGAGACCGATTGTCAATCTACTAGGTGATTACAAATGCCACTGTGCATGAAAACATTATTTTCTTTAAAAGAATATATTATTAAATACTTACTCAAGTATTCTTTGGTTTATATAATTTATGTTGACTAATCCTTTATTCAATTATGTACTCCAACCATTAGCATTTCATTTACAATTGTACATTGTAACACAAAAGTCCAAAGAAAATATATCGATTTGCAGTTTTTTAAGAAACTATTTGAAAAAATAATCGAGTGTGAAGGTGACAGCCGAAGAAACTTGTTCAGGGGTGCTACATTGAACTGTGTCTTCAAACTGCGGTTCAAACGCTTCAATAATAAGAATACCAGTCTTCAAGACTTGGCGTGTTTAGGTAACCCTTTGCAGGTCGATGATGATGGATTACTCGAGAATGTAAACCTAAGAATGTAGGATTCATGATTAGCAGTTACAAGAGGGGCCTGTGATTAAACTAGTTTTAAACACATGAAATTTTGTAACAAAATTTGTTTGATAAGTGATCAATTGTTACAATCAGTCAAACATTTTTTAAAAGAGTGCTAATTATCTCTGTGGTTACTGAACATCTACAGTAATGTAGTAAAAAACAAGACATTCTGACCCTAAGGAGGTAAACAACATTCTGAAAAAAATTAATTTTTTGTATATATTAATCACACTTATAATAATTAGATCGACAATATAACAGATGATGACAGCATATACATTTGAAAGCGCTTTTACTTTTATTAAAATACTGATGGGGCCAAATAACAATTCTGAATTTAATGATCACCAACAACAACCACAAACAACTCAAGTCCCTACCAATACATTTAATGCAGTTTGTTTCTCACAATACAAAAATATGGCGAAAGCAGACAGATGAGAAACTTACGAATGAAGTGGGAGGGCTTGCTTGAGGAGTATGTTCATGACTTGTTTGGGATGGTGCCTCGCAAGGGCAATGACTGCGTCTACACCGTTGGAAGGATGGTTACCAGCACTGAGCAGTTGCAGCAACAGTGAGCCTGAAACAGTTCAACGACAAATCCAATAATCAATACTTAATCCATATGCCCAATTTAACATAATAATATTCAATGGGTGCTTAAAATAAGATCAGGGTCAAATAGGAAATATCAATAAAAATTTTATAAAATACTCAATAAAGAAAGTCAATTTTGTCTGATCAAAGAATACTTCAGTAATCAAATTACCATCCTTAATGGTTACAACATAATAAAAACAATAGGGTTTTTTCATAAATAAATAAATTTTCAGGTGAATGAAGATGTCCATTTGGGATTAGTTAATCATATATGTATATAAAACATTTCGAGACGATTAAATACAATGAGATGAACTTGCAACTCAATATGAAATAATCTATATGTACTTTTTTAAAAGTTGCTATTAGTTTCGAATTGAATTCCCTGCTGGCTCTAGGCTGTGACTGAAAGAGTTTTGGCGTAATGGTGGAAAGAGTAGGTGTTTTAAATGGTTAACAATGAATTGTAATTGATTTTTATTTTATTGCATAAACAGTAAGTTAAATTCAACTCTTTTGAATTAAAACAAGCATCGATCTAAAAAAGGACAATATGAAAATACTAACAAAAATCACAAAACAAACAATTTTAAATATGATTTTTTTTTCTTCATCCTTCCAACAAGGCAACTTACTTTTGACACTGATATTAAGAATATCAATTAGGCATAACTTTAGTGACTTTTAGGATATTTAATAAATTTTGGTTTCAGCGGACGTCATGTCGATACTAAAATTAATTTATCAAGCCTAGTGAGTCAATCAATATAGACTTAACCAGTCTTTTCCAGAAAGAATGAGATGGTTGGCTTTGTTATTGTGTCTGATCAACCGAACCATAACCTGGTAATATGATAATGTTTCAGAACAGGAAATTTTTCTATGACTAGAAGAAATAAATTAAAAAAAAAAAAAAATTCCCAGGTTAATTTTCATCATTCTGAAAGGCGACACTTACAAAGTAGGTGACATCACAGTTAGTCTAAAGACAATGAGAACTATTTGTATAGACCTCCCCGTAACATTAGATTCCTTTTTCTTTCACCAGCTCCATGATTTGATGCTTTATATTATGGTGATGGCAACTGATAAAAGTAGCATATTGTAACGATACTTGGCCAGAACATTAAATTAAAATTTTAAACACTACAACAGTGAAAAATCTTGATATTTTTAATGTTAAAAGGGAGTGAATGTCGCTACCTAGAATGTCATTGACGTAGTGGAAGAGCTCAGCGCCCTTGAGAGTGAAGACGCAGGCAAGGACATCAGAAGCGTTGGAACAGGCGGTTTGGTCAAAGTCTGTCAGACCATCGAGAAGGCGACCGGTCAACTTGTGGATCTGGGCGTGAGGAAGGCGACTGCAGAGAATCTGAAATCAAAGTGACAGGTGTAAAAAAAAGTTTTATATATAATTTGTTTCAAAACTTGAAAGGTAAAAAAATGTACTCAAGGCTTTGTATATTTTTCCCACTTTCAAGTTCAGAAAAAATAAGCAATTAACGATTCTGCCACTGAACAATTAAATTATATTTATAATGTTGTGATATTTTGATGTGGTGATTTTAGATGGTGTTTTTGAGATAAACTCGAAATTACCGAGCGTTGAAGAACGTAAAAACGATCTGTGGTTCATGGCTATGAAAGGATGAATGTTTTATTGCCGTTATATCGACTATTAATATTGATCATATAAATAATTAAATATAATGTAAACCCCCGACTTTCTCTCTCTTCCTCCTCCCCCTAAATGTTTACAGGAATCTGGGGAAAATATTAATGCCAGGAGAGGGCCTTACCCAAGGACAGGGGAACCTGAAATATTACAGGGAATTGACATTTAGATTACCGACATTTTATTAAATGATAATAAACAAAAAAAAATCCTTAAGCTATTTGAAAAAAAAAATACTTAAACTATTTGAAAAAAAATAATTAAACTATTTGATAAAAAAAAATAATTAAACTATTTGATAAAAAAAATAAGTAAACTATTTGAGAGAAAAATTACTTAAACTATTGGACAGAAAAATACTTAAACTTTACTAAACTGGAAACTTGTAAACCAGAGTTTTATTAACTTAAAGTTTGCTGATCGAAGAATGAGAACAAAACAAATACATCACTGTCCGTGTTTATCTATACGTATGCATAGTTTGGTGTTATTTGGTGTAAACTGATGAACGACGTAAACAAACAACATAAACCCTCGGTACGTGGAAGCTACGTCCAACGAGGTTACCTGTCGTAGCTAGATAGTGGATTAGTCATTCAGCTGTGAGGTTCCCGGTGGATGGAATCGGTGAGTCGATGATCGATATGCTCATATCCATACTAGTTCCAAGTCAAATCTCCAACCAGAGGTGCTCCCCATAAACCATAGGCCGATAAGGTGGTGAGATGAGGGGGGGGGGCGCTCCGGCGGGTGTTGGCCAACTGATCCACACACTGACTGCAAGCGACTGATCTCGGTGCTCCGTCCTTTTAATCCTCTATAAAGGATGTAGGGTCTTACGGGGCCTCGGAGGCGTCCCGCACCGTTATTTGTTTTGTTTACTTTCCAGCATATTTCACATAAAACAAAATCAATACACTCACATTTGAAACACAAAGATATTCTTAGAACATTTATAATATTATCAATAATTATTAATTCTTTATATAAAACTAACCAAATACAAAAAAAATATTTATCTCTAATTTACACTTTTTTTTTTTTTTTTTTTTTATAATAAATTTTACGAGGGTACTTTGTTAGATAATTACTTGTCAGCGCAAGACCCCTTATTCGGCTTAAACAATGAATGATAATTTTTTCCTTCAATAACTAAAATAAACGAATTACCGGCGTAAACAATCGCTAATTTACATTGGCTATAAAAGTCTATCGGTCACAACACTCCCCGTTTTCCAAAAGTGTTGACCCTAGGTCAACACTTTTCTTTCTCGTGACACGCACTGACACCCTCACTCTTTGTTTCTCCCTCCCCGGCTAGACCGGCGATTATTTCTCAATAAGTAGGGACTGCGCGGCAACATCGGTGCCTCTGTACTATCCGCCTCCCAAGTCGGGTCTCGATAGTTGGTACTGTCATCTTCCACCGAGGTCTCTCCCGAGACCTCCGATGGGTTCACCAACGGGGTAACCGGGCGGGAGGGCTCCTTTTCGCTCGATGAAACATCTTCCTCCGTACGGATCATACTTGGTCGCCCCTCCGCTTCGCCCTCAGGCCACCAGCTTGGAGCCACTACATCCCTTCTTGGCGAGCTAGTGGCCAATAGGGAATCGTTCCCAATGGCCCTTTCTCTAGGATGGGGCTCTTCCTCCTCGTCAGAGTCGGTTAGGGGGATCGGCCAGAAGTCCTCTTGGTCTCTTTCCTTATCCCTTACTTCGTCATCGTCATCTTCCGATTCAGACTGTTGCTCCTTTGGATACTCCGTTTCGAGACCACTGTTAAAAGCCGGTTTCAAGCGGTTCACGTGTACTACCTGGGTCCCGCCGGTTTCATTCCTGATTGCATATGTTACCGCACTGCATTTCTTGACTATTATCCATGGTCCCGTCCAAGGACAATGAAATTTTTTTAAATTTCCTGGTTTTACCGCGGGTACATGTAGGTATACCGCGTCGCCCTCGGTGAAAGTTCGGGATCTCCTATCTTGGTTAACCGCCGCGGTTCTGCGAGCCCAAGTTTTCTTAATCCTTTCACGGGCTTCTTCGTAGGCCTGTTCTACACGAACCCTAATCCTTGCAGCTTCATCTTGTGTTAAGGCGTTTTCCAACGCTTCCACAGGCTCTATCCATTCCCCTTCCGGAGTGCGGAGCTCTCTGCCATATAACAGGAAGTTCGGCGAAAATCCCGTGGCAGAATGTGGTATGGAGCGATAAGCCATTAGTGAATAGGGAACCCACCGGTCCCAATCTCGCCCATCTTTTCTGGCAAAGTGAGCCATGGAATCTCCCAGTGTACGATGAAAGCGTTCCAGCATTCCATTACTCTGGGGATGGTAGGGGGTGGTTTGGAGTTTTTGTATGCCTAAACCCTTGCACACGGATTTGAACAACGCCGACACGAAATTCCTGCCTTGATCAGTCAGTAGTTTCTTTGGAGTCCCATGTCTGGTGATTATACGCTCGACAAAAACCCGAGCGGTCTCGTCCGCCGTCTGTTCCCTTATAGGTTCAGCTTCAGTGTATCGGCTGAAGTGGTCTATAAAAGTTAACAAATATTTATTCCCGCGGCTACTCTTTGGGAACGGCCCCACGATATCCAGGGAAACCAGTTCGAATGGCTCCTTGGGAAAGAAGGGGGCCTCTAGAGGAGCTGTTAACCCAGGGGGGGTCTTTCTCTGAGCACACGAGTGGCACCCCTTAACGAACTCTTCTATATCTTTCCCCATCGAGGGCCAATAGAACTTATTCTTTATCAGTTCATGGGTACGTTCTCTTCCCGGATGTCCCGCCCATGGCCGACTATGGTGTTCCTCCATGATCTGTTGCCGGCGATCTAGTGGAACCAAAATTTTCCATTGATTCGGGTCATCACCTATTCCGTAGTATATTATACCATCCGCCGCCGTCCGTAACCCTCGTGGGTTATTTTTGACCCATCTCTGGCATTCTTCGTCCTGTTCCTGCCCTCTTTTCCAAAGAGCCCGTTGGGCTCCTTCGTCGAACGTCCTTATACCCGCTACGGCCCTACTCAGGGAGTCCGCGTTGGTATGCTTCTTCCCTGGTTTGTGGACGACCTGATACTCGAATTCCTCGAGTCTGAGAGCCCACCTCATCAAGCGTGAGGACGGGTCTCTTAGGGACAGCATCCATTTAAGTGCAGCGTGGTCAGTGACAAGTGTAAACTTTCGACCCAACAGATAGCACCTAAAATGCTTGGTTGCCCAGACTACCGAAAGTAGCTCTCTTTCGGTAGCCGAATAATTTTGTTCCGCTGGGTGTAGCTGTCGACTGGCAAAGGCGATAGGCCTTTCTTGTCCGTTTCGGAGTTGTGAGAGGACGGCCCCTACTGCCATTCCAGAGGCATCGGTCGCCAGAATGAAAGGGTCTCGGAAATCAGGATAAATCAGCACTCGGTCAGAACACAATATCTCCTGTAGAGCGGTAAACGCCTCGTCTTGTTCTTTCCCCCAGTGAAATGACATTCCCTTCCCCGTCAACTGGGTGAGGGGCTTGGCAATTTCGGCGAACTGAGGTACGAACCTCCGGTAATATCCGGCGAGACCCAGGAAGCCTCTCACTTCCCGAGCCGAACCGGGTTTTGGAAATTCTGTCACCGCCGTGATCTTTTCTGGGTCAGGTTTCACCCCTTCACTGGTTACCAAGTGGCCAAGATATTTTACCTGCCTGACCACAAACTTACATTTTGGTCCTTTCAACTTCAGATTAGCACCCCGCAGTCGCTCCAGCACCCTTCTTAATCGAGTGCAGTGCTCCTCCATATCACTACTGAAGATGATAATGTCATCTAAATAAACGTAGCAGTCAGTCCCCTTAACTCCCATCAGTACCTGGTCCATAGTTCGCTGGAATGTGGCTGGGGCCCCAGCAAGCCCGAACGGCATTTTATGGTACTCGTAGTGCCCCCCTAGGGTGGTGAAGGCAGTTTTCGGTCGATCTTCCTCGGCCACCGGTATTTGGTGGTAGCCGCTAGCAAGGTCTAATGTTGTGAAAAGCCTACTCTGTCCCAACATCTCTAATGTTTCCTGAATCAATGGTAGGGGGTAAGCATCCACCTGCGTTACTGCATTCAGCCCCCGGAAATCAGTGCAGAATCTATACTGGGTCCTTCCGTCTTCACTTCGTTTGGGTACCAACACGACAGGTGCAGCCCAAGCACTGTCGGAAGGAGCTATCACTCCCTTGCGTAACATTTCTTCTAAGTGTTCCTCTACTACCGCTCGTTGGTTGAAGGGCACTCGATACGGGCGCTTGATCACCGGGGGAGCTTCCCCTGTTGGTATTCTATGCTTCACCCCAGTAGAGCAGCCTTCCTTTCCCGGTTCTTCGAATAGATCTTTAAACTCTTCTAGCAGCGACTCGACTACACCCTTATCCGACTCACCGAGGTGGTCTACATTCCATAGTTGAGCCCCCTTTTCCAGAGCATTCTCGCTACCCTCTACTCGGTGTATCCGAACGTCCCTTTCATTTCTTTCCTCCGTATGCCATTCCGCGCCTATTCCCAATAATTGCCCTTTATCGAGGTAGGTATCCACCGGCCCCGAGTTCATAAGTTGGATCCAAACCTCCCCGTGTTCTACGAGCCCAATACTTCGCCCTACTCTTAAGCTACCTTGTTTCAATTGTACCGGCTCGACAACCACCACTGCCTTCTCTCTCTGGTGGATCGTTGCTCTAATGAGTTTCTCACTACACGAAGGGATTGCGATTCGAGCAGGGCTGGTAATTTCTAGCCCCTTGGTCTCATCGTGCTTGTCGGGTTGTTCGCGGGATCCCGGGGTCTCTACTGCTTTGTTCGCGGCCTGCTGGTTTCCGCGTTTGGCCCTCTTTTCCCTCTTCTGTTGGTGCTTTCTTTCTTGGGCATGGATTAGGTCGGACGTGGATCCATCCTTTGGAATTGGCTCCTCCTGCGTCGTTTCCCTTGTACTTCTCCCTTTCGCTTCTAAGGAATTTATTGCCACTCCCAACTGGTGAAGGGGATGTACGTTGACTGGTTGCTTCTCAAAACTCAGGCCAGCGTCAGGCGGCGTCACTATCACCTCCCGGTTACGAATATCCAGTTTGGCTCCTAGCTTTTCTAGCAAATCCAAACCTATGATTCCGTCTCCGGGCAAGTTCACGCTGATTATCATCACCTGATGTTTCACTTCCAGGCCGTCTACTTGGCACATCAACTCTTGTACCCCCAAAATACGCAGAGCCTGTCCTGTTACTCCTCTAGCTCGGACACTGGCGGGCCTTAATTGAACTCCCGGAAGCGCTGTGCGAATTAGCGTCACTTCGGCCCCCGTGTCTACTATCATGTGGTGGAGATATCCCCCAATTAGCATGTCCAGTTTTATCAATTTACCTACTCCGGCTCCCACCCCTGTAAGCCATTTCTCATCCACAGGCTTGGGTTTCTCCGGCCCAGACGGGGGGTGACCGTCGGGTCTTAAGCATTTGGGGGGCCCCTGCACGGGGTTCAATTTCTTTTCGGCGGGCAGCTGCTGGGATCTGCACTGGTTCGCTATATGCCCTTGCCGTCCACACCTGTAGCAAGTTACCCTTTCTCTGGGGCCCGGGTTATTGCTTACTCCTTTAGCCGGTGGTGGCATTCTGCATCCCCTTGCGTAATGTCCTAACTCTCCACACCGATAGCAACGCTGAGAATCGGATTTCCCTAGTCTCGAGGGAAGCGCCTTTTGAATCGCGCTGATACAAGCGTCTTCGATCTGTTCCCTTAAGCTAAACACCGCTCCCGCTCCCCGTGCCGAGGCCTGGTCCTCGTTTCTGGCGATAGGATCCACTGAGCTTCTATACCTATTTATCTCACTCTCTCGTTGCTGCTCATGGCAGGGGCCGGACCTGCCCCCTGCCTCTTCCAACACATATACGTTCTTTCCCCGTTGATGCTCTTGCAAGGCTTGTTCTACATCTAACGCCAATCTCACTGCATTCTTCAGTGTATCTGGGCGTCCGAACAACACCTGTTTTCCCACCTCACCCGAGAGTCCCCTCATGAACGCTTCTAGCACTTTTCTCTCTACTTCCCGCGCCCACCACTTTGCTTCATTCCCAGATAGATCGGACCTGGTCATTTTCCCCCCCAAGGAAATGCATCTGTCCGAAAATTCTTGGATCCTCTCTTTTGGCTGTTGACTCGTCTCCTGCAAAATTCTTCCATAATATTCAAAAGTATGTGGATCTCCAAACCTTTCTCGCAGTGCGTCTGCAAACTTCCTAAAGCTGACAATACCCCTTAATTCCTCATTTCCTCTGACAAAGGCGCCTGCCGGGCCCTGTAACTTGAGCCTACAAATCCGAACTCGGTCAACGTCCTCCCAAGCTCCACAAGCTGCTACTTCCTCCACATACTCTAGGAATTCGTCAACCGGCCTGGCACTCGCCTCCCCTCCCCACGTCTTGATCAGACCCTGCAAGGACAAATCCTTCCTTGGTGGCTTAGGTGTCCCTCCTTCCTTTATCTCTGTCCGGCTAGCTTCGAGTTCATTTTTCAACTTTTCTTCCGACTGGGCCAAAGCCAGGTTAGCCTTCTCTAATTCTTCTATCCTCTGTCGGAGGTTACTTTCAACCGACATTTTAAAAGGGATTTATCAAAATTTTTTTTTTTTTTTTTTTTTCGAAATAAAAGTTTATCCCGGATTAGTGGATTTTCTTGCAATCCACCCCACACCTGACACCACTTGTAAACCCCCGACTTTCTCTCTCTTCCTCCTCCCCCTAAATGTTTACAGGAATCTGGGGAAAATATTAATGCCAGGAGAGGGCCTTACCCAAGGACAGGGGAACCTGAAATATTACAGGGAATTGACATTTAGATTACCGACATTTTATTAAATGATAATAAACAAAAAAAAATCCTTAAGCTATTTGAAAAAAAAAATACTTAAACTATTTGAAAAAAAATAATTAAACTATTTGATAAAAAAAAATAATTAAACTATTTGATAAAAAAAATAAGTAAACTATTTGAGAGAAAAATTACTTAAACTATTGGACAGAAAAATACTTAAACTTTACTAAACTGGAAACTTGTAAACCAGAGTTTTATTAACTTAAAGTTTGCTGATCGAAGAATGAGAACAAAACAAATACATCACTGTCCGTGTTTATCTATACGTATGCATAGTTTGGTGTTATTTGGTGTAAACTGATGAACGACGTAAACAAACAACATAAACCCTCGGTACGTGGAAGCTACGTCCAACGAGGTTACCTGTCGTAGCTAGATAGTGGATTAGTCATTCAGCTGTGAGGTTCCCGGTGGATGGAATCGGTGAGTCGATGATCGATATGCTCATATCCATACTAGTTCCAAGTCAAATCTCCAACCAGAGGTGCTCCCCATAAACCATAGGCCGATAAGGTGGTGAGATGAGGGGGGGGGGGGCGCTCCGGCGGGTGTTGGCCAACTGATCCACACACTGACTGCAAGCGACTGATCTCGGTGCTCCGTCCTTTTAATCCTCTATAAAGGATGTAGGGTCTTACGGGGCCTCGGAGGCGTCCCGCACCGTTATTTGTTTTGTTTACTTTCCAGCATATTTCACATAAAACAAAATCAATACACTCACATTTGAAACACAAAGATATTCTTAGAACATTTATAATATTATCAATAATTATTAATTCTTTATATAAAACTAACCAAAT